>CM064499.1:5223921-5637550 GCA_032716605.1 Paralithodes platypus | reverse complement strand
CTGTCTGTCTCTTCTCTCTGGCTCGGCTCTACCTCTGTCGCTCCCTTTCTCTCTTCGATCCGTATATGTAATTCTCATTATTATTTTCTCTAACTTTCCCTCTCTGACCTTGTATCGCTGCCCTAAGTCTTCAGAATTAGTGTAATTCTCCCTCTTCATCCGTATTTTAATTCTCATTATTTATTTTCTCTAACTACCCTCTATTTCATTTATTTTGCTTGTAATATTTCTGTATATTATATCTTTTTCCCTCTCTTCAGTTCAGTTTCTGTCTTCTCTCTTTCTCTTTCATCCGTATATGTAATTCTCATTATTATTTTCTCAGTAAACTTACGATCTACTATTTCATTTATTTGCTTGTAATATTTCCTGTTGATTATATCTTTTTAACACTCTTTCTTCAGTTCGTTTTCTGCATTTCCTCTCTCTCTCTCTCTCTCTGCTCTCTCGTCTCTCTCTCTCATCTCTCTCTCTCTCTCTCTCATTTTCGCTTGTTTTGCAGGTTTTTGTTTTTTGTCTTTATATATAATATATTTCACAACAATTTCCAAATCACCCTATGGGGTAGTGTTTAAGACTCATTTTTTGTTTGTGGTGTTCCCAGGAGGTGTTATCACATGTGATTGAGGTAGGCAAAGGCAGTTATGTGATTGGGGAGGGAAAAAAAGGCAAGAACTGCCTATAGCGAGTGTATGAATGGGATTGAGGTAGACAAAACGGCAGAACTGCCTATAGCGAGTGTATGAATGTGATTGAGGTAGACAAAAGGCAGAAATGCCTATAGAGAGGGTATGAATGTATGTATGAATGAATGAACATGGATGTATGAGGTGGACCAAGAACCAGATGGATGGATGAAATGCGAAACTTTGATAGACGTATATATCACGGTATACGGTAGAAGTAATTCCTTACAATGTACCGTACATCGTGATATATACGCCTATCAAATGATTGCAATCAATATACGGTATATAGATTAAAATATATATATATATATATATATCTATAGATATATATTATTACTGTATATCTGGTGTATATTGATTGCAATAATTTGATAGGCCCTTATATATCACGGTGTTGTATAATATATAATAGATAATAATATATAGAGTAATATATATATAATATTATATATATATATATATATATATATACCGTATTATTGATGGCAATCATTTCATAGGCGTATATATCACGATTGTACGGTACCTTGTAAGGAATTACTTCTACCGTATGACCGTGATATATAACGTCTATCAAAAGTTTTCGAATCTCATCCATCCATCTGGTTCTTGGTCCACCTCATACATACATTGTCATTCATTCATACATACATTCATACACGCGCTATTAGACAGTTCTTGCCTTTGGTCTACCTCAATCCACATTCATACACTCGCTATAGGCAGTTCTGCCTTTTGTCTACCTCAATCCCATTCATACACTCTGCTATAGGCAGGTTCTGCCTTTTCCCTACCTCAATCTCATAACTGCCTTTTGCTTACCTTACCGTAAGAAATTTACTGAAACGCCTGCATAATAATATCGCTAAAAAAATGTTTGCAATCAAAATTTCAAACAATTGGAAGGTCACATGGCCCAATTTTTTATATGTGTAGGTAGACCCCAGAGAGGACGATAGAAGGACAAGAGAGAGAGAGAGACGGGTTGCGTGATAAGAACAATGTTACATATGTATCGATATATTTTTAAAAAAGTATATATACGGTTAGGGCTACATATGGTCACCACAATCAGATAATGCCTAAGCACAAATATTCAATCTTGCGTTGTTTGTATATTTACCGTAAAGAAATTTACTGACCAAACCTGCACCCCATAACTACGCTATAAAATTGCTTGCAACCCTATCTCTATGTTCTCTAATCTCTCTTCACGCCTCCTGGTCTCTCTCTCTCTCTCTGGCTTCGCTCGCTTTCCCTCTTCCTCATCCCGTATATGTATTTCTCATTAGTATTTTCGCTAACTAATCCGTCTATTTCATTTATTTGCTTGTAATATTGCTGTATTATTTATATTTGTTTCACTCTCTTTCTTCAAGTTCAGTTTCTGTATTCTCTATCTTTTCCCTCTCTCTCTCTGCATCATCCGTATATGTAATTCTCCTTATTATTTTCTATAATCCCTTTCTGTATTTGCTGTTAAAAATGTCTGTATTATTATAATCTTTTTCACTCTTTCTTCAGTTCAGTTTCTGCATGTCTCGCTCTCTCTCTCTCTCTCTCTGTTCCGCTTGCTTTGCGAGGAACATTGTTTTTGTTTTATATATATATATAATAATTTACTTATCATTACTTACTATATCGTTATAAACAATAGTAGGTAGCCAACTTACCATAATACCGATACCACCAAACCGATACGCATGCGGTTTATGTTTATCACCTGTTTACTAAAGTGCCACCATTATCGATTTTTCTTCGAGCCGGAATGGAGCGGGAGGGTTACCAAATTGAAGTTAAATCCGCTAACATATATTGTTAGATGTAAGACATGATAAATACCACTAGAAATATTGAATTGGCAAAATCCATATAATATCACTTCGAAATTGTTCTGAAATTTCAAAAACAAAAACCGCTAGTGTAAGTCATTGCTGCTAGATCGAAGAGTAAAGTCTCTAGATCTAGCGGAAGTCGCTATACGTATTGGCAGTACTGCACACTGCCGACTGCGATTCGTTGTTGACATTGTTGTTGATGTTCCAGTGGACGGTATGAACAAAATTATTGTCCTTGTCCAATAATAGCTATTTCATAGTCCCACAGGACTTATTTTGATATATTTATCAAATTTACTGAACGCCTGCAAATTATATGCTATCAAATGCTTGCAATCAAACTCTCAAGCACTTTCAATGTCACATGCAATTATACAAGTATATATTAGGTAGACCCAGAGAGGATTAGGACAGACAGAGAGAGGAGTGTTGTGATAATATAACAATGTTACATATGTATCATATATATGACAAAATAATATATACGGTAGGCCTACATCTGTTCCCCACAATCATATAATGCCAAGCACAAATATTAAATTTTCGTTGTTTGTATTACCGTAAGAAATTTACTGAACGCCTGCAAATAAATACGCTATAAAATGCTTGCAATCAAACTCTCAAGCAATTTCAATGTCCACATGCAATTATAAAAAGGTATATTGTAGACCACAATCTTCGCCAAGCTTCGTTGTTGCTTAATTATCGTGAAAAATTTACCGTTATACCCTGGTTATCGTGAGAAATTTACCGAACGCCTGCAAAATAATTACGCTATAAAATGCTTGCAATCAAACTCTCAAGCAATTTCAATGGTCACATGCCAATTATAAATGTATATATAGGTAGAGAGACAGGACAGAGAGAGAGAGGTCAAGAACATCTGCTAGGTGTGATTTTTCCCTGGGAGGGAAGAGAAGATTAGTTAGGGGCGTGCCCTGGCCTACATCAGAGAAAGAGAGTACCAAGGAGTACAAAGGTGTAGAAAAACAAAGAGAGGTGAGACAGAGAGGAGAGAGAGAGTGTCGTGATAATATAACAATGTTTACATATGTATCATATATTATGATAAAATAATATATACGGTAGGCCTACATCTGTTCCCCACAATCATATAATGCCAAGCACAAATATTCAATCTTTCGTTGTTTGTATTACCGTAAGAAATGTACTGAACGCCTGCAAATAATACGCTATAAAAATGCTTGCAATCAAACTTTCAAGCAATTACAAGGTCACATGCAATTATAAAAAGGTATATTGTAGACCACAATCTTCGCCAAGCTTCGTTGTTGCTTATATTATCGTTGAGAAATGTACCGTATACCCTGGTTATCGTGAGAAATTTACCGAACGCCTGCAAATAATACGCTATAAAATGCAAAGGACATTTCTTGTAGAGTGCAATTTTGAGGACGTAATGTGCTCTGAGAGAGAGCGGAGCGGTGTGGATAGAGCATAATGTACCTCCTGACCGCTCGTCACAGCCGCCGTGGACCTACTACAGGGAATTATATAAGGAAATTACCGTGAGTTTAGGGTTTTGCACTCGTGTTGCACGATCGTTGAAAGACAACCAATGATCGTAGCAAGGATGGTTCGGGTGTCATTGGAAAGCTCAATTTACGCCCTTTCAGGGATACATACTTGTATTACGCTCTGGGTCTTGTTTATGCATGAAAAAGAGCACGAAACAACCCCATTTAGGGTAAAAAAAAAAACCCGCTGGGCGGCATAGGGAAATATACTGCACCACCCGCTCGTAAGGTGATAAAATGCTTGCAATCAAACATTCAAGCAATTATAAAATATAAATTGTACTTACCAACACCCACACCAGTATGTTCTTCGTCAGGAACGTCTTCAATATGGTCAACGGTCTGTCCAACATCAACCTCAACATCAACCCCACGCAAATTATGCTTGGGATGAAAGCCTATGATCGGGTTATTTTCGTCTTCCGAGTCATCCACACTACCAAAACTCTCACCCAGACATTCGACGGTTTCATCCAACAGCTTATTAGAAAGTTCTGAAGAGAATGATATCTAGTTCCTGGGTGGTAAGCCGGGCGTGGTTAGTAGGGTGGCGCGACGCACTAGGGATGGCGGCCACCGAATCGAACACGGGCAAATCTTGACCTTCCATTATGGCTGCTTGAGGGTCACTGAGTCACGGTCACGCAGTGGGGATATGTGGGTGGGCCCTTGTAGTATACCGCCTGACCACCAGGTTCCGCTTTCCACCTAAATTAGGGTGGGAATACACCCACGGACTTAAGTCCGACCCCGCCATTTAGTCCAATTATCTCGTACCGGACTTAAGTCCGACCCCGCTAATAAAGGGTTAATGAGGGTGGCCATACACAGAATGCCCCAAGCAGACCTATTACCTGCAAGAGGGACAACCCGCCCAGTTTACTGAAGGACTTACAGGATTGACCACTCAATCTAGGAGCCGTCCTACTCTGCGGACCTCTGTGTACATTTTTAGCACTATTTTTCTACAGTGGTGTTCGGCTAGTCCATCCACTAACCTGCCTTACCCTTAGGTAAGCAGTATGAATTTGTATCAGGTTTACTCCCTTAGACAGGATGCCGACCAAGGCAATCCATCCACCCGGATTTTTATAAGGTTGTCTCCCCTAGATGGGTTGCCGACCAAGACTAATTAGTCCCATCCACCCAAATATATGTATATACAGTATATACAGTATATATATATATATATATATCTATATATATATATATATAGATATATATATGTTTCTGGTCTCTCAGTGGGGATCGAACCATCGACCATCAGGATGATAGCCGACGCTTTAATCAATTACACCACGGCAGTCTGCCGTGGTGTAATTGATTAAAGCGTCGGCTATCATCCTGTTGGTCGATGGTTCGATCCCCACTGAGAGACCAGAAACATTTAGTGGCTCACGTGTATTTGTGATATATTCTATATATATATATATATATATATATATATATATATATATATATATATATATACTGTATATATATATATATATATATATATATATATATATATATATATATATATTCCCTAAAAAGAAGTACAATATCAATTTGTAAATAGTAGGTATAATGCATATCAAATCTATAGTGTTTTAAAGTAAAATTTACTAAATGCTATCATACGAAAACAATAATAATTTAAATAGTTTAATTCCTTGGACACAATACATAAAAGCAGTAAACATTACCGAAATACCAGATTTGATCAACATAACAATTGGATTAAATTTTAATAAACTAAAATTCTAAAAACAAATATGTTTAACTTTTGAATAATAGAAAACACCATATTACAACAAACCAAACCACATCACATCCTTCAGTTGATGGCTGTGTCACTTTTTGTTTTCAATTAATTATCTATCTATCTAGGTTATATATATATATATATATATATATATATAGATAAATATATTGTACAGTCGCAGTCAGTAACGCTGATACATACAGTTTCGAAGCTCTCTCGGGATGAATTGAATCATCTTAATTATTTATCAGAAATTTGCATTTCAGAGCTTTGTTTAATCAGGTTGGGGCTTCAAAATGTACCAACATTAATGACCGCGACTGAACATGGTAGCATTAAAGAATTGGTGGGGATTCAAGTATTATGTTGAAGGAAAGAATAATAGAAGAGACATGTCGATGGATGCATGAAAAAGGAGTGGAGAGTAGAGAAAAGAACGAGGAGTCTGTGAAAGGGTGGAGTCTGGGTGGAGGAATGTGAAGGCAGGGAGGGTGGGTGGAGTGTGCTGGAAGAGGTGGAGGGAAGGAGGAAACATTTGTATGAAGGGTGGAGGTGGAGTGGCTCAATAAATGTTCAGAGTATACAAGTTACTTCATTTTATTTAGGCTAACATTATAGTCTGACTCGGCATAGGGAGGACCAATGAGAGTTAAAGTATTCGTTGCTAAAGTTTATACCTCATTTGAGTCTTAAAACCCATCCATAAACTGAATAAAATCGTCTAATGATAGCCAAGATAAAAGGAGAAAGCATCATTATCATCATATGAAAGGCTTACGACTCCAGTATCCACCGTTGTAGAGGTAATCGGTATCCTGGTACAGATACTGTAATACTTTAATTAATTATTTTATTTTATTTGCAAAATAAGTTATAAAGATAATGATATTCAGAATTTAGGGATTGATTATGGTTAGGAAAATATACCAGTGAGTGGAAAAATACAACTAAATATATGATCTTATGAAGTATTGGAAGAAAGTATTACTAGGAAGAATATACAAACAAAGAGAGAGAGAGAGAGAGAGAGAGAGTATTACTAGGAAGAATATACAAACAAAGAGAGAGAGAGAATATTACTAGGAAGAATATACAAACAAAGAGAGAGATAGAGAGAGAGAGAGAGTATTACTAGGAAGAATATACAAACAAAGAGAGAGAGAGAGAGAGAGAGAGAGAGAGAGAGTATTACTAGGAAGAATATACAAACAAAGAGAGAGAGAGAGAGTATTGCAAAATGAAAGGAGTGGCTCGCATTGGAATGAAGTTATGGAAGGGGGAGGGGATAGGAAGGAAATGAGATGTTTGCAACACACATACACACACACACACATTATTGATATATGGTAGGAGTGGTTTGATATGGTATGAATATTAGCGAGGAAGGACTTGAAGGAGGCGTTAAGAGAGACAAGAAAATACACAACTTAGAGGTTGTATTGCTAAACATATGGGGAGAATGCCGGTACTGCTTATTCCATGTAGAAAGAAAACTATTGGCCAGGGTATTGAGCTGTAAAAGATAACTGGAAAAGATTGTCATATGTTTTAACTTATGTCGTTCATCAAGTAATATGGATGGCAAAGTTTAAGAATATAGCCGTAAGTGTGAGAAAGACAGGTGTTTGGGATGGTGTAAAGAAGAATTATTGCAAGTAAGAACAATTATTAAATGAATGTAATGCCTATAATTATATTATTCTTACAAATTGGTAAATTATAAAAACAAAAAAAAATCTCTCCTAAACGGTGAAGTAAATAAAAAAGTGTCATAGATGAAAAAGATTCAACATTTAATTTCCTTTCTTAAGTGTGATCTCAAATATGATGTAATTTTAACCAATATAGTTTTATGACAATTAAAAAAACATTAGCTCAAAAACTAAAAAAAAAATCAATATCTCGTAATGGTGAATCAGATAAAAAAAATGCATTGAATAAAAATTATGCAAAAATTACATTTCCTTTCTTAAGTGGGGTATCAAATTTAATATATCTTCAACCGATACCTACCGTCTGATTACGATTTTTATGATTTGAGAGCAATTATATTTTTCCACATTCAATATAGGGTTTTTATATGTGTCCTTACATTTTCTGGAGGGCACCCCTTCTAAAATTGATTATTAGACCCAAAGGAAGCCTCATACACAATTTGGTGCTTTTATCCTCCGTGTACCGATAATGGAACATTTGCCGCTAAGCCACCTGACTACAACTTATGACTGTACATTTGTTATGAATATATATATTTTTCATGGATTTGTTCATAATAATATAATATTAGAGTATAGAATACAATTTCCTATCCATGTAATGCCTATAATGATATTATTCTTAAAAATTGGTAAATTTAAAAAAAAAAAAAGTAATCACAAATTGCAAAAACCATCAATATCTCCTAAACGATGAATCAGATACAAAAAGTGTCAGGAATGAGACAGATGCAAAATATAATTTCCTTTCTTAAATGTGTTCTCAAATTGAATGTATCTTTAACCAATATCGTGTTATTACAATTAAAATAAATTAGCTCAACAACTAAAAAATACTAAATATCTCGTAAACGGTGAATCAAATATAAAAAGTGCATAAAATAAAAAAGATGCAAAATGTATTATCCTTCCATAAGTGTGGTATCAAATTTAATGTACCCTCAACCAATATAGTTTAATTACGATTTATACGATTTGAGAACAAATGCGATTTTCCTACCTTCAATATAGGGTTTTAATATATTTTCTTGAATTTTCCTGAGGGCACCCCTTCTAAAATTCATTATTAGACCCAAAGGAAGGCTCATACCAAATTTGGTGCTTTTATCCGCCGTGTAACGAAAAAATCGCTAAGCCACCTGACTATAAGCGTCGTTGTCAACCGGGATATGTTTTCATTGAAGTAGGAACTAGGAGTGCATTATTTGGATAAAGTCAATAAAGGAAAACGATATTGTCTGAAGGAATATGTGTAGCTTGAGAGAAATAGGTTACAGACAACATTCACATCCACAGTCATTCCAACAGTTCAATAATATCCCCCATGCACTCCCACACATTATACACATCATAGGAGGACAGCCGGTACCTAGGCTAGGTCGGCGAGGGGAGGTTGGAAGATCTGAAGGGCGTTGATAAAATGGAGAGGAGGGGTGAGGTGTCGATATGAGAATGTGATATGCTAAATAAAATATAGAAATAGATAGATAGATAAATAGATACGTTCACATAGTTTGATTTGGAGACTAGTAGGCTGGGATATTCTGAACCCTTTGTGGTGTAGGAGAGAGAAGGATATTTTCCCTTCCCAAAAGCCATACGTTGTTATTATATGAACAACATGTTATACTATATAGCTTGGTTAGGTTAGGTTAGGTTACCCATACGTTGTTATTAAATGAACAACATGTTATACTATATAGCTTGGTTAGGTTAGGTTAGGTTAGCCATACGTTGTTATTATATGAACAACATGTTATACTATATAGCTTGGTTAGGTTAGGTTAGGTTAGGTTAGCCATACGTTGTTATTATATGAACAACATGTTATACTATATAGCTTGGTTAGATTAGGTTAGGTTAGGTTAGGTTAGCCATACGTTGTTATTATATGAACAACATGTTATACTATATAGCTTGGTTAGGTTAGGTTAGGTTAGCCATACGTTGTTATTATATGAACAACATGTTATACTATATAGCTTGGTTATGTTAGGTTAGGTTAGGTTAGGTTAGGTTAGCCATACGTTGTTATTATATGAACAACATGTTATACTATATAGCTTGGTTAGGTTAGGTTAGGTTAGGTTAGCCATACGTTGTTATTATATGAACAACATGTTATACTATATAGCTTGGTTAGGTTAGGTTAGGTTAGGTTAGCCATACGTTGTTATTATATGAACAACATGTTATACTATATAGCTTGGTTAGGTTAGGTTAGGTTAAGTTAGGTTAGGTTAGGTTAGGTTAGGTTAGCCATACGTTGTTATTATATGAACAACATGTTATACTATATAGCTTGGTTAGGTTAGGTTAGGTTAGGTTAGGTTAGGTTAGCCATATGTTGTTATTATATGAACAACATGTTATACTATATAGCTTGGTTAGGTTAGGTTAGGTTAGGTTAGCCATACGTTGTTATTATATGAACAACATGTTATACTATATAGCTTGGTTAGGTTAGGTTAGGTTAGGTTAGCCATATGTTGTTATTATATGAACAACATGTTATACTATATAGCTTGGTTAGGTTAGGTTAGTTTAGGTTAGGTTAGGTTAGCCATACGTTGTTATTATATGAACAACATGTTATACTATATAGCTTGGTTAGGTTAGGTTAGGTTAGGTTAGGTTAGCCATACGTTGTTATTATATGAACAACATGTTATACTATATAGCTTGGTTAGGTTAGGTTAGGTTAGGTTAGCCATACGTTGTTATTATATGAACAACATGTTATACTATATAGCTTGGTTAGGTTAGGTTAGGTTAGGTTAGCCATACGTTGTTATTATATGAACAACATGTTATACTATATAGCTTGGTTAGATTAGGTTAGGTTAGGTTAGCCATACGTTGTTATTATATGAACAACATGTTATACTATATAGCTTGGTTAGGTTAGGTTAGGTTAGCCATACGTTGTTATTATATGAACAACATGTTATACTATATAGCTTGGTTAGGTTAGGTTAGGTTAGGTTAGCCATACGTTGTTATTATATGAACAACATGTTATACTATATAGCTTGGTTAGGTTAGGTTAGGTTAGGTTAGCCATACGTTGTTATTATATGAACAACATGTTATACTATATAGCTTGGTTAGGTTAGGTTAGGTTAGGTTAGCCATACGTTGTTATTATATGAACAACATGTTATACTATATAGCTTGGTTAGGTTAGGTTAGGTTAGGTTAGCCATACGTTGTTATTATATGAACAACATGTTATATTATATAGCTTGGTTAGGTTAGGTTAGGTTAGGTTAGGTTAGCCATACGTTGTTATTATATGAACAACATGTTATACTATATAACTTGGTTAGGTTAGGTTAGGTTAGGTTAGCCATACGTTGTTATTATATGAACAACATGTTATACTATATAGCTTGGTTTGAATGGAATAATGTTAATGAAACGTACACTTGGTTATTGTTAGTTATACTTTGTGTGGTGAGTTGGGTTTAACTAGAATACATTTAATATGGATGGATTGAACAACATTAGGTTAGCTTAACGAATATTTCAACGGGGAGGGACATTTCAAGGTTGGCAAATAGATAGACAGTGGTAACACTGGATATACTATAATCTATTCTAATTATAATAGATTATAATTATGAGATACTGATTAATTAATTGAGATATGCGCCAACTGTTATATTATGCACGGGATAGTTTGCCCTCTGCAGATCCCCGGGATTTTATGATATTTTTATAATTTAACACCTTATTAGCGGGCTAGGCGGTCTATTTATATGTACCGCCCAGCAGGGTGTTTTTAGCCAAAATAGGCCTGTTTACGTGATCATTTTCATGCCTAAATAAGACCCATAGCGTAAAACAAGTATCTATCCCTGAAAGGGCATAAACAGAGCTTTCCAATGACACCACAACGATCCTTTTATGACGGCTAGTTTTCTTGCAACAACCGCGCAACACGAGTGCAAAAAGCATGTAATTCGGTACTTTCCCCATACAATTCAGTATGTAGCGAGTGAGAGAGGGAGGGAGGAGGTGGTCAGTAGGTTCGCCGCGGTGGTCTGGAGCAGTCATACGCTCGCTACTCTCCTGCCACCACTTGTCTCTCTCTCTCAGCAACATTACGTGCTGAATTTGCCACACGACCTATGTCGCGCGCCGCCAGATAGTCCAAATTTATTATACTCGACTTATGTTGCGCGCCGCTAGTTAAGGGTTAATTTTTACCCATGCTATATTATGAAATCTTTGTTCGTGCTATTCTATATAAATTATTCCTTCACCACCCATAACTCCGTTTTAAACTTAATATATCGTCTAGTATTAACTGGAATAAAATGAAAGAGTGCCTTATAGTATACTGAAGGAATTAATTGAGATATATGGAAAAGGTCGCCAGCTACAATTAATGTGCACGGGATAGTTTGGCCTCTGCAGAATCCCGGATTATGGTATTCTTATCAAAGTGTCCTCAGGGTATAATGTCCGGAGGGGGGGGGGGGGGGGAGAGAGAGAGAGAGAGAGAGAGAGAAACAGTTTCATATATACACAGACTGCACATACCTTGCGGTCCCTACTAGGCAGTCTTAATGCTAACATAGATTTTGCTACGAAGTGGAAGGTAAGGATAGCAAAGAGAGAGAGAATGTGTGTATGTGTGTGTGTTGGTGGGTGCCGATGATGGAGGGTGAGGGGCCATGCTAATAGTGATAGGTGGAGGTGGCAACGAGCAGTGGGGTCGGGATGTTGTGGGAACATGTCAGAAGGACAGCTTTGGGATGGTAATACTGAGAGTAAGGATAACATGGTGATATGGTGTTGGTAGTTGGTTATGGGGGGGGGGGGGGGATTTCAGGAGTAACGTTAATATAGGACTCGAGAAAGGTCGGAGCGGGGATCTTTCTTGGGCACTGATCTTGAGAGCAGGTTGTAGGAAGATGTTGTAAGGAGGGAAGAGTAGGGGAATGTGGCAGAGTGGGTTGGTTGGAAATAGAAGGAGGAAGTGTTGGCAGGTGTCTGTAGCTAAGTGTTGTAGCAATATAAGAAGTGTTGGTAGTGAACGCAGTGAAGGGGGGAGAGGGGCCTGTTGGCTGAGAGAGAGGGAGGATGTTGTGTAGAGGGGTAAGTATTGGAAGAGAAGGGGGGAAGAGGGAGGTGTTAACAGAGGAAGCGGAAGGGGTATGTTGGCTGATGTTTGGTTGAGTAGGAGGTAAGGGGATGTTGGTAATAATAGATGGGGGGAGGGGTGTTGGCAGTGAATTGGGAGGAGGGGGTGTTGGAAGTGAAGTGGGAGGAAGGGGGTGTTGGCAGTGAAGAGGAGTGTTGGCAGTGAAGGGGGTGTTGGAAGTGTAGTAGTGTTGGCAGTGAAGAGGAATGTTGGCAGTGAAGGGGGGAGTAGGCAGTGAAGGAAGGGTGTTGGCAGTGAAGTTAGTGAAAGGGGATGCTGGCAGTGAAGGGGGTGTTGGCAGTGAAGAGGAGTGTTGTCAGTGAAGGGGTGTGTTGGCAGTGAAGGAGTTTGTTGGCAGTGAAGGGAGGGTGTAAGTAGTGAAGCGGGGTGAGGGGAGGGTGAAAGTAAAAGAGGGAGTTGGCAGTGAAGTGGGGTGAGGGGGTGGGATGACAGTAAAAGGGGGTGTTGGCAGTGAAGGGAGGGTGTATGCAATGCAGGGGGGTGTTGGCAGTAAAGGGGGGTTGGCAGTGAAGGGGGGTGTTGGCAGTAAAGGGGGTGTTGGCAGTGAAGGGGGTGTTGGCAGTGAAGGGTGGTGTTGGCAGTGAAAAGGGGCATAGGCAGTGAAGGGGTGTGTTGGCAGTGAAAGGAGGGTGTTGGCAGTGAAGTGGGGTGTTGGCAGTGAAGGGAGGGTGTTGGCAGTGAAGGGGAGTGTTGGCAGTGAAGTTAATGAAGGGGGGTGCTGGCAGTGAAGGTGGTATTGACAGTGAAGAGGAGTGTTGCCAGTGAAGGGGTGTGTTGGCAGTGAAGGAGTTTGTCGGCAGTGAAGGGAGGGTGTTGGCAGTGAAGTGGAGTGTTGTCAATGAAGGGGTGTGTTGTCAGTGAAGGGAGGGTGTTGACAGTGAGGGGGGGTGACAGTAAAAGAGGGAGTTGGTAGTGAAGTGGGGTGAGGGGGTGGGATGACAGCAAAAGGGGGTGTTGGCAGTGAAGGGAGGGTGTACGCAGTGCAGGGGGGTGTTGGCAGTGAAGCGGGGTGTTGGCAGTGAAGGGGGATGTTGGCAGTGAAGGGGGGGTTCCCACTTAGAACACTACGTAACCACGACGTTATGGTTTGGTCGAACAAGGGTAACACAATAACGTTGTGAAACAATACGTTTTAGCAACGTAAGAAATACGTCGTATGTAGACATTTTTTTATGACAAAATCATAACGTCGTAGTTACTACGTGCATAAAATGTTGTTATTTTGTAATTCATGATGTTGTAAAACAACGTTAACAATACGTCAAGTAAATATGTAAAAAAAACGTAGGTATTAGCAAAATTTAAACGTTGCTGTATAAGCAAATAAAGACGTTATACAATAACGTTTTATGCACCTACACATATGGTTAATATTTATGTAATAGAATACGAACGTCTTCTGCATATTAAAAAATGGCTAATGATAACGTAATGACGTTACCAACAACAAACGTATTAATAAAACGTATTCTAGACGTATACAAAAGGTCGTTATTTACGTTATAATAGTACAAATTTTAACGTTTGTCAGAAATGTCTTTCGCACGTACCTACATTGTCATTACAAACGTAATGACGTTCCCAACAACAAACGTATTGATTGAACGTATTTTAGATGTATACAAAAGTTCGTTATTTACGTAATGATATTACAAATGTTAATGTTTCTCAGAAATGAATTTCACACGTACCTACATTGTCATTACAAATGTAAGGATGTTCCCAACAACAAACGTATTGATGCAGCGTATTTTAGATGTATACAAAGGGTCGTTTATTTACGTAATAATATTACAAACTTTAACGTTTGATAGAAATGTCTTTCGCAAGTACCTACATTGTCATTACAAACGTTATGACATTCACAACAACAAACGTATTGATGAAACGTATTCTAGACATATACAAAAGGTCGTTATTTACGTAATAATATTACAATTTTTAACGTTTGTTACAAGTGTCTTTTGCACGTACCTAAATTGTCAAGGCAAACGTAATGACGTTCCAACAACAAACGTATTGATACAACGTATTCTAGACGTATACAAAAGGTCGTTATTTACGAAATAACATTACAAATTTTAACGTTTGATGGAAATATCTTTCGCACGTACCTACATTGTCATTACAAACGTAATGACATTCCCAACAACAAACGTATTAATAAAACGTTCTATAGACGTATACAAAAGGTCGATATTTACGTAATAATATTACAAATTTTAACGTTTGATAGAAATGTCTTTCACATGTACCTATATTGTCATTACAAACTTAATGATATTCCCAACAACAAACGTATTGATGAAACGTATTTTAGACGTATACAAAAGGTCGTTTATTTACGTAATAGTATTAAAAATGTTAACGTTTGACAGAAATTTCTTTCGCACGTACCTACATTGTCATTACAAACGTAATGACTTCCCAACAACAAACGTTTTGATGAAACGTATTCTAGATGTATACAAAAGGTCGTTATTTATGTAAGAATATTATAAATTATAGCGTTTGTTAGAAATGTCTTTCACACGTACATACATTGTCATTACAAACGTATTGTATTACCAATACCCAATGTTCCGTATAAGGTTTTTTGCACATACAAAAATAGTCAGACAATACGTAGTTTCGTATTTAGTATATTACGTAAGACAGTAACGTATTTGACACATATAGGGATGGTCATTGATAATGTATTACTATTATTAAATGTAAATGTAATATACTGATGTGGTCTGTACATAATTGAATTGAGATCAACAACATTAGTAAGTTACAATTAATAAACATTTTACAACGTCTCGTGCACATGCATTATTTGTAAATAATATTGTAAGAAATTCCCAATATCAAATGTATTATATTACGTATTCTGGCCATACCCATTTGGTTGTCCTTAACTTTATAAGATTTAACCCACTGAGGCCCAGCGACGCAGGGTTTGCGTCCACAATGTATGTAACGCTAAACCCCAGCGACGCATGGTTTGCGTCCTGGCCGGCCCGGTCCCAATTACTCCGGTCCTATGGCACCTAGAGGGCTCAGATTTGTATGGGAACTGTGTAAGTATCCCACGCACCCATGCCGATGGTTGAAAACTCTCAAAGTCCAACCTCGTGCGCGTGAGCGCGCAAAAACATGTTTTTGGGGGAAATTGCCTTCAATTTTTTACTCTTGTAAAATCCGTTTTCGGGGGCTCTGTAGGACCATTTTTTGAGCTTTTTGATCGGTTTTTCGTGGTTTTTCCTTCATTCCTAACCCATTCGCTATTGTTTCTGGAATAAAAACAAAATTCAGAATCAGCCGGTCCTGGGTGGTATAGATATTCGTTAGTTAGATGGTTCAGTGGACTGTATAATAATATCATATAATAGTTTATATCACCTGAAGACTGGAACTAGTGCTGTAGAACTTAGTTGACCTGTTGAGCCATGATGATGTTACAAGATGGTGTGTGAAACGGGAGTGTTAGCTAATAGGATAGATTGATGAATAAAGAAGGGGGCCACTATACTTAATGATTGATGGGAATGATGATTAATGATCTATGGATTAGTATGGATAGATGGTGAATTGATGAGCTGAGTACTATCACTAATGGGGCGAAAGGTGAGGTGAAAACACAAGAGCGTAGGCAGACGGTCTGGTAGTTGTGGCGACTAGGGAGAGAGTCAGTGCGGGGCCCTCACCTTTTGCGGGAAGTGCGCCTCTATCACGCATGCGCAAATGGGTAGGTATATTTTTTCCCACCCAATTAGAATTACCTAAGTTCATAGGAATGATAGATTACCCAATATTCAATATAGAACATATTTATTAACCTTTTAATTATTCTATTTGTGATCCCACAAACTTAATACTAAATACTTAATGTAATACTTAAAGTATATAAAGTATACTGTCCATATCAGAGTTTGGACAGGTGGTACATTTATAAATATTTAGCTGGTACTCAGCGGGTTAATATTTAAACTTTTTAGAGATGTCTGTTGCACGTACCTGCATGGTCATTACGAACATAGTTATATTACCAACACTAAACATTGCCAAATAACGTTTTCTGCACATACAGTAATAGTCAGACAATACTTAGTTTCGTTTTTACCATATTTTGAAGACAGTTACGTATTTGACACAAATAAATATGGTCATTGATAACGTCATACTGTTATTAAATATAAACATATTATGATGACGTTGTCTGTATATACCTGAATTGTGATAACACCATCAGTAAGTTACAAATAATAATAATTTTACAACAACATCTTGTGCACATACAATATTTGTGAATAATAACGTACTAGAAATCCCAACATAAAATTTATTATAATTCGTATTCTAGACATACCCAAATGGTCGTCATTAACCGTGTAAGATAAATAATTAAAACGTTTTGTGGAAGTCTTTCACACATACTTGCATGGCCATTACGAACGTCGTTGTAACACCAATATCAAACGTTGCAGTATAAGGTTTTTTGCACATACAGTTATAGTCAGAAAATACGTAGTTTCGTAGTTTCGTATTGAACGTTTTACGTAAGACGGTAACGTATTTTGCACACATAGGGATGGTCATTTATAACGTCATAGTATTATTTAATGTAAACGTAATATGCTGACCTCGTCTATACCTACCTCAATAAATTGTGATTAACAATGTTACAAAAATAAGTGTTTTACAACAACATCTCGTACACAAACAATTTGTTAATAAGAACGTAATAATATTCCTAACATCAAACGTATTCTTATACATATTCTAGAAATCCCCAATTGGTCGTCATTAACTTTGTAGGATAAACATTTTGAACGTTTTTGGGAATGTCTTTCGCACTTACCTGCATGGTCATTACTAACGTAGTTGTATTACTAATATCAAAGGATACACTCTATCGTTTTCTGCACATTCAGTAATAGTCGCAAATAATATGGTTATGTTTTAATATATTACGTAAGACAGTAACCTATTTGACACACAAAAGGATGGTCATTGATAACGTCATAGTTTTTAATGTAAACATAATATACTGACGACGTCTGTACATACCTTAATTGTGAATAGGAACATCAGTAAGTTACTAATGTATATGTATATACTCAGGCACATACCCCATTGCTGGTGGGGGGTGGGGGGTGGGGGGGGTGGAGACAGAGCCCTAACATGAACCCTTAAAGTTCCAATTCTTAGGGTCCGAAACCACTTTCATGTTCCCTCGCCCCTTGTTCTGTCTCGTTGAGTCAAAGAATTTTACAAGGGGATGAGGATTCCTACCCTCCTGTTGTCTAGCCAGCTACAAATTGGACCACAAACAGTCATGCAATGGAAAATCTCGATAGTACACACTTCCACCCGCCTCGCCACCGTACGCTCTCATTTCCCATGGAGCTCACACGACCCTCTGACTCGCGCTCAGCTGATTCGCCCAACCATATTGCGGGCCGTGTTAGCAGTCATGTTAGGACCAGGAAGCCCTCCTTCTTATGCACCTGCAACAGTAGTTCAGAAGAGGAGAGTGCAGTAAGAGCACGAAAAACATGTGCTGGAGGAGGCACGACACATGTCAAAAGGTCGTTGGCCTCTGCCTCCTCATTCACCACCCCTTCCAGCACCACCACCACCCCCTCAACAGTACGTGGAATGCGCACGATGCTCACCACCACACCAGGAGCAAGTGGCCATCCTAGGAATGCAGGTTCAGCGGGCGCAGCTGGGAGGAAAGGGAAGTGTCACGCCTATCAGTATACGCTGAATAATGTGACACCTCCCACCTCGACTACTACCACCAACTACGCCCGTCCCTGCACCACTGCACACCATGGCCGGCCCTTCACTGCCGCCCACGCCCTTGCTTCTGGCCCATCTCCTCACATCAAGAAAACATTGACACCGTCAAAGTTTGATGCCCTCCTCTTCCCTCCTGACGGGTCTGACGATGACAACGCAGGAACCTCAAGGGAACTCCCCGATGCTAGGAACTTTGGTTGGGGCGGTGAAAGTGGGAATGAGTGTGATCATGGCCACCAATTCAGGGAGGAAGAATTGGAGGAGTATGAGGAGGAGGACTTGTTGGAGCATCGTGACCACGACAGCGAGCTGTCTGACATCGGCGCAGACGCTGATGTCGATGAAGGAGCTGATCTCATTCGTAAGGCATCAGTTTATTCATTTGTCTGGTCCGAAGGATCTGATTTCATACCAGTTTGATGCAAATCAATATTGGTCAACTACAGATTGGCCCTGCAAAGACCAGGCAAATGAAATTGATTTCTGTGTATTTTTTGACCTGGAGATGACGACTCATCCTGTTTCCCAAACCAATGCATACTGTATATCACTAGGTGAAGGAAAGAATTGATGTAATCTCACCGAGGGCAAGAATTCACGCCTGTAGTGATATAACTGCAACGAAATTCCTGGTGTTCTTTGCAAATGTTGCTTATCATGCCTCTTTGCCAGAAGCATGTGATGCAACATTGCTGGAAGCATGACGCACTCATCAACACCCCAATTTTCCAGAAATACATGACTCGTGAAGTTTTTTTTTGGCTGCTGCGCATTTATACTTTGTAGACAACGAAAATCCAAACACAGATGATCGAATCCGGAAAGTCTGGCATCTGTTCACCAAGTTATTGCAAAGGTTCAAGAAGTATTTCTACTCCTTTCACAACCTGATGATTAACGAGTCGCTCGTGCTCTTTAAAGGGCGCCTGCTGTTCAAAGAGTACATACCCTTGAAGAGGCACAGGTTTGGAATCAAGCTGTTTGTATTGTGTGACTGCGAGACAGGCATAGTGCTTGACATGATCGTCTATACCGGCACAGATATAGATATTCCTAGAGTCGGTGCCAACGACCCCTTAGGCATGTCAGAGCACATAGTCAAGAAGATGATGGAGCCCTACATGGGCAAGAGCACACGTTGTACACCGACAATTGGTATACAAGTCCTGCTCTCTGTCAGTTTCTTTATGACAACCAGACGGGGTTATGTGGAACTGTCAGAAATATCAGGAAGTACATGCCCAAGTTAACTGGCCTCGCATTCACCTGGACGACCCCTCCTCCACTGACACCCCTTCTGAGGACGACTTGGCAGAGGAACACCGACAACGGTAACAGGAACAGGAAAGACGAAAAAAGGAAGACCCATTACAAACAGCTGAAGAAGTCTGGGAAAGTTGTGTCTATAAATTAGAATGACAGATGGCCATTCCATTTGCTTTCTACTGTTCACACAGGTGCCCAAGTGGACACTGGTAAAATCCACTACCATACCAAGAAGCCTATACAGAAACCTGATAAGGTGGTACATAGACTACAGTAGATCTGGACTGGACACAAAAATGGAACTTTGCAGTAAGGGACCCAAAATCGGAGAACGAACCCTCAAGTTCGAACCTTGAAACCGCAAAAATTTGATATTTTCGCGGCTTCGAGGTTCGAAATTGGGGGTTCGATCTCCGATTTTAGGTCCCTTACTGCAAAGTTCCATTTTCGTGTCCAGTCCAGATCTACTGTAGTCTATGGGTGGTAGTATATACCAAGAACATATGCACCTGGTGGACAAGTCAGATTGCCAAGTTGCAGGATTTGGGTGTCTGAGGAAGAATGTGAAGTTGTATCACAAGCTTTTCCTCCACATGGTCGACATCACGAAGCTCAACGCCTACAACTTGTGGCTTATGAAGAAAGACATTTCCCCGAACAAAAAAATCAAGTTTCGGGAGTTTGTCTACAATGTTGCCTACCGACTCCTCGCGAAACATGGCACGCCACCTCAACTTTTAGGGGTTGCCATAAACTCGAGCTGACTGACAGACTCCTGGATGGCTACCAAAGGCACTACCCTGTGTACACAAGAATTTGTTTAACTTTCATTCATGAGTTGCAAATAAATACTGCGTGTTGATATAACTTGCGTTACTAACATAATTTATTGATATTGACCTCCAAAAATACATGCACTATGCCTATCAAGCACTATGTGCAGTCTAATACAACAATAACACAATGCAGTGTATAAGGTCGAGAGTCCCGTGAATGCGCACTGTAACCTGACACTTTCCTCCCTCGCCACCCTCCCACCTCCTCCGTTCACTATTACTTTCCCTTTCATCTTCCATCATTCCTCTTTACGCTTGATTTATTGGCATCTATTCTTCACATGTGCCTCAAAAATACTTGCACTATTCCTATCAAGCACTATCTTTGTGTAGTCTAATACAACAATAACACATTGCAGTGAATATCATTGAACGTCCCATCCTGTGAATGCGCACTGTAACCTGACACTTTTCTCCCTTGCGAGCCTCCCACCTCCTCCGCTCACTATTAGTTTCCCTTTCATCTTCCGTCATTCTTCTGTACACTTGATTTATAGGTGTCTATTCTTCATATGTGCCTCTTCATTCAAGTTTATGCACAGTTGGAGACATAAAAGTGCTTTATAGGCGAGATATAGAGCGTTCTTATCAATCACCCCTCCCTCCCTCCTCATGCCCGCCCACACTCACACACACTCGCTCGCCCGGGCTGTGTCGCGCCTATGAGCGCCATATATTCAACTCGCAACCACTACCACACCACACCCACATTTTTGGGGTGTGGAAATGTATATATTAGCGAAGGCAGGTATCAATTACCAAGACGTTATAGTGGATTTCTTTAAATTCCAAGAGACGCGATTATTTGGTAATTACTTCACACCAAGCTACCCTGGCCCCTACCTCAATGGCGTGCTCCCCAGGTTAAGTGATCGAGATAGTTCAAAGCCTGTTAGTTGCTGAATGTTAATTTAAATACTGAATACAATTGTTTATTAGTAGCTAGAATATTCTTTAACCCATTGGCTGTGGGTGACGTTCCGGAACGCATAGGCAATTTACAGCAATTTCCAGGCTTTAAAAGCCTGTAACAAACTTAAAAATAGAGTGTCAGTGGGCGGGAGCGTGAGGGACCCACCTCCGACCCTCAGAGCAGCGAGCCGTTCACTGAGGGAGACTGTGTCTCGCGCCGGTGTCTCACAACAGTGTTGCCGAGCGAGCGAGAGCTAATAATTAGCGGTTTTCCCACATGTCTATGGCAACGCTGCGGGTAAACCCCGCCACCTACGAAGCTCGTTCTGGTCTCATTTTGAAGCTATTTTCGCCAAGTGTTTGGCAGAATACAGTTCATTTAATGCAGATGCTTGATTAATCCTTCAGGAGTGCCTGAATATGCCCTAAATAGCCCAAAATATGCCCGCAGCGTAAGTGTTATATAAAGGATATCAGCTGAGTTCCAACAGCTGAGCTCTGGAATCCATCTTTCCCTCATCCTATGACTTAAATTACTTCAAACTCCGTGTGTCCAGACATTTTGGCTCGAACAATACTACTTGATTTTGGCCCTGTCATTCTTTCATTCAGGCACTCGTCACAGGCAGTTTTGCCTTTTGTCTCCCTCATCCACATAGAACAAAAAAATAGAAGGGCTAATGTATAAATGCAAAATACTGACGTTACCTGTATATACCTGAAGCATGATTAACAACATCAATAAGATATAAATAATAAACATAATGGCTGCACTCCTGGCAGCCATGTTCAGAGCTGCCTCATTTGTCAGGTTTTTAAATTCATGATCAGACTAAGGCCTGATCCTACATCTTTCTTGGTCTGGCCCTTGGTGCAGCTCCCTCTTTGTTCATGGACTTGCATCTTTTCACCCAACTTAGTTCATTCATCCTCTCCACATTTCCAAACCCTCCAAGCCTGCTAGTACACATCTCATCACTGATACACTTGATATCTATCCGTCTCCTCAACTCTTCACTATGTATATCCTATCTTGCAGATTGGTCCCACACATCCATCTCACCATTCTAATCTTCTTACATTTCATTCTGTTGATATCATCCACTTTGACAGGCCATATTTCTGAAGCAGATGTCATTACGGTTTATCACATGAGGCTTACACCTTTCCCTTCAAGGGAAGGCGGAATCTTCCACCACCGGCAAAGATGGTGTCTACAAAGTATCAAAACATGTCCACCATCTCCTGTGACTCATTGCCAAGGTTAACACTCACAAGCTGGTCATTGAACACAAGCTTACCTTTTGTGGTAAACTATCAATGGAAGTTAAATATCTATAAGCTATAATGAATCGAATAAATCAATCTAAATGAAAACTACTCCATATCTAAATTGAATTCAATCTGAAACAAGCTAATTTATATCCAAAGGTCTCACATAATCAATTTATATATAGGGTAAGGTTATAAGGGTTAATATTAGCCAGGAATTAACTCACCAATAGTTCCACGTGGCAATGAGGCAAGGGAGAACGTTTACCCAATATGGCGGTGGACAATGGGGAACGAGACTTCGGTCCCGAGACTCGAGTCAAGTTAAAGAAAGAATTAATTATTACATGGGAATGGACATGAATATTATGCTTATCTATCAGTCAGTCATGGCGTCAATGAGAGCGTCGTGATGGTGTAGCTGAGTGTATTGCTGTATGTGTATTGTGATTAGAGGCACAAAAGCACGATCAACTGAGGGCGGAAAATTAGATGTTAACTGGTTGGTGTTCGTGAAGGTTCTGGTGTTCCTCGAAGGCACACCTTGCTGCCTTGGCAAAACGCCAGGAGCCCAAATTATCGTACCGCATCTAGGTTGCTCTATACGATAAATTATATTAATATATACGATAAATTCATATATACTACATAAGACCATGGCAATATTGCTTAATAGCCTATTAGGCATTTTATAACTTAACTTATTTACAATATTATAATATTATTTTTATTAATCTCACCACCACACCCCCAATGAAATTAATTAAATATACGATCTACTTGTCTTACGTCGTGCTGTAGGAGTGACCGTGACGTCACAGAGACATACGAGATCACAAAAGAGTCATATTCTATCGTATTTATACGATACACTCCCACCACAAAAAAAGACCTGAACCCCACCTTAAACCTAAAGTTGCCCAGAGGTAATCTTCTGACGCCACAAGTTGACGGCGCCAGCAGCAGCGCGTCTGGGACGCGTCCCGGTCCGAGAATGATCACCATCAGTAAGAGGTGAGTCGTTCCTTTGAGAATCCTCGGACCCAGCAAGAACAGGTGGAGCATCAGATTGCAATGCGGAATAGAGCTCCAAAGCGTACAAACGTGCGATAGGACGAACAGTAGTTCCAGTGGCTGTCTTCAATAGTGCCACCCGCTCTACAGAGTCTGCCCCCTTGGATACCTCCAACACGCGGCCTAATTTCCAGTATAAACGAGGACTATCTTCTTTAATTAAAACAACTTCACCAACTGTAGGTGCCGTTGGTCTACCAGAGGGAGTAACACTCCTTTCCCTCAATGCTAGCAGATATTCACTAATCCACCGTTTCCTAAAATCCTCTATTATCCTGGATATATACTGGTATCTCTTAGACACCGCTACCTCAGAGTACAACGAGGGATCCTCTAACTCTACTATAGATTGGAAATCAGATGGAAATGCAGTCAATGGTTTTCCATATAGCAAGTGAGCTGGCGTTAATGGTAGTGGTTCTTGCAGGTCGGTGTACACATATGTAAGCGGGCGATTATTCACGACTGCCTCTATCTCTGTGAGGACTGTCGTCAACTCACTCTTCTTTAATATAGCACGTCCTACAACCGCTCTGAGTCCTGATTTTACTATGCCGACACATCGTTCCCACATTCCACCAAACCAAGGTGCCTTAACTGGAATGAACCTCCATTCGCACTTCTTCTCTCCCAAGAAAGTGATGATAGTAGGATCACTACTCATATCCTTTAGATATTTTGATGCTTGGACATAAGTGGGAGCATTGTTGCTAAGAATGAGTTGAGGGAATGAACGACGGGCACAAAATCGTCTGAACGCCAGCATAAATTCTTCGCTAGACATATTATCACAGAGTTCTAGGTGTACCGCTCGAGATGTTGCACAGGTAAACAATAAAATATAAACCTTCTCATGCTCCCTTGTCTTCAATGCCCCTGTGAAATCTAATCCTACCTCTTGGAAAGGTTCTACGTGCTTTACACAGCATTCAGGTAAAGGTGGAGCTGGTCCAGTTGCATATGGTTTACCCTTTAGTTTCTGGCATATTACACACTTTCTTACTACGCGTCGAGCTACTTGTCGAACTCTGGGTATCCACCATGTGAGACGTAAATTTGATATAATATGACATACCCCGTAGTGTTTTACTTCCCTATGTGCACGTATGATCAATAGATCAGTAACGTGATGTCTTGTTGGCATAAGTATAGGTCGGTTTGTGCCGTCTGGTACACCCGACCACTTCAGGCGACCCTCACACCTGATGAGGCCATTGTCTAGGTGCAACCTTAGTTGACGCACTATATTAGGCATTAATGTGTTATTCGAGCTTTTCAAGGATTCTAATTCATTGGAAAAGGTTTCTACTTGAACTCATTTGATCAAAGTTACTTCAGCTGCTTTAAATTCACGAGCATCAATGTTGTGACCCCTGTTGCAGAGTTGGCCCGTTACTTTAAGCTTGAGATTGGATACATATCGCAATACCCAAGCTACAACTCTGACTAGTTTATTATAGTCACCGAATCTTGCCCACTTTATGATAGGACCCGGTGGCTCATTTGGTTGGGCTGTAACTGCCACTGTTTCCAGTGGCAGAGTTCCCTCACCAACAGCATGCCATATCGTCCATTCACTTTCATGGAGCAGCCACTTTGGACCATGCCACCACAATTCGGACTTCATTAACTGACTAGCCGTTATACCCCTAGTTATGAGATCACTAGGGTTTTCTTTTGTATTTACATAATGATAAGCAACATCTGGCAAAAGGGCTCTAATCTCATCTACCCTATTCCGCACATAAACTGGCAGAGACTTCTTGCTATGTATCCAGTTGAGTGCGACCTGACTATCGCACCATACGTGAACGATTTCAATATTTAATTCGCTCTCGTATGCTGCGCGTACATGTTGCACCAGACGTGCTAATAGCAGCATGGCAGTCAATTCCATTTTAGGGATAGTTACCTTTTTAACCGGGGCTACCTTGGCCCGGGCTGTAACTAAATGTGCCCCAAATAAAGTAACAACATATATGTCTACCCCGTATGCCGTGGCACTAGCATCGCAAAACGTGTGTAACGTAACGTCACCGAACGCCGCCACTTTACGAGGTATAGGTTTAGTACATAGGATGGCATATTCATTCAACAACAATGTCACTTGGTCATTCAGGGCCTCGGGCAAACTGTCATCCCATCCTATTTTACGTCTCCAAACTTCCTGCATTTGAATCCTAGCTCTTATGGTAACGGGTAATGCTAGACCCAAAGGATCACAAAATTGCGCAACTTTGCTCAAGAGACTTCGTTTTGTGTGCGCTCCTGTCTGCAGAGCAAAAGACCTTGTTTGAAAAGTTAGTATGTCATGTTTAGGTTGCCAGATCATCCCCAAATTTCTGGACTTTTCCTGGTTAAGAGATGCCGTACCGTCCACCTGTATCAAACTCTGATGATCTTCACTATTAGTAACCCACTGGCGGAGAAATAGATGTGCATCCGCAAACAATCTGCGTGCTTGCCAGTATGCATATAACAAATCATCCTGACTATCGCTCGAACCCTGCAAATTGTCAATATATAATCCGCGATATAGTTTACTTGTGTCCTCATTAGTGTCAGCTAGATGTTTTCTGATTGGGGCATTTAACAAAAACTGTGAGCACGTGGCCCCAAAGAGTACAACCCGAAAACGGTATATTATGATTGGACTTTCAGAGTCGCTAATGTCGCTGAACCAAAGAAAGCGGGTAACATCTCTATCTTCCTCCTTTAGCTTGACCATCAAGAATGCTTTCTCGATGTCACTGGTATAGGAGTACCTCCCCAGCCTAAACCGCAATAGATGTTGGGACAGGTCCGACACCATGGACGGACCTGTCAACAGGCAGTCATTTAGACTGGGTTGTTGACCTTGGTGGGCAGAACAGTCATACACCACCCGTATTGGTGTGGTGACGCTGTCTTTCCTTACCCCATGATGGGCCAGATAGTGAACCCTACCCTTCTTAAACGGTTCCTTGACATCGACTCTCTCAATAGAGCCCCTATCCTCATAACTCCGAAATACATCGTCATACGCCTCGCGCGTGCTCGGTTCGTTAGACAATTTACGCTGTAATGCGTGCAAACGACCTAATGCCAAACATAGTTGGTAGGCAGGCTTATTTCACTGTTCTTCCAGGGTAAACTAACTTTATATTGCTTGTCTGAGGCACAGTAGCACACAGACTCGTCAAACCTTTGTAGTGCAACTTCCGAGTCATAATCAGTCTCCATAGGATTAATGCTTATGTGATCCAATCTCCACAGTCGTTCCAGGTCGAACTCGGCAGCCATCTTAGGGTCACTAGGTTGGGAATCCTCCCTTCCCAACTCCTCTGCCGCGGTTACATTGACTCTATATATCGAGACCGTTTCGACCAGGACCTTTGACTGTGTAGTATGCACCTTTCCGCTCATGCAATATCCAAATTTAGTGGGGATTAAAATTACACCACACATCTTTTTAAATCCAGGGTATACTACTTCATAATAATGATCCACACCAAGTAGAACATGCACCTCACTCTGATTTCCCATGGGATCTGACAAGTTAACCCCTTTGCTACGTAATGCGTGTTCCACCTTCTTCACACCCACAGATACATATTCTGGTAGTGTGTCTACTACGATACAAGTCATAAAGTACCGGTTTTTACGGTCGAAATATGAAATCTCCACTATCTCGTAGTCTTGCTTATCAGTAACCCCTGTGCTGTAATCGAAGAGTCTCAGCCCCTACGATTCGGTGCTTCAGTCCCACTAGTACGGACCTCTTTATAAAGGAACGTGGAGGCCCTTGATCTAGAAGTACCCGACAAACTTTGTTACTGTCATTACCTTCCATGGGAATCTATTTTGTGGGCAATATAGTGGTGTCTTGCGTGCTACCTAGTGCCACAGTTGTAGTAACCTGTTTTGACGTCTTTGACTTTATCTGCAGTAGGACACAACTTATCAAAGTGATGTCCTTTGCAGTGGCGACAGGGCCTTAAGTATGTAGCAGTACATTGTCCCTGCTTACCATGTTCCTTACTTAGACAACCTACACATAGTTTCAATCTTTTCGCCTGTGCTAGTTTTGTCTCATTTGTTGGGTATTTTACGCAGAAACTCCATTTATGTTTGTTGTTACATAGCTTACATAGAATCTGAGCAGGTTTCTTATACGCACCCTCTTTCTTTTCTTTAGTCCCCACTGTCATGCTTACTGTTCCCCTCTTCTCCACATTCTCACTCCCTCCCGACACATACATTCTCCCTTTGTTCAACTGTAGATTATTGATTTCCTTACTGAACTGAGTTTTGAACTCCCCCAGCTCAAATGATCTTACCTTGTCAAGTATTGCCATAGGAAGCTTCTGACGCAAGATAACGACTATCATTTCCTGCGTGGTAAGCCCTAGGGTGTCTAGCGATCGAGTATGGCACTCCATATTTGCCCTGAAGTTTGTCAACTTTCACCTTATACTGTGGTTCTGCGAGCCCCAACAAGGCAACGACATGGGCCATCTTCAACTGCTCTCTATCCCTGTATGTGGACTCTAATAAGTGTACTGCCTCAAGATAACTACCACCCACTACTGAAAAACCCTCTATTAAATGTAAGGCCTCTCCTTCCATTTGTCCCTTCAGATAGTGAAACTTGTGGACATTATCCAAAGAGGATTCATGAACCGTAGACCGAAATACGTCCCAAAAAGCTAACCACTCAGTTAACTTGCCCCCAAATGTAGGAAGATTGAGCTTTGGGAGGTGTACAGCATATTTTGGGTCAGCCCTTCTATGGACCTCATTATCGCCTCCCTTCTTACTCGCGACAGCACGCTGTAATAGGTACTTCGCTCTAAAGACAGGTTCGTCATAGAGGGCGCGATTATCACACTCTGTAACTATCTCTTCCTCCTCTGTCATGTCAGCCACAATCACCTCACTCAGAGCCGTAATACGACCGTGGGTAGCTTGGACGTTTTCTAATCTAGCCTCCAATTCCTCTAATTCGGCAGTAGTGATGAAAGTGTTGACGTCCACAATTAGCCTATTTAATACTCCCCGAAGTCCCGCCCTTTGATTTTTAGGGGCCTTGATCAGCACCCCACTAGACGGTGTCTCTTTATTGTCTTTATTTATTTTGCATGTGAGCCTATAGGCTATGTATCTAAATGTTAAGTTACAAAAACAACGGCCAAATAATAGTCTAATTAAGAGACGCCGACCGGCGGACTTCTATGTTATGGAGAAAAAATAGTACACAAAATAGCAATACCTACTAAAGGATCATATTGAACAAAAAAAAATGTTAGGTCAGGTCATATGTCACAGGTAGTCTGAAACGGAAAAGAAAATTATTGGGAAAGATGATGGGTTGGATGCAGGACTTAGGTAGGTGCAACGATGTGACCCTGCATTCCAAAGATGTGACCCTGCATTCCGGCTCTAACCATCGCTTGGCTAGCCTTGCCAGTTTATCATAGAGTTGTTCCTGCATCCTGGTATATGTCCCCTTGTTCATTGCCTTAAAATCCCTTACTGGTAGCTAATTCCCGGGTCTGGGCACCAACGTGGTAAACTATCAATGGAAGTTAAATATCTATAAGCTATAATGAATCAAATAAATAAATCTAAATGAAAACTACTCCATATCTAAATTGAATTCAATCTGAAACAAGCTCATTTATATCCAAAGGTCTCACATAATAAATTTATATATAGGGTAAGGTTATAAGGGTTAATATTAGCCAGGAATTAACTCACTAATAGTTCCACGTGGCAATGAGGCAAGGGAGAACGTTTACCCAATGTGGCGGTGGACAATGGGGAACGAGACTTCGGTCCCGAGACTCGAGTCAAGTTAAAGAAAGAATAAATGATTACATGGGAATGGACATGAATATTATGCTTATCTGTCAGTCAGTCATGGCGTCGATGAGAGCGTCGTGATGGTGTAGCTGAGTGTATTGCTGTATGTGTATTGTGATTAGAGGCACAAAAGCACGATCAACTGAGGGCGGAAAATTAGATGTTAACTGGTTGGTGTTCGTGAAGGCTCTGGTGTTCCTCGAAGGCACACCTTGCTGCCTTGGCAAAACGCCAGGAGCCCAAATTATCGTACCGCATCTAGGTTGCTCTATACGATAAATGATATTAATATATACGATAAATTCATAATATACTACATAAGACCATGGCAATATTGCTTAATAGAATATTAGGCTTTTTATAACTTAACTTATTTACAATCTTATAATATACGATCTACTCATCCTACGTCGTGCTGTAGGAGCGACCGTGACGTCACAGAGACATACGAGATCACAAAAGAGTCATATTCTATCGTATTTATACGATACCTTTGCATACTATGCAAACAGTGTGCCCTTGTGAGTAGCGATTCAATTAGTCTAGCCAAACTGCTGCTAACCCCAAAACCGATAACCGCAAGGCCCATTGTCTATGGGAAAAAGGCCAAACTACTTTGGGCCCTTTGACAAAATCCCATATTATCCGCCTTTGACTAGTAAATAGGACATTAATCTGATTGGACAATGTTAATATTAAATGGCTCTGTGACCTTCATTAAAGATTTTTCGTGCAAGACACAAGGTTCGTTTTTTTAGTGGTTCTGGCAAAAGTGGCACTTCCCCATAAGTTTAAAACAATTGTAAACACACAGCTCGGAAATCGTTGGTAACTTGGTTTGTCAGCAATTTCTATAGCAGTGAGCACCACTGATGGTAAATTAAGGTAATTAATTGCAGTTATTAGTGAGGGTGGAGGCCAATATATCATTGTTGCCTAGTAAACCTAGGCTAAGGCTTCGCTGAGGGGGAGAAAACGACGGTGTCAATTTGCTAAGCTTAGGCTACCCTATGTCTACTTTCTATACTAAAATTTGGGTAAGATCCTGTATAGCGGCTGGAACTGTTTTCAGATGCCTATTTACCAATATACACATATGCATAGCCTACGTGAGTTGCAGTTGGGATGTGTGTACATGCTTAGATTGATATGCAGGATTCGAAGTTGCATAATAAATCGTAGGCAGTGTCAACCAACCTTTAACTGTCTTCGTGGTGCGATGTATAAGGTGTTGATTTTCGGTGTGAGCATCCTGGGTTCGAATCCACGGACTGCCACATGTGTTTGTAAATTTCATTAATCGATTTTAGGAGTATGGTTGGTTGTTGGAAGGAACATAATAAAACATTGAACAATATCTTTAACCTAACCTAACCAAAACCTAACCTAACCTAGTATATTAGTGGACTATTAAATTTTAGCCTAGGCTATGAATGTAAAATGTAAAAATATATTGCAACATTAGGCAGCAGGCTACCAAATTATTGAGATATATGTACAGGTCATCCCGCTACACAGGATTATACCAAAAATGTGTGGTCAATATAAAGGAGCCGGACCACAGCTGGGATCTCATTTCTAATGGTAGTTTTGGGTTCCTATAATTTTATGCTTCATTGCTATATACTTTTTATCCACCAATTTTTTTTTTTTTTTTTTTTTTTTTTTTTTTTTTTTAAGCATTAACCTAACCAAAAAACCTAACCTAACCTAACCTAAATGTATTTGGGGGCTATTAGGTTAGGTTAGGTTAGGTTAGGTTAGGTTAGGTTTTTTGGTTAGGTTAATGCTAAAAAAAAAATAAAGTCAAGAAAAAAAAATATTTTCCGGTGGATAAAAAGTATATAGCAATGAAGCATAGGGCCTAACATGATAGGAACCCAAAACTACCATTAGAAATGAGATCCCAGCTGTAGTCCGGCTCCTTAATATTGACCAAATGTGTTAATGGAAATTAGTATTTAGGCTACCCATTATCCAAGAATCTAAAAACATAGTGGGAAGGGCTATGAAGAATAGGGAAATTGAGGGGTAGCCTATATAAAAAGTGTATAAAGCGAATACCATACCGTATACTCGTAAAGGCCTATTGCTTTTGTAAATAAAAGTTGGCTCAGGTTTATGCATTTTCGAGACCCATTAAACCCGATTTTTTGAAAACCCGAGCCAACTTTTGACGAAAGTAGGCTCGAATTTCACGGAGTTGAGTGGGTAATACCCTATGTTATACAGTTATCAGTTATCAACATAGTCAACTTTGAGAAGTCATTAGCCTAACCGGAATATATCAAGGAAACTGGCCAACTTTTATTTAGTTATTTTTTTTTTTTGGTTTTAGCTAGTTTTCATCATTATACAGTGGTTGTCATTAATTAGAATCTCCGGAAAAAACGTTTTCCCCATTATCCAACAATCTTAAGATAAGGCCCCCGATAGTGGGGAGGGCTATGAAGTACAGGGACATTGAGGGGTAAAAGGCAAAAATAAGGGGTAATATTGGAAGAACTCTGAATTTAAATATTGAAAATTTTAAAAACCTTAAAATGGAAAAACCCGAGCCAAGTTTTGGCGAAAGTTGGCTCGAGTTTTGCATTTTGTAAAAGAAAAAAAGGCAGTAATTGAATTTCGAAAGTTGGCTCGGGGTTTCATGTTTTGTAAACCCATAAAACCCGAAATGTGCAAAACTCGAGCCAATATTTGGTGAAAGTTAACCTAACCTAACCTAATTTAACTAAACAACAGCTGAAAAAAACCCGCGCCGTCTATAGGAGAGTCTTGACAACATTTTAAAGGTAGGAAGACATGTTGTTACCGCTTTTTAAATAGGTTTTACCGAAGGTTGAAACATATATTAATATGAAGTATAGGTTATGTTCATTCAATGGGTGACTTCCAAATTTACAGGAAAATTTGTGGCCGGTTTCCTTGATAAATACCGCCTAACCTAATAACCTTATCTAACCTATCCTAGTAGTATGGGTGGGGGCTGCCGCCCCCAAACCCCCGCTGGTTGGGTAAAACTGGTTTTCTATTGTTACCGGTTGTATTATTGTATCCAATGGCATTCAAAATAGATGGGAACTCTGGAAGCGTCCGACGCCTCCCCCGCCGCCGTCATGTTTACATTTGTCGATCGCCGTGGTTAAGTTCGCGTCTATTTTGACGACAATTTTTTTGGTTATTTGCCCCCTGCTGGCAATATATATGATGATGACAATATGTCATGGGGGAGTGAGGGGGGCAAAGCCCCTCTCAACATATTATTGTATCCAAAGGCAGTCAAAATAGACGGGAACAAGGTGGCAAGCGTCCGACGCCACTCCGAGTAGTGTAAACAAGGCTGGCGATACACCCGGGAACTAGCCTACATCCTACCCAACAAATCTAAAAAATATAAATCCTCAAAAATTGCTGTAGTCTGGCTCCTTAAATTGACCGGTAAATTTTGGCAAGAATGTACAGTAGTTACTAGGTGTACCGCCGGCCATATTTACTCTAGGCTTATGCGGACGCTCGCGATCATTTTCCCGTCCATTTTGACTGCCGTGGGATACAATAATAGTTAAGGGGGGGGGGGGGGGCTTTGCCCCCATCACTCCCCCATGACTTGTTGTCATTGTAGAATTTTAGAATTTTACTGAAGGGGCGCGCATTTGACAGGTACCACCACGTACCGGTACTAATTAGAGATTTAATTTAGGTTTCCACGCATCCATCAACAACCTACACCCTTTTCTGGTCTGATACTAGTACCATACTGTAATAGAAACAGTTTTTTAACGTTTTAATGTGGTTTTCGACAAGAATAAAGAAGTGAGTTTGAGCCGAAAATCGAGAGTTAACCGCCTATTCCGATCGTCGGTTTATTGCCATGATGCTCGACGTTAGCTACGTTTGCTGTTGTATTTTTTGCCGCCCTGCTGGTAATATATATGATGATGACAATAAGTCTAGGGGAGGTGAGGGGGGCAAAGCCCCCTCTTAACCATCACTGGTACTGTATTCCGCGGCCTAAATTTTAATTGAAATGCCAATATTGGAAATTAGATGCGCGAAGTAGCCTACTAACCTCGAGCACAATGTAAGCAAACCATCGACGTTACGCCCGCGAACGCAACTTTTTCACCGAGTTATCATTATATTTTGTCTATTATTATTGATGTCAAATTGTCCTCATTGTATTTGTTAGTGTTTCGTACATCAGAAAATGGTGTAGCTTGGTGTTGGATGCGTGGAAACTGAACAAAAGTCTGTATTATATCCTTGGTGGTACCTGTCAAATGTGCGCCCCTATAGTAAAATCACATCTTGTCATCAATATATATATTGCCAGCAGGGGGCAAATAACTGAAAAAATAGACTGGAACTTAACGGCGAGCGATCGACCTATGTAAACATGATGACCGTCGGACCGTACATCCGCATACCCTACATCCTTCCCTAAATTTTTACCGTGTGACTGCCAAGAGTTTTAGCATTGACTTTTATATAGCCTACCGGTATATGTTTTTGTTTTTCATTTGTTCATTGATAGGCTATACAGATTTGTTTTACAGCAAGAAAATACACTAAACCCTCGCTAACTCGGACTAATTAGGGGGAGACCAGTTCCGATAAGCCCGATTTTTCGAGATGTCCGAATTCCGACTTATGTCCGACTTAAGAGAGGGAAAATTCCGAATTAGAAAAGGAAAGCCCACGTCAGAAGAGAAAATTGAGATATTTTTTTTTTTTTTTTTTTTGTACATGTCAAATTTATCATATCAATGACAAATACGAACCTTATTATGTTTTCAGGGACAGTACAGTACATAGGCCTAGTAATTAATATTAACACAATAATTATAAGGCACAGGCTTCAATTCATCCTAAAATCACTTGAAACCGAGTGAGAGAACATTGTAAACCGGACACAAATCCCGTCCAACTCGGAAATTTCCGAGATATACTGTACAGGGACATTTCCGAGAGGCCGATGCCATTCCGAGAAGTGCGGGTTTCCGACTAAAAAGAGTCTGAGTTAGCGGGGGTTTACTGTAAGTATTTACCCATTATTCAACAATCTATAGGATAATCCCCCCCCCCCCTCCCCTCCCTGGGCCCCTAGTGGGAAGGGCTATGAAGATCAGGGAAAATGGAGAGTTAAAGAGGATAAAAAGGGAAAAATCTGGTAATTCTTTAGAACAACAACTCCTGTTATTTTTTTTTTTTTTTTTTTTTTTTTAATTGTAAAGGTTTATTATGGTTTATTAATAGTTATAAAGTGAGGAAAGCAGTTATTATTGCCATTTTCAGTGTTAATTGCAATTCCGATACCCCAACAATTTACGGGATAATTTGGGAATGCTGGGTTTTGAATGAGGGAAAAAATAGGGGAAGGATATAGTATCCGGGCATACAGTCGTCTTGTTTATGTAAGTCTAAGTCGTGTTAGAATTATATTTTTTTATTTGCCCCGATAATTTGGAAAAGGCTCGCCGCCTTACCGGGTATTATAAATAATTTATTAGGGTCAATGAAAAGACCCACCTAATCCTATAATTGTATTCCACGGCAGTCAAAATAAACGTGACTGTGATCACAAGCGTACTAGTATCAGTAACATAAACAAAGCGGGTGATATGCCTGAATATTACATCCTTACCGTTTGCTCACCTCATCCTCCCATGAGTTTTTGAAATTCTTATCTATGTTGCCAATACTGGGCCAAAACCTTATTTTCACAACTGAACCTGTCTTACTGTGGTCATTACATTATAATTGCACCTGCTACCGACGTACTATGTTACGTGCCAATAGCATCATAATTACACGTACTTGTTACGTAAAAATGAACGTTCACAATGACGTAACAATATTATACTTACCCACGTAATGAGTGACATATTAAAAACATTATTTGTTAACATGATAATTACGTTAAAAGTATACGGTGCTACTGACGTAGATTGTTATGTGCCTATAGCATCACAATAACTTGTAGTTTCCACGTAAATGTGGGTGCTCACAATGACGTAATAACTTCATGCTTCCAGACGTAATTGTTTACATGCTAATAACGTTTTGTGTGAACGTGATCATTACATTATAAAACACGTACTATTGACGTACTATGGTACGTGCCAATAACATCATAATAATACATACTTTCCTCGTTATTGTGGGCGCTCGCAGTGACGTTATGTCATCGTAATTGCTGATGTAATGAATAACGTGCTTATAACGTTTTGTTAACGTGAGCATAATAATAAAATTACACGTACCTATTGCATGCATATGTTGGTTGCAGCAACGTGCTCTAGTTGTATTTCATTACGTTATGTATCACGTATTTGGGACGTGCTAATTATGTGTTGATAGCATCCTACTAACGTGTTTACATAACGTAATGGTAACCAAAGCAATTCGTCTCAACAATGTAACAGCGACGATATTACGTTATATAACTACGTCGTGTTTTTACGTCGGTAACACGTCGCCGCCACTCTACACAATTACGTAATATTTACGTGTTTACATAACGTAATGGTAACCAAAGCAATTCGTCTTAATAAGGAGACCGCCCAGTTTATTAACCAACTTCCAGGTTTTATTACCCAACTTCCAGTTCTTACTTCCAATGTAAATGCAATTTGGCACAGGTGTATGTGACCATAAAACGAGGTTGAAAGCTATATGACGATTAAACTCCTACAGAAATCCCTATAGCACCTGCTGTATGTGATCAAACAACTCACAATAGGTGTGTCTGTAGTTATTGCTGATTTTTGTTTATATATTTTGTGTATTTTTGGATTTAGGTGATTATATTAAGGTGAACATTTTCGGGTGAATTTTACGATTGTGACAACATGCTGCAACCAAACAAAGTTAGCTAGAGTAAATTAGCCCTGCGGCAAATGTAGTGTTTCTAATTCCCTTTCCAATGGTATATACACCATTCCTATAGGTCCAATAATGCATTTATTCTAAGATCCCAAAGTGCGACAAAACAGTTTTTGAGAAATACGTGAAAGTTTAAGGTAATTAGGTGAACATTTTTAACTTTTGTTTTTATTTTGACAATATCTTACGCAGAAATACAGCAAAGTAGAAGATAAAACGTATGGGAGGTTGTAGAGTAGCTTACGCTTTTTCCATTTATATATGTATGATCCTCATCCGACTATTAGTTACTGAGCATGTCAATTTCAAAGTTCGCTATATAGCGTTTTTAGAATTACAGGAAAAATTTGGAAACATAAAAACAAAACAAAAATACAATGGGCTTTCAACTTTTCACTAATAACCTTTCAACACCTAATGGTATTTTCAGGATTTCTATTTTTTCAGTTTGGATGGTCCCCTCAACGTAACGGCTACGATATTGCGTTGTATAACTATGTCGTGTTACTACGTCGGTAACACGCCGCCGCTACTCTACACAATTACGTAATATTTACGTGTTTACATAACGTTATGGTAACCAAAGTATATTGTCTCAACAACGTTATAGTGACGTTGGTAACCAATTAGCTTCAATTGAATTCCACACATTAACGTAGTATTTACGTGTTGACTTAACGTAATGGTAGCCAAAACAATTTGTTTTAGCAACGTAATAGCGACGATATTATGTTATATCACTACGTCGTGTTATAACGTCTAATCTTTGTCGCTGCCACTACACGTTTACGTAGTATTTACGTATTTACATTACGTAACGGTAACCAAAGTACCTCGTTTTCATAACGTTATAGCGACGTTTTAGTTCTAAGTGGGTTGGCAGTTAAGGGTGTTGGCAGTGAAGGAGGGTGTTGGCAGTGAAGGGGGTCGGCAGTGAAGGGAGGGTGTTTGCAGTGAAGGGGGGTGTTGGCAGTGAAGGGGGTGTTTGCAGTGAAGGGGATGTTGGCAGTGTTTGCAGTGAAGGGTGGTGCTGGCAGTGAAGTGGGGTGTTGGCAGTGAAGGGGACTATACTGGCAATGAAGTGAGGTGTTAGCAGTGAAGGGGAGTGTTGGCAGTGAAGGAGGGTGTTGGTAGTGAAGGGGGGGTTTTGGCAGTGAAGAGGGTGTTGGCAGTGAAGGGGGCTGTTGGCAGTGAAGGGGGGTGTTGGCAGTGAATGGGGGCGTTGGCAGTGAAGGGGAGTGTTGGCAGTGAAGGAGGGTGTTGGTAGTGAAGAGGGGTGTTGGCAGTGAAGTGGGATGAGGGGTGGGTTGATAGCAAATGTGGGTGTTGTCAGTGTTGGCATTGAGGGGGGGGGTGTTAGCAGTTAAGGGGGTTGTTGGCAATGAGGTGGGAGGACAGGGGTGTTGGCAGTTAAGGCGGGGTGTTGGTAGTGAAGTGGGGATGTTAGTAATAAAGTGGGAGGAGGTGGGTGTTACCGTGTTGGCAATGAAGTGGGAGGAGGTGGGTGTTGGCAGTGATGGGGGTGTTGGCAATGAAGTGGGAGGAGGTGGGTGTTGGCAGAGAAGTGGGAGGAGGTTGGTTTTAGCTGTGAAGTGGGAGGAGGTGAATAATGGCAGTGATGGGGGGTGTTGGCAATGAAATGGGAGGTGGGTGTTGGCAGAGAAATGGGAGGAGGTAGGTGTTGGCAGAAAAGTAGGAGGAGGTGGGTGTTGGTAGTAAAGTGGGAGGAGGTGGGTGATGGAAGTGAAGTGGAAGAAGGTGGGTGTTGGCAGAGAAATAGAAGGAGGGGGATGTTGGCAGAGAATTGGGAGGTGGTGGGTGTTGGCAGTGACTTAGGAGGTGGGTGTTGGCAGTGAAGTAGGAGGAGGGGGGTGTTGGCAGTGAAGTGGGAGCAGGTGGGTGTTGGCAGTGAAGTACAAAGGAGTACAAAGGAAATCAAGCAACAACAGATCTAGTGACCCTTCTAGGTTGCTTGTCCTCCAAAACACTAAGGATCAAGTGCCCAAACAGTGGTTTAGAGTGGGTAAGGGAACATTGGAAAGGGAATTACTGCCCTGGAACTAATGCCCGTGGCAGGATTAGGAAGTTAGTAGGGGACAGATGGGTTAGTAACTGAGGGGGGGATAAAATAAAGTTATTCATTTAGAAACGCAGTCAGTCGCGGGTTTGATGCGAGATATTTGTCTAGGCGGAGTTTAAATGAATCAACGGTGATGCAGTTTATAACGTTTCGGGGAAGCCCATTCCACAAGTTGACAACTCGATTTAAGAAGAAATTCTTAGATTCGTGTGAGTTAAAAGATTTACCAATAATTTTGCAACCGTTTCCCCGCGTGTAATTAGATTGGTCGATAGTGAAGTACTTACTACAGTCCATATTGTCGATGCCTTTGATGATTTTGAACACTTGAATTAAGTCACCTCTTAATCTGCGCTGGGTTAAAGGAAATAGATTTAATTCTCTAAGACGCTCTTCGTATGGTTTGTTCTTTAGGCTAGGTATCATTTTGGTAACTCTACGTTGAACTCGTTCTAGCTTGTTTATATCTTTTTGGTAATAAGGGCACCAGGATTGAACGCAGTATTCCAGAAGAGGGCGGACTAAGGAATTGTAAAGGGTTAGGATAACTTCTTTGGATTTATGCTCAAATGACCTGCCTATAAAGCCAATTATTTTGTTTGCCTTCTTAACAACTTCTGAACATTGTTGACTCGGTTTTAGGTTACTCGATATTGTTACTCCCAGATCGGTTTCTCTGTTTACATTCTTAAGCTGAGTGCCATTCATCGAATAGTTTGCTTTCTCATTTAGGTATCCGATATGTAGTACTTTACATTTATCCGCATTGAAACTCATTTGCCAAATTTGGGCCCAACATGACAATTTATCTAGATTGTGTTGCATATCGTCAACTTGTTCTTTTGAGAGTACGCTATTTGCAATTTTTGTATCGTCAGCAAATTTTGAGATTGTACAGGTGAGACCCTCATCTATGTCGTTGATGTAAATTAGAGAGAGAATTGGTCCTAGTACCGATCCCTGGGGTACCCCGCTACTTACATTGGTCCATTTAGATGCCTTAGTGTTTATGACTACTCCTTGCTTTCTGAGCCAATTTTCTATCCATTTCAACACACCGTCTTGTATTCCATGCGCTTTAAGTTTTAGCAGTAAACGTTTGTGGGGAACTTTGTCAAAGGCCTTTTGAAAATCAAGGTATATAATATCTACAGCTTTACTCTCATCGTAGAGGTTGAGGATATCGTGGAAGAAGTCTAAGAGGTTTGTTAAACTGGAACGCTTTTTACGAAAGCCGTGTTGAGTATCTTTAAGTATGTTATTTTCCTCTAAGTGATTTACGAGTCTGTCTCGTATGACCGTTTCTAGCATTTTACATACAACTGAGGTTAAGCTAATTGGACGATAGTTACTGGGTAGGGATTTGCTGCCTTTTTTGAATATCGGTGTTACGTTGGCTAGCTTCCACTGATCAGGCATAGTTCCAGACTGCAAGGATTTATTGAATAGTAATGTCAGTGGTTTGGCGAGCTCATCCTTAGCTTCCTTTAGAACTCTAGGCGAGATTGTATCAGGTCCAGGCGTTTTATTTACCTTGAGTTTATCTAAACAATTCAATACTTCTCTCTCTGTAACGGTGATATTGCTTAGAACATCTGAATTATCAATCTGAATCGGCGATGGTGTAGGGATATTACTGAGGTCTTCTGTTGTAAAACCTGATGCAAAGAAGGTATTGAGGGCATTACTCATTTGTACTTCGTCTTTGGTGTATTCTCCATTTTCATCGACTAACGGTCCAACAGTTGAAGTAACTACTTTTTTCTTTCTGATATAACTATAGAATTCTTTCGGGTTTGTTTTACTTTGATTCGCAATATGTAACTCTAAGGTCTTTTTACTTTGCTTAATTAACTTTTTGGCTTTGCGTCGTAGCTCTACAAATTTCACCCGTTCTTCGTCATTTTGTGAGGATTTTAATCTATCATTAGCAAATTTTTTAGCAAGCAGGCAGTTTAAATATCTTTATTCCACCATTTGGGCTTATTATTATGGCCTGGACGCCGTATTTTCGATGGTATGCAGTCTTGCACTGCTTTTATGTAAGTGGTTTCGAATAACTTCCAAGATGTATTTATGTCGTTATTGTTAATTAAAAAGCTCCTGTCAGTTTCTTTAAACATAGCTCTAAGTTTATGGAAGTTTGCTTTCTTGAAATTAGGGACTTTTTCGATGCTACTATTTGGTTCGTTACTAGTAAACTTTAAAGTGAAAGTTATCATACGATGGTCGCTGTTACTGAATTCATCACCAACATTCAAATTCTCTATTAATTCTTCTTTTGTTGCAAGTACAATGTCAAGAACGTTATTACCACGGGTCGGCGTTCGAACAAATTGATTAAAGCGAACTCTCTTGCAAGTTCGTATACAAGTCATGTCCGGAGTGTGAAGTAAGAGTATCGCCCCACTTGGTCACAGGTAAATTAAAGTCGCCAAAAATTACGGTATCTTGTGAGTTACTTACATCTGCAATTTGTTCGTAAATTTCTCGGTCAGTTTGCACTGATTGAGCTGGAGGTCTGTATATTAACGCAAGTATTATTTTTGTACCTTTATTATTCTTTATTAGCACAAAAGATGTGTCGACGTTCACAATTTGAGGTTTTGACATGAGGGTAGGGTTAAGACTTTCTTTGATATAAAGTAAAACGCCACCTCCATTTCGATTTATTCGGCTTTTCTCAAACATTACATAACCGGGAAGTGAATACTCTGCTAAAAAGTCTCTATCTTCTGTATTGAGCCAAGATTCTGTTATGCCAATCACATCATAATTTTCTGTAAACACTAGCTCCTCTGTAATGTGGGAGGAGGTCGGTGTTGGCAGAGAATTGGGAGGTGGTGGGTGTTGGCAGTGAAGTGGGAGGAGGTGGGTATTGGCAGTGAAGTGGTAGGAGGTGGGTGTTGGCAGTGAAGTGGGAGGAGGTGGGTGTTGGCAGAGAACTGGGAGGAGGTGGGTGTTGGCAGTAAAGTGGGAAGAGGTGGGTATTGGCAGTGAAGTGGGAGCAGGTGGGTGTTGGCAGTGAAGTGGGAGGAGGTGGGTGTTGGCAGAGAATTGGGAGGTGGTGGGTGTTGGCTGTGAAGTGGGAGGAGGGGGTGTTGGTAGTGAAGTGGGAGGAGGTGGGTATTGGCAGTGAAGTGGGAGGAGGTGGGTGTTGGCAGTGAAGTGGGAGGAGGTTGGTGTTGGCAGAGAATTGGGAGGTGGTGGGTGTTGGCAGTGAAGTGGGAGGAGGTGGGTGTTGGCAGTGAAGTGGGAGGAGGTGGGTGTTGGCAGTGAAGTGGGAGGAGGTGGGTGTTGGCAGTGAAGTGGGAGGAGGTGGGTGTTGGCAGTGAAGTGGGAGGAGGTATTGGCAGTGAAGTGGGAGGAGGGGGGTGTTGGCAGTGAAGTGGGAGGAGGTGGGTGTTGGCAGTGAAGGAGGAGGATGTGGGTGTTGGCAGTGAAGTGGGAGGAGGTGGGTGTTGGCAGTGAAGTGGGAGGAGGTGGGTATTGGCATAGAAGTGGGAGGAGGTGGGTGTTGGCAGAGAATTGGGAGGTGGTGGGTGTTGGCAGTGAAGTGGGAGAAGGTGGGTGTTGGCAGTGAAGTGGGAGGAGCTGGGTGTTGGCAGAGAATTGGGAGGTGGTGGGTGTTGGCAGTGAAGTGGGAGGAGGTGGGTATTGACAGAGAAGTGGGAGGAGGGGGGTGTTGACAGTGAAGTGGGAGGAGGTGGGTGTTGGCAGAGGATGGGGGTGTTGGCAGTAAAGTGGGAGGAGGGGGGTGTTGGCAGTGAAGTGGGAAGAGGTGGGTGTTGGCAGTAAAGGGGGGAGGTTGGCAGTGAAGTGGGAGGAGGTTTATGTTGGCACTGAAGTGGGAGGAGGTTGGTGTTGGCAGTGAAGTGGGAGGTGGTGGGTGTTGGCAGTAAAGTGGGTGGGGGATTGGCAGTGAAATGGGAGGAGTTAGCTGGTGTTGGCAGAGAAGTTGGAGGAGGTAGGTATTGGCAGTGAAGTGGGAGGAAGGGGGTGTTGGCAGTGAAGTGGTAGGATGGGGGTGTTGGCAGTGAAGTGGGAGGAGGTGGGTGTTGGCAGTGCAGTGGGAGGAGGTGTGTGTTGGCAGTGAAGTGGTTGGAGGTGGGTGTTAGCAGTGAATTCGGGGGAGGTGGGTGTTGGCAGTGAAGTGGGTGTTGGTAGTGAAGTGGGAGGAGGTGGGTATTGACAGTGAAGTGGGAGGAAGTGGGTGTTGGCAGTGAAGTGGGAGGAAGTTGGTGTTGGCAGTGAAGTGGGAGGAGGTGGGTGTTGGCAGAGAAGTGGGTGTTGGTAGTGAAGTGGAAGGAGGTGAGTGTTGACGGTGAAGAGGGGGGGGGGGTTGGCAGTGAAGTGGGAAGAGGTTTTGGTGTTGGCAGATATGGTGGGTATTGTCAGTGACGTGGGAGGAAGGGGGTGTTTGCAGTGAAGGTGGGATGTTAGTAGTGAATGGGAAGGAGGTGTTGGCAGTGGATGGGGTGGAGGGGTGTTGGCAAGGAAGGGGGAATGGGGGTGTTGGCAGGGGTTTGTGGGTGGGGTTGGTATTTCCTGTTTAGCTGTTACCTCCCTGCTATTTCTCTCTCCCTCCAGGGCATCCTTCTCTCTCTCTCTCTCTCTCTCTCTCTCTCTCTCTCTCTCTCTCTCTCTCTCTCTCTGCATATATCTACATATATATAACTACTCGACATACGCTTTGATTGCGAACACTGTTATAGTGGTGAACATAGATAAAGATAACAGGGATCGTATGCTTTGCAGTAATCCATCCTCAACTTGTAGCCTAATGTGTGTCCAATTTCTAGCTTCACATTACACCAAATATACATTGATAAATTAAAGAGGGTACAAAATAATCTAGATACCTGCAAAATTTATAATTATATGTAATCTAATGTCATCGGTACACGTTTTAAAATGTATGGAATAAATTCATTTTCCCTCAACTAAACGTGGACTTAATGGAATGTAGTTGTAAGATGTTTTTGAAAATGGTACAGGAATAGTTGTTAAAACTGACGTTGGCGTATATATCACTTCCAATCTTCACCTCACCATTTTTATATCAGACTATCAAGCTGACTCTTTTACTACTTACTGTACGTAATTACTATTACTATTGTTAATAATAATATTATTATAATTATTTGTACGGTATTATTATTATTATAATTATTTTTATTATTTTTATTTTTAGTATTATAAATATTAGTATTTCCTCTATGTATGTATGTACAGTGTATATGTATGTATGTATGTATGTATGTATGTAATAATAATAATAATAATAATAATATTAATAATAAACGGTTTATTAACCCTTAAAAAGCGGCTCACCACATAAGTCGTTTTTAATAAAGCTGGACTATGTGGCGGCGCTCGACATAGGTCGAGTGGCAATTTCAGCACGTAATGTTGCTGAGAGAGAGAGACAAGTGGTGGCAGGAGACTAGCGAGCGTATGACTGCTCCAGACCACCGCGGCGAACCTACTGACACGAATCTCAGCTCCCTCCTCCCTCTCTCACTCGCTATATACGGAATTGTATCGGGAAAGTGGCTAATTACCTGCTTTTTGCACTCGTGTTGCACGGTTATTGCAAGAAAACTAGCCATCATAAAAGGATCGTTATGGTGTCATTCGAAAGCTCTGTTTATGCCCTTTCAGGGATAGATACTTGTTTTACGTTCTGGGTCTTATTTAGGCATGAAAATGATCACGTAAACAGCCCTATTTTGGCTAAAAACACCTCGCTGGGCGGTACATATAAATAAACCGCATAGGCCGCTAAAGAAGGGTTAAAGAATGGCAGCCTGATGAGCTGAAAATACACATTTTACAATTTAGTGGATGGACATGACATGTATAGATACGAAAATGGTAAGCTCAGTTTACAATATGTGAGTATAATATACTTAACATTTAAAACACAAAAAGACAATAATGATGCTAGTGCAAAGTACAAATTAATGAACTTAAATTAACCATGAGAGTAAGTGATATACAGTACATATACATATTTATTTTACTTATATATATACAGAACATACATATATACACATACGTACACACATACATACGCATACATATACATACATATATACATACATAAGAATATAAGAACATGCAGTAAGTGCGCAAATCCCGTATACATAAACGCTCACATACGCAAACAAACAAACATACATACATACACAAACTTTGCTGTGAGACTAATGATAGGGGCTAAATCCTCAGGAGAGATTAAATGAAGGAATTGGAAAAGGGTTAGAATGGAATGTCAAACGTCGGAGGAGATCAAATGAGGAATTTGAAAATGGCAAAGGGTAAACGGCCTGTGGGTCCGTACAGGTGTGGTCAGGTAAAGCTTATTAGAAAGGGAGGTTAATCCTCGGTAGAGAAAAACAAAAAAAAAATATATATATATATAAAATGAGTATGTATGTATGTATGTATGTATGTATGTATGTATGTATGTATGTATGTATGTATGTACCTGTCAATCTCTCTCTCTCCCTATCTATCTATCAATATACATTATACGTATCCAATTTGTTCACTATACCTTCTCGTGTTAACCTCTCAGGTAACTATTTCCGGATTAATGGATGGTACTGACTTACAGGTGAGGGGGTTGGGGGATTTTGTTTTGGGGGGATGGTGAAAGGTGAGTAGATTAGGGGTTAGGTAGGAGGGGGTGGGGATTACATAGAGGTATCGTGATTATAGTTTATACAGTACGGGCGAACAAGCAGGTGGTTTGTTGTCTAAATGTACACACACACACACACACACACACTCACTTAGAAGCATATAATGTACGTACGCACATGCACTATTTCACGCACATACACATATATAAAATTACACACACGCACATATTATAAGCATATACAATAACATACACTTACACACTTTCACATACATACATATACATAACATTACACACGCACATATTATAAGGATATGCAATGCATGGTCACACACCATCACATAATATGTGATGGTGCATGTGACTGTATGCCTTGCATGTTTATATATTACATAAACATATACATAATTACACGTAGGCACCCACGCACAAATAATAATTGTTCTCTCAACTCATACTATTAGGAAACTGTGTGTATGTGTTTGTGTTAATACAGACATATATTTTGTTGACAATATATTATTAAATCATTCTGAGAGAGAGAGAGAGAGAGAGAGAGAGAGAGAGAGAGAGAGAGAGAGAGAGAGAGAGAGAGAGAGAGAGAGAGAGAGAGAGAGAGAGAGAGAGAGAGAGAGAGAGAGAGAGAGAGAGAGAGAGAGAGAGAGAGAGAGAGAGAGAGAGAGAGAGATATTCCGAATACCATAAATGAGACAGTCGCCCCTTTAAACCTCTTTTTCTCTGGCTTCCCTCCCTCCTCCCTCCCACTCCCTCCATCCCCCGCGTCCTTTGTCTGCGCACGTTATACAAATTTGCCTAGCTGTATTAGTATATTTATTTTCCATTTACCTTTTAGTACAAGCCCCAACATATGTGGAACGTTGAGGCTGAAATGAATGCAGATACGGAATGACTAATATTAAACACTTTTCTTCAGTTTAGGCATGACTTCTGTAAATTAGTGCACGCGGGCGATAAACTATATAAATTACCCATTTAACTCCCACAGGTCTCTTCTAAACTGGATACAAACGGATAATAGCAACCTGAATAAAATGAAATTATCACCAACGTATTGAACAGGATAAATTTCGAACTTCGACATGGGAACAAATATATTTTTCAATACGGGGATATACAGTACGAATAGTCTACTACATAATACGGGGATATACAGTACGAATAGTCTACTACAGAATACGGGGATATACAGTACGAATAGTCTACTACATAATACGGGGATATACAGTACGAATAGTCTACTACATAATACGGGGATATACAGTACGAATAGTCTACTACAGAATACGGGGATATACAGTACGAATAGTCTACTACATAATACGGGGATATACAGTACGAATAGTCTACTACAGAATACGGGGATATACAGTACGAATAGTCTACTACATAATACGGGGATATACAGTACGAATAGTCTACTACATAATACGGGGATATACAGTACGAATAGTCTACTACAGAATACGGGGATATACAGTACGAATAGTCTACTACATAATACGGGGATATACAGTACGAATAGTCTACTACAGAATACGGGGATATACAGTACGAATAGTCTACTACATAATACGGGGATATACAGTACGAATAGTCTACTACATAATACGGGGATATACAGTACGAATAGTCTACTACATAATACGGGGATATACAGTACGAATAGTCTACTACATAATACGGGGATATACAGTACGAATAGTCTACTACATAATACGGGGATATACAGTACGAATAGTCTACTACAGAATACGGGGATATACAGTACGAATAGTCTACTACATAATACGGGGATATACAGTACGAATAGTCTACTACATAATACGGGGATATACAGTACGAATAGTCTACTACAGAATACGGGGATATACAGTACGAATAGTCTACTACATAATACGGGGATATACAGTACGAATAGTCTACTACAGAATACGGGGATATACAGTACGAATAGTCTACTACATAATACGGGGATATACAGTACGAATAGTCTACTACATAAATCCTGTTCTTCCACCTGATCTTATGTATGGAAGTAATATTAGTGTCACTGAAGTACGAGTGTACTTGACTAAACAGATGAATAAACGATTGCTAAATCATTTACATTCTTCATTCAATCCCACTAATTTATCTTCCATATAATTATATGATCATGTGGAAGAACAGAACTTACTTAGGAAACTGCATATTTTTGGTTAACTTTCCGTTTGAGCCGGTCCTACTAAACCCGATCTGGTATAGCATATTGGATAATTATATAGTCAATCAGTCACATAATATATCAGTCACATAATATATCAGTCACATAATATATCAGTCACATAATATATCAGTCACATAATATATCAGTCACATAATATATCAGTCACATAATATATCAGTCACATAATATATCAGTCACATAATATATCAGTCAGTTAATAATTCGATTAGTCAGTGTCTTTTGAAGTTAGTCAGTCAGGCATTCAGTTAACCAATTATTAAGTCAGCCAACCAGTCAGTCAGGTTATTATATATATATATATATATATATATATATATATATATATACATATATATATATATATATATATATATATATATATATATATATATATATATATATATATATATTATATATATATATATATATATATATGTATATATATTATATATATATATATATATATATATATATATATATATATATATACATATATATACATAATTATATACAGTATATATATATATATATATATATATATATATACACACATTATACAGGGTGTCCTACGAGTTTTGTCAAATACTTCCAGAGATGAAAGATTAAGTAATTCTAAGTAAAAACTGTTATATACAACTAGGCCTTTGGGGGCATTGTTTTGTAGCTATGGACCCTTAAAGTCGGCATTTTGGTGTTTTTTTGTAATTTCTAACCCTGTTTTTCTTCAATAAAATGAGGATAGGAAAAACAACTATAAAGTGTATTATGAAGCATGATATGAGTACACCAAAAACTTCCCTACATCGTACTTCATATTCCTTTGGCATGGAGTTGAATATTACATGAAACCAACGAAACTTAATTTTAAGCTTATCATCACGGAAAGAAGAAAAAAACTACAGTTTTCATTAACCCTTACAGTCCCATGCCCGAGTATATTAACCCTTACAGTCCCATGCCCGAGTATATTAACCCTTACAGTCCCATGCCCGAGTATATTAACCCTTACAGTCCCATGCCCGAGTATATTAACCCTTACAGTCCCATGCCCGAGTATATTAACCCTTACAGTCCCATGCCCGAGTATATTAACCCTTACAGTCCCATGCCCGAGTATATTAACCCTTACAGTCCCATGCCCGAGTATATTAACCCTTACAGTCCCATGCCCGAGTATATTAACCCTTACAGTCCCATGCCCGAGTATATTAACCCTTACAGTCCCATGCCCGAGTATATTAACCCTTACAGTCCCATGCCCGAGTATATTAACCCTTACAGTCCCATGCCCGAGTATATTAACCCTTACAGTCCCATGCCCGAGTATATTAACCCTTACAGTCCCATGCCCGAGTATATTAACCCTTACAGTCCCATGCCCGAGTATATTAACCCTTACAGTCCCATGCCCGAGTATATTAACCCTTACAGTCCCATGCCCGAGTATATTAACCCTTACAGTCCCATGCCCGAGTATATTAACCCTTACAGTCCCATGCCCGAGTATATTCGTCAGTAGATAATTAAGTTTCCCATTCCCAGGCCCGTGTATATTCGTCTGTAATGTACTTTCCTTGTAACTGCCTGTACAACCCTGTAGTTGGTAACACGACTGTTTAAGCACCGCTACCGGTCTAGCAACACTTCTCAGCTTACATAAGAACCACTGAAGTGTGACTGGGCCAGTCTTGCTCCACCTCTTGAGGTGAAAAGGTGGTCTCTCCTGCCATTTTTGCCACAGTGCTTAGGACTGCAGGGGACTTTTATTACTGTATCCTACGGTATGGTATGGGTTAAGTATTGATACCATGCACCATCATACAGCATTTAACGTTATAGCTATTTATCTTAATTAGCCTACTCGAAAAATGGGTTTAAGCTGACAGGAAACCTACAAATCCCCTCCTTTTCGCATGGCAGTTTTTCGTGTATTGTCAGGCTTACCCCTTTGTTTCCTCTAAATGAAAGAAATGGATTGTAAATTGAGTTATGTATGATGGAATATGGTATAAATACTTTAAAGAGGCACAACAAACTCCTCTGTAGCTTTCTTCAATTGCCCATGGCAATGCAGTGAATATGCAATGTTGTGTTTTATTTGTAATATTCAACTAATTTTCACAGTCAACTGAAGAAAGATACAAAATATTTGTTGGTGTTTCTATGAAGAAATTATACAATACATTATTTTATACTACTTATTTTCTTCTCTATACCATTTTATTGGATGAAAAACTGCTTTAAAAGTGACTAAGACACACACAAATTTCAACTTAATTGGACCACAATAGCAAAAAAAAAATGCCCTCCAAAGCCTATGTGTATAGAACCTTTGTTTTACTCAGAATGACCTCATCTTTAATTTCTGTAAGTATTTAACAAAACTCGCTGGACAGCATCAGCATATGCTCTACCATATCCATTTAAGTCCCTATACATACTTACTACCTCCAATTCTTTGCATCCAACAATCACCCCTCGTAGTTCATTCCAGTACGTTTCTTTTACCTAAGCCTAATCTCGCTCCTACTTTCAGTTTTAGTATAATCAGTCCTTCATTAAACCTTTTAACTTCAATCATACAATCAGAACGAAAATCAGAATCAGAATATATATTATCCATTGATACAATGGCTATTCTTCATATAATGCACAGTGGCTCACATAAAATATATAATAATAGAATACATACTAGGGAATGTTGTTAAGTTTAAAATAGACACATTACAGATAAAAAAGTATAAGAGTACATCCAATGTAATTAATATAAGCTAAATTGAATATGTCAAAGCATCGTTTCAATTGCTTCCTGAATGTGGATATGCAATTAGTGTCCCTTATTTGTGTGGAAGACTGTTCCCAAATTTAGGCCCAGCCACCTGCAGATACCTAGTGCATAAACAAATATAAGACTTACGAACATTTAGTTGTTGCTGTCTGTTTTATGCAGTGCAGATATCACTTACTGTATGTAGTGGGAATAGCCAGCTAGGCACTGTTTTATGCAGTGCAGATATCACTTACTGTATGTAGTGGGAATAGCCAGCTAGGCACTGTTTTATGCAGTGCAGATATCACTTACTGTATGTAGTGGGAATAGCCAGCTAGGCACTGTTTTATGCAGTGCAGATATCACTTACTGTATGTAGTGGGAATAGCCAGCTAGGCACTGTTTTATGCAGTGCAGATATCACTTACTGTATGTAGTGGGAATAGCCAGCTAGGCACTGTTTTATGCAGTGCAGATATCACTTACTGTATGTAGTGGGAATAGCCAGCTAGGCACTGTTTTATGCAGTGCAGATATCACTTACTGTATGTAGTGGGAATAGCCAGCTAGGCACTGTTTTATGCAGTGCAGATATCACTTACTGTATGTAGTGGGAATAGCCAGCTAGGCACTGTTTTATGCAGTGCAGATATCACTTACTGTATGTAGTGGGAATAGCCAGCTAGGCACTGTTTTATGCAGTGCAGATATCACTTACTGTATGTAGTGGGAATAGCCAGCTAGGCACTGTTTTATAAGAACATAAGAACATAAGAACATAAGAAAATGGGAGTCTGCAGAAAGCCGATTGGCCTAAGCAAGGCAGATCCCTGTCCCACACAACCCCAAATCAATTACAAAGCCCAATTATAGGCTCAACACTCTAATACCCTGAGGATCATCCTACCAAAACGGTTAGAGATTAACGCAGGATTATGGGGGTCTGCAGAGCGCTGATTGGCCCAACCCGGCTGATCCCCCTTCACACCCAACCCTTCTCGTCCATATGCTTATCCAATTTTATCTTAAAGCTCCCTACAGTTTTAGATCCCACTATAGCACTTGGTAGTCCATTCCACCCATCTACAACTCTGTTACCAAACCAATATTTGCCTATATCTTTTCTGAAACGAAATTTATCTAATTTGAAACCATTGGTACGAGTTCTTTCGCTATCACTGAGCTTTAGTACATTTGTCATGTCCCCTTTGTTAATCCCACTAACCCACTTGAACACCTCTATCATATCCCCTCTAACTCTGCGTCTCTCTAACGAATGTAAACCTAATTTCTTCAACCTTTCTTCATACGGATGTACATCCGTAGTGCAGTGCAGATATCACTTACTGTATGTAGTGGGAATAGCCAGCTAGGCACTGTTTTGTTGATTATTCAATACACTGCTACACTTACTATTTATAGTAAGCCGCTCAAGTTCACTTTAATATTGGGTCACATGGTCATATTTATCACATAGTGCCACCTTTGCAGCAACAATTTGAAGTACCTGCACACGTTGTAAATCCTCAAACATTTATTTAGACTGTCCTTTATGCAATGGATGTACATTAACATACTAAAAATCTTTTTGATCATATGGCCTAGTTATAATCAAATATACCTACATTTTTGAGAGAGTTACTTGGTACTATGTGGGCGCCGCCAACATGTATGTGTTACAGTGGATAGGTGAACATAAGTCCTTTGGTTCCAATAAACATAAATTGAGTCATATTAGTGTTTTAACAGTAGACCATATATATGAAAAAAATGTGTTTCTTCGGTTTAAGGCTTCCTCAATTCTGTGAATAAGAGTTTCAATATCATTGATACTACCTTAGTGGATAATTTGAGCATCATCAGAATACTGCATAATTTGACAATCAGGAATGTAGTGCAAGAGATTATTTACGTAAATTATAAATAAAATTGGACCGACTACAGATCCCTGTAGAGCTACATATGAAATGTCAAGCTTTTCAGAAATTTAACTACCAACGCGGACAGATACTGTTCTCTTGTCTAGATAACTCTGGAACTAGAAGAGATCAATATTATAACTTGATGCATTTATTAATCCTCTCCGAAATATGACGCGATTTTGAGCCTATTAGGGATACTTTAAAGCCTTTGTTACCATCAGGGGTATTTAGAAACCTTTAGTTTAGTTACTTCAACATCTGCAGTTGTCTTTGAGTTAGCTGTGGGCAGAAAACTAATTTTGGAGAGGTAATTATAAGAGTGAGAGAACTCTATTTCTTATTGCTGATCTGGCAACCTCTGCGTCATATGAGCGTGAAAGGGTTAATTAAGATGTCATGGCAAACCCTATCAAATGCCTTCGATAAGTAACAGAGCGAAACTTGAGAAATTTGTCTTTTATCCAAAATTTACAAATGATATATTTGATGGTGTCAGAAGAGCAGTTTCAGTTGATGAATTTGATCTAAAGCCATGTTGGGTTTTACTGAGGAGCTGATACCCTTCTAAATGTTTGCTAAGCTGAGATGCATTTATCCTTTCCAGTATCTTAAACAAAATCGGTAACAGAGCTATTGGACGGTAATTAATAGCTTCGTCTATTTCAAATTATGTTACCGGACTTTAAAATAGGGACGATACATGCTTCACGAAAAATTCCGTTCTTATTGACGTATTTATTATGGAAGTTAAGTATGTGATAATTACTGGAAGAGAGTCTTATGAAACGCAATGGGATACCATCAGAACCGTAGGAATTAGTTTCATTGAAGTGCTTTACTACATAAATATTGATATTACTGTCAGAGTTCTGGTCGAAAGACATTAATTTGATTGATATCATCAAAAGAGTAAATATTTCCCATTTGTTGTCTGTCACCAATATTTTCCAGATATTGCTGAGATTACTCGAATGTTTCTTTACCAACATTAGCAAAAACAAAAAAATACATCTATCTATCTATCTATATACTCAGGCCCAATACATCTATCTATCTATCTATATACTCAGGCCCAATACATCTATCTATCTATCTATATATTCAGGCCCAATACATCTATCTATCTATCTATATACTCAGGCCCAATACATCTATCTATCTATCTATATACTCAGGCCCAATACATCTATCTATCTATCTATATACTCAGGCCCAATACATCTATCTATCTATCTATATATTCAGGCCCAATACATCTATCTATCTATCTATATACTCAGGCCCAATACATCTATCTATCTATCTATATACTCAGGCCCAATACATCTATCTATCTATCTATATACTCAGGCCCAATACATCTATCTATCTATCTATATAATCAGGCCCAATAAATCTATCTATCTATCTATCTATATACTCAGGCCCAATACATCAATCTATCTATCTATATACTCAGGCCGAATACATCTATCTATCTATCTATTTACTCAGGCCCAATACATCTATCTATCTATCTATATACTCAGGCCCAATACATCTATCTATCTATCTATATACTCAGGCCCAATACATCTATCTATATACTCAGGCCCAATACATCTATCTATCTATCTATCTATATACTCAGGCCCAATACATCTATCTATATACTCAGGCCCAATACATCTATCTATATATCTATATACTCAGGCCCAATACATCTATCTATATACTCAGGCCCAATACATCTATCTATATACTCAGGCCCAATACATCTATCTATATACTCAGGCCCAATACATCTATCTATATACTCAGGCCCAATACATCTATCTATCTATCTATATACTCAGGCCCAATACATCTATCTATCTATCTATATACTCAGGCCCAATACATCTATCTATATACTCAGGCCCAATACATCTATCTATATACTCAGGCCCAATACATCTATCTATATACTCAGGCCCAATACATCTATCTATATACTCAGGCCCAATACATCTATCTATCTATATAATCAGGCCCAATAAATCTATCTATCTATCTATCTATATACTCAGGCCCAATACATCAATCTATCTATCTATATACTCAGGCCGAATACATCTATCTATCTATCTATTTACTCAGGCCCAATACATCTATCTATCTATCTATATACTCAGGCCCAATACATCTATCTATCTATCTATATACTCAGGCCCAATACATCTATCTATATACTCAGGCCCAATACATCTATCTATCTATCTATCTATATACTCAGGCCCAATACATCTATCTATATACTCAGGCCCAATACATCTATCTATATCTATATACTCAGGCCCAATACATCTATCTATATACTCAGGCCCAATACATCTATCTATATACTCAGGCCAATACATCTATCTATATACTCAGGCCCAATACATCTATCTATCTATCTATATACTCAGGCCCAATACATCTATCTATCTATCTATATACTCAGGCCCAATACATCTATCTATATACTCAGGCCCAATACATCTATCTATATACTCAGGCCCAATACATCTATCTATATACTCAGGCCCAATACATCTATCTATATACTCAGGCCCAATACATCTATCTATCTATCTATATACTCAGGCCCAATACATCTATCTATATACTCAGGCCCAATTCCCACTTTTTTTTTTTTTTTTTTTTTTTTTTTTTTCCTCTTTTCCTTTTTTTCGGAAAGGGGGGGGGGGGGGATGACTTAAGACAAAGCCAGAATAGGGACAACACACCAGAAAACAGTGAACACACAAAAACAAAATACAAATTCACACACATCTAGGTCATCCAGGAGAAGACCCAGAGACCAGGGTCACCAAGGTCCCTCCAGCACTTCCCCGGCCCCCAATCACCCGGAGAGGTTCCGATCTCGGCAGGTAGACATGCAGCAGAGCGAAACCATAAGCCCGCCCACCACACTTCCAGGCGCACCGTTCATATAAACCATCTCCCCGGGCCAGGCGCCTGATGGACTATTATCTAGTCCAACTTGCGCCCGACCCTTTCCCCCAAATGACCACGTGTTCACTGATCTATTCACAAGCATTCTCCATTCATTCCTGATTATTACCACTTCCCTTGCCTGATCTATAGTCATTCCTCTATCATCCAAAGCTTGTCTTACACAGTCTCTCCATCTCAATGGGTGTCTTCCTGCCCTTCTATCTCCCCTTGTATCTGACTCACATATTCTCTGTGTAAGCTTTGCATCTTCCATTCGTTCAACATAACTATACCAGCTCAGCACCCTTCTGTCCACTCTGGCCGACAAATGTTCCTGCTGCCCCATTCTCCTACGTATCTCTTCATTCCACAATCTGTCTCTACGAGTAACTCCACACAAACTCCTCAAGCAGCCCATCTCCATCACATCCAGCTTTCTTCTCTCCTTTTCCTTCAGACCCCATGTCTCAGCCCCATACATCACTGTTGGAACAACAATTCCTTGATACATTGCACTTTTTACTTTCATTCCGAGATTTTTCATCTTCCAAATTTTGTTCTATGTGAATGAGGGAGACAAAAGGCATAACTGCTTGCAGTGAGTGCCTCCCCCAGATTTCAGAGAGTAACAGGGCCGAAATCAAGGGACGTTCGAGCTAAAATGCCTTGACACACAGAGTTTGAAGCAATTTAAGTCATAGGAAGAGGGAAAGACTGATTCTGGGAGAGAGTTCCAGAGCTCAGCAGTTGAATAGAAGAAAGTCTGAGAATAACATTTCACTCTTGGGATGGAGAGTTGCACAGAGTAGGGGTGGGATTGTGTTGCAAGGCGGGTACTACGTACCTTACGTAAAGGAGGTGGTATACACTGGGAAATCTCCGAGGAACACTTATTATTGTAGTAGTGATAGAATAGCGAGAGAGATGCAACATTGCGGCGAAGAGAGAGAGATTGCAGAGAGTTGGTGAGTGGACGGGAGTTAATGATACGAAAGGCTTTCCTTTCTACTTTATCTAGGAGTGTGGTGTAAGAGGATCTTCCCCACACATGTGAACAATACTCAATACAAGGACGCACTGTGCCCCTGTACAGAGCAAGAAGCTGCGCAGGGGTCAAGAACCCCTTGAGGCGGTTGAGCACACCCAGCTTCTGGGAGGCTGCCTTAGCAAGACTGGTAATATGGTCTTTCCAAGTGAGAGCAGAAGAAAAAGAGACACCGAGAACATTGAGGGAAGATGAAGGGTTGATTTTTGTATTGTTGGAGAATAAGGAATAGTCCTCTGGAGATTCCTGACGGGTAGTAAGATGGATAAATTGAGTTTTGGAAGCATTAATTGCCACAAGGTTTTCTCTACCCCAATTGGAAATAGTAGCTAGATCAGAAGAGAAGCATTTTATGGCTTCATTACGTTTACTTATGAGGGATTGCTGGCTGGGGCATTCTGGAAAACTAATTGAGTGGTGTAAAGTAGAGTCGTCTGCATACGAATAGACGGGACTGGATGTACAGTTGAGAAGATTATTTATGAAAATTAGAAAGAGAATAGGAGATAGGACAGAACCCTGAGGAACACCAGAGTTGATAGGATGAGGAAATGAGCGATGGCCGTCCACAACCGCAGCTATGGAACGGCCGGATAGGAAATTAAAGACAAAGGCACAGATGGAGGGACAGAAAACGAAGGAGGGCAGTTTGGTAATTAAAGATTTGTGCCAGACTCTATCGAAGGCCTTCGATATGTCTAGTGCAACAGAAAAAGTCTCACCGAAGTCCCGAAAGTTGGATGACCAAGAGTTAGTAAGATATGAAAGAAGATCACCAGTGGAGCGACCCTTAAGGAAGCCATACTGGCGATCTGAGAGCAGATTATGAGAAGAGAAATGCTTAAAAAATTTGGAAGCAAGAATAGTTTAAAAACTTTAGAGATACAAGAGATGAGAGCAATTGGACGATAGTTGGAGGGTTGAGAGCGGTCACCCTTCTTTGGGACAGGTTGAATGAGAGCAAACTTCAAGCAAGAAGGAAAGACGTTAGAGGAGAGACAGAGACGAAAGAGTTTGCCTAGGCAGGGGGTCAGCGCGGAAGCACAGTTTTTAAGTACAACAGGAGGAACACCGTCCGGACCGTACGCCTTCTTAGTATTAAGCCCAGGGGTAGAAAGTACATCTTTAGAATAGATTAGGATATTAGGCATAAGTAAGAGAGAGGGGGGTGGAGAGGGAGGAATAGCACTGGAATCATCCAAGGTAGAGTTTCTGGCAAAAATTTGAGCAAAGAGTTCAGCTTTGTCAGAGGAAGAAGTGATGGTTGTGCCATCAGAGTGGAAAAAGGGGAGGGAAAGACGAGGAAGAAAAATTGTTGGAGAGGTTTTTGGCTAGATGCCAGAAATCTTGGGAAGAGCTAGAGTTGGATAGTTCAGTGCATTTATTATTGATGAAAGAGTGCTTGGCAAGTTGAAGAACAGATTTGGATTGATTCCAGGCAGAAACATAAGAAGAATGAGATTCTTGAGTTTTAACCCTTATAAGCGGCTCACCACTTAAGTCGAGTTAAATAAAGCTGGACTATGTGGCGGCGCTCGACATAGGTCGAGTGGCAATTTCAGCACGTAATGTGGCTGAGAGAGAGAGACAAGTGGTGGCAGGAGACTAGCGAGCGTATGACTGCTCCAGACCACCGCGGCGAACCTACTGACACAAATCTCAGCTCCCTCCTCCCTCTCTCACTCGCTACATACTCAATTATGTACCGAAAGTACCGAATTACCTGCTTTTTGCACTCGCGTTGCACGGTTATTGCAAGAAAACTATCCATCATACAAGGATCGTTATGGTGTCATTCGAAAGCTCTGTTTATGCCCTTTCAGGGATAGATACTTGTTTTACGTTCTGGGTCTTATTTAGGCATGAAAATGATCACGTAAACAGCCCTATTTTGGCTAAAAACACCCCGCTGGGCGGTACACATAAATAAACCGCATAGGCCGCTCTTAAGGTGTTAAGGCGTCAGTACCGTTTGAATGCTTCCTCCTTGTTGTTGTTGTTGTTGTTGTTGTTCCCCAAGCTTCAAGGCCGAACAGCCCCAAGTCCCCGAGCAAGGCCAAGGCCATAACCGAGCACCCCCACAGAACCCTCCCTGCCGACCACAATAAAGCCTGGGTGACCGAAGCCACTTCATGGCGGGGAGCTGAGGAGGGTGTGGAAACGCCCGGGTTACCAAATCCCCACCCAGGGCCCTGTGCCCCTCAGCAATTATGAAGAGAAAGTTGAGGGGTGAAGGAAAAATGTGACGCTTTGGCTTCCAATCTTGGTAGATTGGGAGGTCAATCCACGGAAGAGACGTCGTCACTTGAGATCTAGAAAATATATAAGTAAAAGGAACTGTCAGAGTAAGCTATGGGTATGGCAGAGATCGCTCAGTTCTCACTCTGATAGACCAGCCCATCACCATATGACTAGAACCCAATCCTCTCAGCATCAGCTAGGAAAGGCCCTAGAAAGCCGCCTTTGGCGGGGGGATAGCTCCCCTATTTCAACCCCTTTCGGGGTTGGGCACCCGCTTCCTCCTTGTTGCGGACAGCAGTAGAACAAGCGTGAGTAAACCAAGATTTGTTTGCATTAGACTGAGAGAAAGAAAATGGAATGTACGCTTCCATGCCCGAGAGGATTACCTCGGTAATGCGTTCAGCACTCTCCGAGGGTCCTCGGCCACGGAAGCAGAATCATTCCATGGGAAATCAAAGAAGTACTGCCGGAGAGCCTCCCAGTCGGCAGCGCCAAAGTGCCACAAGCGCCACCGGCTGGGAAGATCGGATGGCCGTACTGAAGAGATAGGACAGGTGACGGAGATAAATTTATGGTCAGAGGAGCCCAAAGGAAAGACAAGATTGACAGTATAAGAAGAAGGGCTAGACGTCAGAAATAAGTCAAGAATGTTGGGCCGATCTCCGAAGCGATCCGGGATACGGGTGGATTGCTGGACCAGCTGCTCTAGGTCAATTATGATGGAAAAGACGTAGGCTTGTTCACCAGGTGGGTCAGTAGAGTGAGAGGAGAGCCATTGGCGGTGGTGAATGTTGAATTCTCCTAAGATGGAGATTTCAGAGAAGGGAGAGATAGATAGAATGTGTTCCATTTTAGAGTTTAGATAGTCGAAGAATTTGGGAAAGTCGGTAGAGTTAGGGGAAAGATAGACAGCACAGAAATATTTAGTAGGAAAATGACAGGATAGTTTGAGCCATAAAGTTGAGAATTCAGAGGAGCGAAATCGAGAACACAAGAGCAAGTGAGTTTGTTGTGCACGTATGCACAAAGCCTTTGGCTTTGAAACTAGGATAGAGAAAGTAGGAGAATACAGAGAAGGGGCTGCTGGCAGTTGCTTCAGACACCTGAGTTTCGGTGAGGAAAAGAAGATCAGGTTTGGAGGAGGAGAGATGGTGTTCGATAGAGTGAAAATTAGAAGAAAGGCAGCGAATATTGCAAAAGTTGATAGTAAGAGTGACAGGCCGTGGTCCAGAGTCTTTAAAGGGGTACATAGTTCCCATTGCTTCGAAAACCTTCCTTCCTTCACTCACTCTCTGTTTTACCTCCATTTCCATACCTCCATTCCTGCTTATCGTTCCTCCTAGATATTCGAAGAACTCTACTTGTTCTAATATTTCCCCATCCAGCCTCACATCTAGATTCACCCTACAATCACCCCTATTACACACCATTACTTTACTTTTATTGACATTCACCTTCAGTTTCCTCCTCCCACATACCACACCAAACTCTTTGACTACCCGCTGCAGTTTCTCCTCAGAATCCGCCACCAACGCTGTGTCATCAGCGAACAGCAACTGATTCAACTCTCAATCTCTACCATTCTTTCCTACTAAACCCAATCCTCTTCCCATAGTTCTCATTTTCATCTCCCTCACCATACCATCCATACACATATTAAACAGCCATGGTGACATTACACAACCCTGTCGCAAACCTACATTTACCTCAAACCATTCACTCAACTCACCATTTCCTACTCTAACACACGCTCTGCTCCCTTCATAAAAACTCTTAACTGCTTTTAACAAATCTCCTCCAATTTCATAAATCCTTAACACCTTCCACATTACTTCACAATCCACACGATCATACACTTTTTCCAAATCCATAAAAGACCAAAATATCTCCTTATGCTTCTCTAAATACTTCTCCCATAATTGTCTTACTGCAAACATCTGATCCACGCACCCTCTTCCCCTCCTAAAACCGCACTGTTCTTCTATTGCAACTTCCGTACACTTTATTATCCTCTCTATTAACACCCTGCCATACAGCTTGCCAACAACTGATAATAAACTAATACCTCTATAACTTGAACACTCCTGCCGATCTCCCTTCCCCTTGTACAACGGCACAATACATGCACTCTTCCAATCTATTGGTACCATTGACACAACAAAGCACACATTGAAAAGTCTCACCAACCAATCTATTATCACATCTCCACCCTTCTCTATACACTCCACAGCAATACCATCCAAACCTTCTGCTTTTCCCGCTCTCATTTGTTTCACTGCTTCTTTCACCTCATTTTCCTCAATCCTTTCATTCATTCCCTGCCACCTGGGTGGCCTGGGTAACCTATCTCCATCAACCACTACTTCAATCACTGCTTCTCTTCCATCTCTTGCATTTAGCAAAGATTAAAAATACTTGGCACATCTTTTCCTCACTTCAACTCCTTCTACTAGTAATTTTCCATTTGCATCTTTCACTGACTCTTCCCTCTTTTTTCCTCCTTTCCTTACTCTATTTACCTCCTTCCAAAACATCTTCTTTCGTTCCTCAAAATTCTCAATCAACTTTTGACCCCACCTTTCGTTTGCATCTTTTTTCACTTCTCTAATTTTCCGTTTTGCCTCTCTCCTTTTCTCCTTGTACCTCTCCCATACCTCAACACTACCATCCTGTAAAACCCTCTCAAAACACTGTCTCTTCTCCTCAGCTGCCTTTCTCACCATATCATTCCACCACTCGCTTCCCTTCCTGATATTTCTGCCTCCTACTTTCCTTTTACCGCATACTACTTCTGCACTTGCTTTCATTCCTTCCTTAAACTGTTGCCATTCAACCTCTACTTCTCTCTCTTCCATCTATCTCTTTTGTACTCTTCTCTAACTCACTAACTTTTATTACCTCTCTTACTTCACGCTTGTCTTTCATTCTCCTGTAACTCTTAACTCGTAGCTTTCCCTTCACCAGGTAATGATCCGACATACCCTCCGCCTCACCTCTCATCTCATTCACATCCAGCAGTCTACACAATCTTTCCCTTGTCACCAGCACATAATCCATCAATGCCCTCTCTACAATCTCTCCCCTCACTAGTCTATGCCAAGTGTACTTGTGTATACGCCTTTTTTTTAAAGAACGTATTACCTACACTTAATCAATATTAATAGTAATAAATAAATATATTGGTCTGCTTTAAGTTCAATATATTAGACAACATTCATAAGTAACTCATACTCTTCTTTTTAGTATTCGGAACCAATTTTTTCAGAGTGATTCATGTGACTTTAGTATTACCTCTTTTGTCTTCCAACTGTTTATTGTAATTGTCTGATTTAGCTCTGTAAAGTAACTATCTTACTTGTTTTTCTTTAATGTTTTAATCTGTCTTGTAAGCTAACATTATATCTATTGGTCTTAAGATTATTCTGTATCGTATGCCTTTCCTGCATTAGAATTATTATATCATCGGTCATCAATGAGGCAAAAGGCCGACTTACATCTTTTGTTAAATAAAAATGTTAAGTTACCCATTAACATTTGTATTTAACAAGTCATTGGAGACAGGTATAGTTCCAGAAGCTTGGAAACTTGCAAACGTAGTTCCGATCTTCAAAAAAGGTGACAAATCAATAGCATCCAATTACCGTCCCATTAGTCTTACATCAATCATAGGAAAGCTACTAGAGTCAATGATTGCTAGTAAAATTAGAAACCACTTAGATACATTTAATTTAATAAATTCTTCTCAGCATGGATTCACTCAGGGACGTTCTTGCCTTACTAATTTGCTTAGTTTTTTCTCAGAGGTATATGAAGCAGTAGATAATGACAAGTCATATGATATAATATATTTAGATTTCAGTAAAGCTTTCGACAGAGTCCCCCATGAGAGATTGATGAGAAAGGTTGAGGCGCATGGAATAGGTGGGGCGTTGTTGGGATGGATTAGGTCATGGCTAATTGGTAGGAAGCAGAGAGTCCGCATAAATGGTACAAAGTCAGAATGGGGAGCAGTCAAAAGTGGTGTCCCCCAGGGATCTGTATTAGGTCCTCTGTTGTTTGTTATATACATAAATGACCTTGATTTAGGTATAACTAGTAGGATAAGTAAATTTGCAGACGATACCAAAATGGGGAGAACAATTGATTCAGATAGAGATATAGAGTGCCTCCAAAGGGATCTAGATACCTTACACGAATGGTCAGTAAATTGGCAGATGAAGTTTAACATTGACAAATGCAAGGTATTAAAGATAGGGAAGATGCATACAAATGTTAAATATAAACTAGCTAATATGGAATTAGAAAACTCGAATTGTGAGAAAGATCTAGGTGTGTTTGTTAGCAATGATTTGAAGCCTAGACAACAGTGTATAAGCGTTCGAAACAAGGCAAACAGGATTCTCGGGTTCATCTCTAGGAGTGTGAGTAACAGAACTGCTGATGTTATCTTAAAACTTTACTTGTCATTAGTGAGACCCCATATGGATTATGCTGTTCAATTTTGGTGTCCTTATTACAGAATGGACATAGATTCATTGGAGAGAGTACAACGTAGAATGACAAAAATTATCCATAATATTAGAAATCTTCCGTATAAAGAAAGGTTGAAGAAATTAGGCTTACATTCGTTAGAGAGACGCAGAGTTAGAGGGGATATGATAGAGGTGTTCAAGTGGGTTAGTGGGATTAACAAAGGGGACATGACAAATGTACTAAAGCTCAGTGATAGCGAAAGAACTCGTACCAATGGTTTCAAATTAGATAAATTTCGTTTCAGAAAAGATATAGGCAAATATTGGTTTGGTAACAGAGTTGTAGATGGGTGGAATGGACTACCAAGTGCTATAGTGGGATTAAAAACGATAGGGAGCTTTAAGATAAAATTGGATAAGCATATGGACGAGAAGGGTTGGGTGTGAAGGGGGATCAGCAGGGTTGGGCCAATCAGCGCTCTGCAGACCCCGTAATCCTGCGTTAAATCTCTAACCGTTTTGGTAAGATGGTCCTCAGGGTATTAGAGTGTTCAGCCTATAATTGGGCTTTGTAATTGGGGTTGTGTGGGACAGGGATCTGCCTTGCTTAGGCCAATCGGCTTTCTGCAGACTCCCATTTTCTTATGTTCTTATGTTCTTATGTTACCATAGGTACACAAATATAAAAATTTAATATATAATTAATTGATATAGGAATCTGTGTATCAATATTTTCAGTTGCATAGATATTGCTAAGATTGTCCTTTTCTCTCATCAGTAATTCACACAATATGTCCTAGGAATAGTATTGCAGTTGGCGATAAGTTGTAATAGTAGGTTGTCGTTTTGGTTTACATAAGTCTACCGTGACGGTAACTAATTCATGGTCAGCTACGGGGCAGGGAATGGTGTCAGAGTAAATTACTAAATCAGGATTATTTATATCAATAATATCGATTAACGTAGCAGAGGGGCGGGGGCTAGAAATCCTCCTCCCTTGTAAAATTGTCCTACTCGACGAGACAGAGAAAGGGGCGAGGGAACGCGAAAGTGGTCCCGGTCCCTATGATTTGGAACTTTAAAGATTTCTGTTCGGGCTCTGACTCGAGTCGGCCACCCCCAGCTATGGGATATGTGCCTGAGTGTATACATACAATACACACATACAACGTAGCAGAGTGGGTTGTAATTCTTGTTGGCTTGTCAATTAATTGGATTAGGTGAGCATTACGGATAATTATTTTCATCACAATAGTTTTAGCTAAAAGATCATAATTAAAATCACCGAGAACATAAAAGGACTTTTTACGTATACGAATAAAATGAAAAACATCAGTTATATATTCAAAGCTTTGTGAGTTAGACTTGAGATGACGGTACATACAACCAATAATGGCATTAGAGGTTAATCAAGATTCACTTACACATCAAACATCCATATTCCTTTCAGTAATAAAACATCAATTGAATTATTAGCTAGAAGAGTTGGAGCATTCCTATGACTTAAATTGCTTCAAACTCCGTGTGTCCAGGCATTTTGGCGCGAATATTCCTTGATTTTGGCCCTGTCACTCTGTCACCACTGGGGGAGGCACTCGTTACAGTCAGTTTTGCCTTTTGTCTCTCTCATCCACATAGGAAAACAAAAATTATATGTTCACTTTTCAGGTTATTCCTTTTACTAGTGATAGTTCCACCGGCATTATCTTCCTCTAAAAGCTCTTATAGGTCGTACAAGTGACATAACCTTTCCTTGTGTCCCAGGAAAACTCTCTGCTACCAGGAAAATCACCCCTCCTGTGCCACATTCATTTCCATTTCATAAGAACTTCTAGTGTTTATTCTTTCCCATTATCCACTTTGCTCTCCCCCCCCCCCTTTTTTTAAAAATCAGATGTCTTTTTAAAAATCATCGACCAGTATCTGTTATACCTGCCATAAGTAAAATATTAGAAAAAGTTATGTTTGATAGGCTCATGGATTATTGCACTACTAATAATATTTTGTCAGATGCCCAATATGGATTTAGGAAAGGACGTTCCACTGAATTAGCCTTATCGAAATTCAAAAGTGATATCCTCAGTTCCTTTGACAATAAAGACTATTCAATAAGCATATTTTTAGATCTGTCTAAGACATTTGATACGGTTCACCATCAGATTATGTTGGATAAACTCAAACACTATGGAATTAGATATATTTCACATACTTGGTTTCAGTCATACTTAAGTAATCGGAGGCAATATGTGCAATATAAGGACTGCAAATCTGAACAACAGTTTATAACATGTGGAGACCCACAGGGGTCCATATTGGGCCCACTGCTCTTCATTTTATATATAAGGATGTTATTAATTCAATTACTATATTTAACTTCCTGTTATTTGCCGATGATAGCACTTTGTACACTAGACACAGGGATCTACGTTTCCTATTCGATTTAGTCAATAATGAGCTAAATAACATAACAAGGTGGATACAAGCTAATAAGCTTGCTCTTAATATTGACAAAACTAAATATATAATTTTTAAGAGGAATAAATCTATCGCTCAAAATGTAGCACCAATTAAGACTGGAAGTAATGTACTAAAGGAGGAGGAACATATAAAGTGTCTTGGTGTTATGGTGGATAACAGGCTGTCGTGGGGCATACATATACAGGATTTAAAAAACAAACTTAATAAACAATGTGGTATACTCTGCCTTACACGACACTGCTTTAATAATAGTTCTCTAAAACAATTATATTATAGTCTTATCTATCCACAGTTGTTATACATAAGAACATAAGAAAATGGGAGTCTGCAGAAAGCCGATTGGCCTAAGCAAGGCAGATCCCTGTCCCACACAACCCCAATTCAATTACAAAGCCCAATTATAGGCTTCACACTCTAATACCCTGAGGATCATCTTACCAAAACGGTTAGAGATTAACGCAGGATTATGGAGGTCTGCAGAGCGCTGATTGGCCCAACCCGGCTGATCCCCCTTCACACCCAACCCTTCTCGTCCATATGCTTATCCAATTTTATCTTAAAGCTCCCTACAGTTTTAGATCCCACTATAGCACTTGGTAGTCCATTCCACCCATCTACAACTCTGTTACCAAACCAATACTTGCCTATATCTTTTCTGAAACGAAATTTATCTAATTTGAAACCATTGGTACGAGTTCTTTCGCTATCACTGAGCTTTAGTACATTTGCCATGTCCCCTTTGTTAATCCCACTAACCCACTTGAACACCTCTATCATATCCCCTCTAACTCTGCGTCTCTCTAACGAATGTAAACCTAATTTCTTCAACCTTTCTTCATACAAAAGATTTCTAATATTATGGATCATTTTTGTCATTCTACGCTGTACTCTCTCCAATGAATCTATGTCCATTCTGTAATAAGGACACCAAAATTGGACAGCATAATCCATATGGGGTCTCACTAATGACAAGTAAAGTTTTAAGATAACATCAGCAGTTCTGTTACTCACACTCCTAGAGATGAACCCGAGAATCCTGTTTGCCTTATTACGAACGCTTATACACTGTTTTCTAGGCTTCAAATCATTGCTAACAAACACACCTAGATCTTTCTCGCAGTCTGAATTTTCTAATTCTAAATTAGCTAGTTTATATTTAACATTTGTTTGCATCTTCCCTATCTTTAATACCTTGAATTTGTCAATGTTAAACTTCATCTGCCAATTTACTGACCATTCATGTAAGGTATCTAGATCCCTTTGGAGGCACTCTATATCGCTATCTGAATCAATTGATCTCCCTATTTTAGTATCGTCTGCGAATTTACTTATCCTACTAGTTATACCTAAATCTAGGTCATTTATGTATATAAGAAACAACAGGGGACCTAATACCGATCCCTGGGGGACACCACTTTTGACTGCTCCCCATTCTGACTTCGTACCATTTATGCTGACTCTCTGCTTCCTACCAATTAGCCATGACCTAATCCATCCTAACAACGCCCCACCTATTCCATGTGCCTCAACCTTTCTCATCAATCTCTCATGAGGGACTCTGTCGAAAGCTTTACTGAAATCTAAATATATAATATCATATGACTTGTCATTATCTACTGCTTCATATACCTCTGAGAAAAAACTAAGCAAATTAGTAAGGCAAGACCGTCCCTGAGTGAATCCATGCTGAGAAGAATTGATTAAGTTAAATGTTTCTAAGTGGTTTCTCATTTTCCTAGCAATAATTGACTCTAGTAGTTTTCCTATGATTGAAGTGAGACTAATGGGACGGTAATTGGATGCTATTGATTTATCACCTTTTTGAAGATCGGAACTACATTTGCAAGCTTCCAAGCTTCTGGAACTATACCTGTTTCTAATGACTTGTTAAATAGAAATGTTAATGGATAACTTAACTCATCTCTGCATTCTTTTAATACTCTAGCATATACCTCATCAGGACCAGGCGATTTATGAGGTTTCAGTCTGTCAATTTCCTTAACCACATCATTTCTACTTATAGTAACCGTACTTAACCTATTTTCTATACTATCGCTGTATACCTTACGGACTTCTGGAAACTGTGCCAAATTTTCATTAGTGAAAACGGAAAGAAATTGACTATTTAATGTACTGCACATTTCTAAATAACTTTCTGTCAATTTTCCTATCGAAGTTTTAAGGGGACCAATTACATCTCTAACCTTGGATTTATATAGTTGGTAAAAAGCTTTAGGATTATTTTTTGAGTCATTGGCAACCTTAATTTCATAATTTCTTTTTTCTTTCCTAATATCCTTTTTTACCTGTCTTGATAGATTCTGATAGTAAGCAAGTAGGTGAATTTCGCCTTTTCTAATTTTTCTATATATTCCTCTCTTTTGTCCTAGCAGATCTAATAGTCTATTATTCATCCATTTGGGTTGGTTCTGTGTTGATCTAAATTTTCTTTTGGGGATATATTTATTTTGCGCATTGAATACTGACTTGATAAAATTATCGTATGTATCTACCAAGTTTGACGTCTCCTCCTGACTTAAGATGACAGGTGCCTGAGAAAGGATACACTCATTTGGACACCTGGATCGACTTAATTTTTTGACCATAGGGTCCGCTAACAGGGCTTCTCTTAACCCACCATAATTGGCTTTTCTGAAGTCAGGTATTAATGTTGTATTCTCTCTGGTATTACCTTTCCATTGTATATTAAAATACACAGAATTGTGATCACTATTTCCTAGGTGGTCCCCGATTTCTACACTATTTATCATATGTTCATTGTTACTGAAAACTAAATCGAGAATATTATCACCTCTAGTCGGCGTATCTATGAATTGAGATAAAAAACTATCTTGTACTACCTCAATAAACTCCTTTGAATCAGAGTCGCCTATTTGTTGCTGCCAATCTATATTAGGGAAATTAAAATCCCCCATAATGCACACGTTGCTAAGCCTTGATGCTATTTTAATTTCCTCCCATAATGATGTTCCGTCATTTCTACTCATATTTGGCGGTCTATACATAACTCCAATAACTAAAGTCTCACTACCTTCGTTAACTTCTACCCAAACACTTTCATTTTCATTATTTACTCTAATACCTGATTTAGTACAGCTTTTTAATGAACTCCTGACAAACACTGCTATACCGCCACCCCTCTTACTTGTTCGGTCATATTTAAACAAACTATATCCCGGTATATCAAACTCTGCTAAAAAATGCCTGGTTTCTGTATTAATCCATGTTTCAGTTAGCGCTATTATGTCTATATTTTCTTTGCTAACCAGTGCTCTAAGTTCGTTCATTTTGTTACATAAACTCCTGCAATTTGTATAATAAACACTCAAACTATTACTTGTATTTGCAACTATTTTTCTATTGTTTTTAACTAATTTATTTTTACCTGTTGAACTACTGGACCTAGACGGAAAATCTACGCTATCAGAATGTTCGTTATTACTATCAATTTGATGTGGCTGGGATTCTATTTTACTTACACACCTATGGTTTATTAACAAAACCCCGCAACAAACTTGTCGAGTGAGCTGGCTAAGGTCGAAACTCCTAGTCGAGAGAGATGTACTCCATCCTGGGCATACAGTTCATCCTTACCGTAGAAGAGGGTCCAGTTATCCAGGAATGGAATAGTATTTGCCTTGCAATACTTCTCCAGCCGGCTATTTACACCAATAGCCCTGGAGGACCATTCCTTCCTTACCCCTCTTATTGCCACAACATTTGGGCTGCAACTAGTAAAACCAAATTATTAACTATTAAACAATCACAAACAAATATAATTAGAAAAAGATATGCCCACACAAATGAACTTTATAGTAAACTTGAATTATTTAAATTTAAGGACATCAATACTTACTGCAGTGCACTTTTCGTATTTAAATGTCTGCATAACCTTGATAACACTGAATTTGTTACACCTACTAACAATGAAAGGTACAATTTAAGGGGAGTGGATCTATTAAGAATTCTTCTCATGACTTCTAGTCAAGCTCAGACATTTATAAAATATCATGAAGCTAAGGTATGGAACGGATTACCGCAAAATTTAAGAAATATACAGGAAATATCTCGGTTTTAAAGACAATTAAACAAATTTCTATTAATATAGGTCTGAATGAATGGTGTAAGTGTGTACTCCATGCACAACAAAGTCTTTGTCCTTTACTAATTAGGCATATACTATTAGGGAAGCGTATGTGTCTTTGTTTCGAATTATGGGTATAATTACAAGTATAGCCTTTGAACATCAAATCAATAGTTGTACAATGTATATTATATATATTCAATTTTGTAAATGGTATTGAATAGGTAATTGTGATAAAAACACTCAGCTGTGAGCTCTGGGAAGTGAGTGCATGCTCAATGTTAGTCACCACTATTTTATTTTATATTATTTTATTTTGCCCACATTGTTACGATCCAGGTTCTACAAGACACAGGGCTCTTCATCATTGGACTAGATAAGGCTAAATGCAACAACGGTAACACTAGTTCCAACCCCTGCCTTAACCACTGGATAACAAAACACCTATACCGCCCTGATTCGTGCCTGGACAACGAGGTATCCTATGACTCGGTAAAAGGTGCACACTATAGGCTGATGATCACTGAAGCAGCCTATACTCATACAACATACGATTACTTTATTAAAGTATACAAGGAAAAAGATAGATAGCGTAATTAAATCGCAGCAACGATTTAACCCGTGGAGCCCCGGCTAGTTTTGTAATGTTTGCGCACCAGAACCCGGCCGGTTTTCAAAAAATGGTTTTATTCCAGAAACAATAGCGAATGGGTTAGGAATGAAGGAAAAACCACGAAAAACCGCTCAAAAAGCTTAAAAAATGATCCTACAGAGCCCCCGAAAACGGATTTTACAAGAGTAAAAAATTGAAGGCAATTATCCCAAAAAAACAGGTTATTGCGCGCTCGCGCGCACGCACGTGGACTTTAAGAGTTTTCAACCATCGGCACGGTTGCGTGGGATACGTACACAGTTCCCATACAAATCTGAGCCCTCTTGAGTGGCTACACCTGAGGTTACGGTCGGCGCAATTAGGGTGACGCGCCAGGCGCGTCTCTGGGGCTGTGCGTTTTTTTTTTTTTTTTTTTTTTAAGAGACAAGTTACATACATCGCCGACGCGTCAGGCGCGTCGCTGGGGCTGTACGGGTTAATAGTAAACTAGAAGAAGGATAATTAACGTTTCGTTAAATAATCAGTAAACGGTCACTCCTGTCTGAAAGAAAGTGAAACAAAGAAAGTCCTAAAGCATCATGCCGGAATCTTCTGCAAAAATCAGATGCAACTAAGAAGTACGTATCGGATTCTGAACTGTGTATTATTACGGTGGGAACATATATAGTGTAGGGACATACAGTGTTATCTGGCACAAGTGTAATTATAAAACAGTCGGCAGTCTAAACTCTAACCACAAAAAGATGTGCTTTCTCCCACCAAGCACAAGCCTGCTCTGGCTGGGTCTCTCAGCAACAATCACGACTTACTATAAACATAAGGAACAATAATGCTGCACACATATACACAATAAGATTATAAACCCTAATCGGGGGTCTGCCAGGTGGACGAAGTCTAGCAGGGGAGTCGTAGGCTAGGCTACCTGGGCCGAGCCACCTGCTCGGTAGCCTAGTGTCGTTCTCAAGTCTGTGCGCCTAGTTACATTAAATGACGGGGTGCTCTCTTGAGAGATCCAGGTCTCGTGTACCTGGTTCTCTCCTGGCGACCCTCCTAAGTCAAAAGCTAACGAGCTAGCACAGTGCTGGGTGGACAAGGCAAACGCCCTCACGCCAACACAGTGCTAGGCTCTAAGGTACACAGACAAGAAAATGACCTAGGACTCCGCAGGTATCCGGTACAGTTGCATAGGCTCAACGAAGTCTATGCTCATAGGAAACTGCAACCTGATAGCCTCTCCCCAGTCTAGCATCGACTAACCTGGCAGACACCCAAGAAAATAAGGTTGGGGCAACACAATGAGTATGTCAAACCTCCCCAAGCCAAAATGGATAACCCTCTGATCCAAAATGCCTAACTACGTACATATAATATCTCTGAGAGCTCGCTGTATAATACAGTGACGGATATATGAAATCAACGTCAAGGGGAAGGGCAGTTAATTAATAGTAGGATATACAGAGAGAAGAAGGTAAGCAGTGGTAGAGAAAGTTCGCAATAGGGGGGTGAGGTGGGCTGATAGATTGCAAGGGGATGTTAGCGTGTGACGCTAACCACTCCGTTAGAACCGCATGGCTTGTCCTACAGTGACTCGCTAGGATTGCCAGGGCAGTGGATGTGGCTACAGTTGATGTAATGTTGTGTGCTTTATTTCATATGAAAGCTCGTGTCATGGGCAGTCCAGAAAGGCTCTTTGTTTTCACCCATGTCAAAGCTTTATATGTTTAATTGCAAAGTATATGTTTTATCATTAAGTAGTAATGATATGATTTGAGAGAGAGAGAGAGAGAGAGAGTAGAACAGAGTGTGGGGAGGCGCGCAGTGTTTTGCTATACTCGATGACGTCATAGCTGGCTGGCCTCGTGGGGATTCGTTGAAGGCGTTTTTTACCATGCTTGGTGACGTCATGTTTGGCTAGCTTCTTTAGCATTGGCTAGAGGACTTGTTTCCGCTTTCCCACGCGGTTCGAACTAGTGCTAGTATATATACTGCTCTCTGGCCACTCTCCCTCAGATCTGGTTTCTAGAACGCATCCCTCTTATCCCTTTGATATCTGTTTCCCTCTCCGCACCTGAGAACCTTTTCCTCTGCCTATCTCTCTCATTTTCCATATCTTTCACCACCTTTTATTAATATTATACCCCCTCTGGTTAACTCTGCATAATCAGCTTCATGCTGGCCAGTTGTATTGTGCATTAAGGTCTTATATAACCCATGTATGTTAGTTGTTATGATAAGTTGATCACGAAGCATTGGTTGGCATTCATATTGTTCAGTACCGCTTCCTATAATTATTAGTGTTCTGCTGGATTAGATAATGCTAGACTAGGAGTCTGATACTATAAGGTATTGTTTCCGATGAGTGCTGGCTTTAGTTAAAAGCTGCACGACATACCTGAGAACTGGAGTTGATTGGGTAAATTCTAGTCTGTGTGCCATTGAGAGTAGAGTATGCACAAATGAGGGCTTTTTGCCTATACCATTCTGCACTGTTCTAGGCTCGATTGTTTGTCTTTGAGGTACGCCAGGAGAACGCTTAATACTTCGGTATTAAGGTTTCTCAAGAGAGCTACGCTTCCCTATAACGTAATATTTGACGCACAGACTTGAGATTTGCACTAGGCTATGCGGCATGCCATGCGCAGCAGTATCTCGTATCATTGACTCTAGCTATACTTTATCAGTCACAGTAGACATTAAGTATATTAACCCTTATTTAGCGGCGAGCAACATAAGTCGAGTTAAATAAAGCTGGACTATGTGGCGGCGCTCGACATAACTCGAGTGGCAATTTCAGCACGTAATGTGGCTGAGAGAGAGAGACAAGTGGTGGCAGGAGACTAGCGAGCGTATGACTGCTCCAGACCACCGCGGCGAACCTACTGACACAAATCTCAGCTCCCTCCTCCCTCTCTCACTCGCTACATACTCAATTATGTACTGAAAGTACCGAATTACCTGCTTTTTGCACTCGCGTTGCACGGTTATTGCAAGAAAACTATCCATCATACAAGGATCGTTATGGTGTCATTCGAAAGCTCTGTTTATGCCCTTTCAGGGATAGGTACTTGTTTTACGTTCTGGGTCTTATTTAGGCATGAAAATGATCACGTAAACAGCCCTATTTTGGCTAAAAACACCCCGCTGTGCGGTACACATAAATAAACCGCATAGGCCGCTCGTAAGGTGTTAAACCAATTACTCTTTTTATGCATACCCGTTTATGATTACACAAGCATTTCGCAGCCTAGTTTGATGTATTGAGACACAAACGACTTAGGCTCTTTTTGTTGATAGGAATACTGCATTGTCGTGGCGATTATTATTATTGTTGTAGCGTTTAGGATATTCTTGGCTCCGACTGCATTATATATCCTGCCTTTTGTGTGCATAGCCTGCACGAGCATTGTTCCGCTGCCGGCCTTTTTGGGTTCCATTTCCGTTTCGAGCATCTTGATAGCATCTAACATTTAGAGAAGATTCCTTGTTGGTGTTGAAGGACTTTAGTGCACTTTCTTTCATGCAGGAGTGCCTGACATTTATTGATTAAAGTAACGTAAGCTGTAACTTCCCTTACCACCTTACTTTGCATACCATAACCAAGCACCTTCGGTTATAGGTAGTAATAGGCTGTTTTCACATAACATTAAGCCTAGAGTAGACGCACATTTATTGAGAGTTTAATAACCTATTATTACATATAGAACTCTGGAGAGTATTTGTGTTCTTTGTTCACTGGGAATATACATCAGAGGTTGGATCTAGCGCTTTCCATTGTAGCATTTATGCCATTACTAGTCCAATGAATAAGAACCCTGATATATTTAAACCTCAGTCGTAACATGAGGATGGTGAAATTTGTAGTTATGATGACGATAGTTGTGGTGATGAAGTTCATAGTAATGGTGATGATGGCAGTAGTAGTGATGATGGTGACAGTAGAATAAATTATGGTAATATTTGTGACAGAAGTAATGATGATGGTTATAGTAGTAGTGATGATGTTAACAGTAGTAATTATGATTGTAAGATGGTGGTGATGATATTAGTAATGATGGTTGATAGTTGTAGTATCAATGATGATAGTAGTGATTAAGATGCTAGTGACAATGGACAGTGATGATGGTGAGAGTAGTAGTGATAATTGTAATTGTAGTAGTGATGATGATCATAGTAATGGTGATGATAGTACTCCTGATGATTGTGGCAGTTGTAGTGATGATGCCAGTAGTAGTGATTATGTTGATTGTGATTGATGATGGCATTAGTAGTGATGATGGTAACCCATCGCAGAGTTGGTTATGCCGTTTTGAATTTGGACAAAACGGCACGTCTACTTTATTATTATTATCAACTCTGCATAAGCAGAGTTTGGTATCGCCCCCCCCCCCCCCGTATAGTGGGTACCACACGAAAAAAATGTCTGTCGTCGTCGTCGTCCGTCTGTCTGTCTCGGAACTCCTAGACCGTTGGACGGATTTTCACCAAATTTCACACGAACATTTGTTGCGTGAATGCATACGCCAGTCAAAAAAGATTTTTTGAATTTATGCAATAGTTATGATTTTAGGTCCAAAATATGGTTTGCCGCCCCCCCCCCACCCCCAACCCTCCCAGACCCCCCCAACCCTCCCAGACCCCCCCCCAACCCTCCCGGACCCCCCCCCCCCCCCCCCCCCAGCAATGATGCCGTTCTAAGTGTGTGAGCCCCGAAGGGGCTCACACACTACACTCGACTCCCAGCCATCCCAGTAGTTTGCCGACCCCGGGTACGCTTCCACAGTTGGGTGGTGACTGGCAGGGTGGGTTGCCCCTGGGGGGACCACCGGTAATTTCAAACATTGTAGCACCTTCACCTCCTCCAGGGTTAACCCCAGCATTATTGTATCAGCTCGAATTAGCTAAGATCGAAGAGAGAAAGGCTATCAGGGTATCTGAGGTTCAACAGCAACAAAGGGCATGTGAGCTTCAGCAGCAACAAAGGGCATGTGAGCTTCAGCAGCAAATAGAATTAGCCAAGATAGAAGAGAGAGCCAAGATAGAAGAGAGAAACAGTCACCAGCACATAGAGCTAGCAAAAATCCAAGCTGATTTAGAGTCGACTAGGTACTGTGCCGACATGGACGTAGAGAAGTCGCGAGTAGAGACAACGGGACAGCGACTTGGGGCTGGTAACCGTGTTCATGATCAATCTCTCTCGCACTTATTGAAACTGGTTCCGGTGTTTGATGAGAGTGGGGTAACAGAATTTTTCGCACGCTTTGAGAAGAAGTGCCAGGAACACCAGTAGCCAGAGAATAAATGGGCAGCACTTGTATCCTCTAGATTAATAGGCAAGGGTCTTAAAGCCTACGATGCGTTACCTTTGGAGTCATGTATTGTGTATGAGGATCTCAAGGAGGCTGTCCTGAGGGCTTACGAACTGCAACCAGAAACATACAATTTGAAGTTCCGGGGTGTAACTAAGGGAAGAGATAGCACCTTTTTGGAACACGCCCGGGACTTGTCCGATGCTATGGGGAACTGGCTCCGATCTGAGAAGGTAACAACATTTGATGGAGTTAAGCAGTTAATGATGTTGGAGCAGTTCTTTAAGAGCACGGGCGGTGATCTAACTTTGAACTTAAAGGAGAAAAACCCAAGAACTCTAGTCGAAGCAGCAGAAATGGCTGATCGACGGCTGTCGTTGATTCGGGGTTGCGGGTCCTCACAGAAGTACGATGCAAGTGCTAGGGACCGTTATCCTCCCCCTCCCCGTAGCAATGACACATTTAAACAAAAGAGCAATGAAACTAAAACTGAATCCAAACCTAACACCACGCCGTATGAGAAAAGTCAGGGGCCTTTTACATCACAGTATAAGCCGAAACCGAAATTTATGTGTTTTAAGTGCCACAAGGAGGGTCATAAAGCAAATGAGTGCCCTAGTTGACCTCCTCCGGCAGCCGTGTCTTTTGCTCACGGCATTGGAGTGTTCAAGAGGACATCGGAGTTTGTTAGAGGCAATTCTTCCGAGGTAAATTCACTGCCAGTGCAGAAGGATCCGGAAGGCTTATTCCCTGTCCGTGATGCCTTTAGTGACCACAGGGGACTCGGTTGTGTGGAGTGGGGGGGTAGAAGACATGAGGTGAGAATTTTGCGTGACACTGGGGCATCGCAAACATTGTTGAGGAATTTCACTGGTAAACCTGTAAATACGGCGCGGGTGGTTGTGGTTCAGGGGGTTAATGCAACAAGGTTATACCCGCTTGTAAGAATGAAGATGGAAGTTGATGGTGTGACTCATGACCTGGATGTAGGAATTGTGGAGAAGTTGCCTGTTGGGGGCGTCGACCTCCTTCTCGGCAACGACTTTGCGGGGCCTACTTCTGAGGCTCCACCCTTAGTCGTTGCCGAGAAGCCGGCCGACGTGAGTAGGGAGGAGCAGGAGTGGGTTGAGAAGTGTCAGGTGCAACCTATTGCGTGTGTTGTCACCAGATCTCTTGCGTCCAGGGAGTCACATTCTGGTCAACAGTCTTTAGACAAGCGGAGGAAAGGTACCGAGAAAATGTTGAAAGTTGATGCGGTTGAGAGTTTAGTATCAACGGACATTCTCGGGGACTCATTATTAGGACCAATTTTCGAGTCTGGAGAAGACCCATTAACTGTTAGTAAGAAGGCAGAGGATGGGCTTAAAAAGACGAAGAGACAGCAACGATACCCAGAGAGAGAGCAACGGGAGGCTAAATTCAGTGTAGGAGGGGGGCATGAGTTGTTTCGCAAACACTTAGATAAGCTTGCTCCTTCGGACATTCGTAAATTGCAATTAGAAGACCCGGAGGTTCTTGAATGTGGTACCGGTGCTGTCGAGTTGGAGGAGGACAGTGATGCACAGTCGGGAGATTTTTACAAGTATCCCCTGACCCATCATGGAGATAGCAACAAGGTACCCTGACGCGTACCCTATGAGAAATGGGTCAGCGAAGACGGTGGTCCGAAGCTTGCTAGTGTATTTTTCCCGGTATGGTTACCCGCAGGGGATTCAGTCAGACCAAGGATCCAACTTCACTTCTAACCTCTTTGTTCAAGCAGTGCAGCAGCATGGGATTGTTACGGTTGTGTCATCTGCGTATCATCCGGAGAGCCAGGGTGTGTTAGAGCGATGGCACTCAGCCTTGGAATCTGTGCTTCGTTATTGTTGCTTTGAGAGTGGGAATGGTTGGGATCTTGGCCTGCCATGTGTTTTATTTGCTGCACGGGAGGTACCTGGGGATAGTTTGGGATTCAGCCCTAATGAGCTCGTCTTTGGACACCGTGTCAGAGGGCCTCTCCATATGGTTGAAGAAATATGGGAGGGAGCAGAAAAACTTTGTTCTATGCTCAAGTATGTCCTCGACAGTCGAGAACGGATGTTGCGCAGTCTGGAGTTGGCTGGCCGTAATTTGACTAGCTCTCAGGCCCTCATGAAGGACAGGTACGACCTCAAGGTTAAACTCAGGGAGTTTCACGTTGGTCAGGAGGTGTTGATTCTACTGCCCCTTGTAGGTCATCCCTTATCCGCGAAGAACACTGGTCCTTATAGGGTGGTTGAGAGGCTATCAGACCTGGATTACTTGGTAGCCACTCCAGACGGACGGAAGCGCAGTTAGTTATGTCACGTTAATCTCATGAAGGAGTATGTGAGGCACCTTCCTGAGCCTCTCGCTGTGCCTGTGATGACGTTTAGCAGTCAAGGTGGAGAAGGAGAACGGGACAGTCAAGCTCAGGTGGAGGATAACTGGAAGGATAAGAAATTCAAATGGGCGCCAGAGTGTGAGAAGGCGTTTGGAGTAGTAAAACACCTGTTGTGCACTCACCCGATCCTCAGGGCCCCTGACTTTAGCCTACCTTTCCAACTAGCAATGGATGCTAGTGGTGTGGGGGCTAGTGCCGTCCTTATGCAAAAGGACGATGATGGGCTGGAGCATCCTGTTAGTTTTTGCTCGGAGAAGTACAATTCGGCACAGGGGAGCTGCTCTGTTGTCGAGGAGGAGCTGCTGGCGGTTGTGCTTGCGCTGGGGCATTTCGAGGTCTATGTTCCAGCCTATGGTCCGGTCGTTGTAGTTTACACAGATCATCGCCCTCTCAAGTTCTTGGACCAGTTTCACAATCGGAATATGAGGCTGACCAGGTGGTCACTAAGGTTATTGGTAAATAACCTGGACATACGCCATATTGCCGGTTGTGACAACGAGGTTGCAGATTGTCTTTCAAGGGTATATGATCCTGGGTAGATTGACACACGGGTAGCCTCCTGCTTTAGTTTGAATAGTATTTTGCGCTTGGTGCTTGTTGGCTCGCGGTTGTAGCCCAGCGTATTGGGTCGTAAAGCAGGAGTTGAGCGTTTGGTATAGAAGAAAAAACTAGGCTTGCCCCTATAGTGCAGCCGAAATAAACAAATTAAAAACATAAAAATCAAATAAAAACTCTTTCTTTGATAGTTGAATTTTTTCAGTATGTTATAGCAGTAATTCTGAGTTGCACTCCTCTCAGAATGCTGGGCTAGAGAAGCTCGCTCTTGAGGAGCATATCTACATATGATTTAACCTATTGTGTTGGGGAGGGTTATAATTTTGTAAAATGTTTTGTTGAGAACTGTGCCAGATATTTTACTGCCGCTGGGTGATGGGAAGTAGAGATATAGCATGGGTTCTAACAATCAGATTTTTGTGAGCCTTGGGCCTCTGAGAAAAATCTTGGGGGGGTGTGACGTTAACCACTCCGTTAGAACCGCATGGCTTGTCCTACAGTGACTCGCTAGGATCGCCAGGGCAGTGGATGTGGCTACAGTTGATGTATTGTTGTGTGCTTTATTTCATATGAAAGCTCGTGTCATGGGCAGTCCAGAAAGGCTCTTTGTTTTCACCCATGTCAAGGCTTTATATGTTTAATTGCAAAGTATATGTTTTATCATTAAGTAGTAATGATAGGATTTGAGAGAGAGAGAGAGAGTAGAACAGAGTGTGGGGAGGCGCGCAGTGTTTTGCTATACTCGATGACATCATAGCTGGCTGGCCTCGTGGGGATTCGTTGAAGGAGTTTTTTTACCATGCTTGGTGACATCATGTTTGGCTAGCTTCTTTAGCATTGGCTAGAGGACTTGTTACCGCTTTCCCACGCGGTTCGAACTAGTGCTAGTATATATACTGCTCTCTGGCCACTCTCTCCCTCAGATTTTTTTTTTGTTTTTTTTTTTTTTTTTTCTATGTGATTGAGGGAGGCAAAAGGCATAACTGCCTATAGCGAGTGCCTCCCCCATAGTTGAAAGAGTGACAGGGCCATAATCAAGGGACGTTCGAGCCAAAATGCCTGGACACACGGAGTTTGAAGCAATTTAAGTCATAGGAAGAGGGAAAGACTGATTCTGGGAGAGAGTTCCAGAGCTCAGATGTTGAGTAGAAGAAAGTGTGAGAGTAACGTTTCACTCTTGGGTTGGAGAGTTGCACAGAGTAGGGGTGGGATTGAGTTGCAAGACGGGTACCACGTGCCCTACGTAAAGGAGGTGGTATGCACTGGGATAGCTCTGAGGAACACTGATTATTATAGTAGCGATAGAATAGCAAGAGAGATGCAACATTGCGGCGGAGAGAGAGAGATTGCAGAGAGTTGGTGAGTGGACGGGAGTTAATGATACGAAAGGCCTTCCTTTCAACTTTGTCTAGGAGAGCGGTGTGAGAGGAACCTCCCCACACATGTGAACAATACTCAATACAAGGGCGCACTATGCCCCTGTACAGAGCAATTCTAGATTCTAGAATGCATCCCTCTTATCCCTTTGATATCTGTCTCCCTCTCCGCACCTGAGAACCTTTTCCTCTGCCTATCTCTCTTATTTTCCATATCTTTCACCACCTTTTATTAATATTATACCCCCTCTGGTTAACTCTGCATAATCAGCTTAATGCTGGCCAGTTGTATTGTGCGTTAAGGTCTTATATAACCCATGTATGTTAGTTGTTAAGATAAGTTGATCACGAAGCATTGGTTGGCATTCATATTGTTCAGTACCGCTTCCTATAATTATTAGTGTTCTGCTGGATTAGATAATGCTAGACTAGGAGTCTGATACTATAAGGTATTGTTTCCGATGAGTGCTGGCTTTAGTTAAAAGCTGCACGACATACCTGAGAACTGGAGTTGATTGGGTAAATTCTAGTCTGTGTGCCATTGAGAGTAGAGTATGCACAAATGAGGGCTTTTTGCCTATACCATTCTGCACTGTTCTAGGCTCGATTGTTTGTCTTTGAGGTACGCCAGGAGAACGCTTAATACTTCTGTATTAAGGTTTCTCAAGAGAGGTACCCTTCATTATAACGTAATATTTGACGCACAGACTTGAGATTTGCACTAGGCTATGCGGCATGCCATGCGCACCAGTATCTCGTATCATTGACTCTAGCTAGACTTTATCAGTCACAGTAGACATTAAGTATATTAAACCAATTACTCTTTTTATGCATACCCGTTTATGATTACACAAGCATTTCGCAGCCTAGTTTGATGTATTGAGACACAAACGACTTAGGCTCTTTTTGTTGATAGGAATACTGCATTGTCGTGGCGATTATTATTAGTGTTGTAGCGTTTAGGATATTCTTGGCTCCGACTGCACTATATATCCTGCCTTTTTGTGTACATAGCCTGCACGAGCATTGTTCCGCTGCCTGCCTTTTTGGGTTCCATTTCCGATTTGAGCATCTTGATAGCATCTAACATTTAAAGAAGATTCCTTGTTGGTGTTGAAGGACTTTAGTGCACTTTCTTTCATGCAGGAGTGCCTGACATTTATTGATTAAAGTAACGTAAGCTGTAACTTCTCTTACCACCTTACTTTGCATACCATAACCAAGCACCTTCGGTTATAGGTAGTAATAGGCTGTTTTCACATAACATTAAGCCTAGAGTAGACGCAGATTTATTGAGAGTTTAATAACCTATTATTGCATATAGAACTCTGGAGAGTATTTGTGTTCTTTGTTCACTGGGAATATACATCAGAGGTTGGATCTAGCTTTCCGTTGTAGCATTTATGCCATTACTAGTCCAATGAATAAGAGCCCTGATATATTTAAACCTCAGTCGTAACAAGCGGTACAGCACTAAGAGGAGCTCTGCACGTGGAAGTCACAAGGTGCGTGTAGGCGCATCCATTCCCGACGCGGCAGGAAAGCGGTGACGGGGCAGGAGGGAGGAGCCCGGCGACGAATCAGGCACCTGAGAGATGACGTAACTAACAAAGTTGCATGATATCAATCCGCCGATACCACCAAGCTCTGATTTCTTTATCTCTCTCTCTCTCTCTCTCACTCACTCACACTCTCCAACTTCCACGAGTCATCTAATACATTAAATCTATGACAGCTGGAATAAAATACAATGCATTGTCACAGGTGAAAACAAAGAGTATTTCTGGACTACCTGTGACACTATGATGCACTAGGAAGAAACTAGAACTTAATCAATAACCTACAGCCCATAACACTGCCTGGGGAGAGGGGAGAAGAGGATGGGGAGCTAACCCGCAACCCCCTCGTGGTCGCTGGGGAGCTGACGTGCGTCACAATATATATCCTTTTTCGAAGTTAAAATTCTTTACAACACGTAGTTCCCAGGGCACATAACTGTGACTGAGTATATTAAATACAATTACATTTTGATAGATCGAGTTATAGCCAGGTGCCTTTAAGAGAGATATATCTCAAAAGGCTCGGCCTTGTTTTTGTATTATTATTTTTATTTTTGTCAACAAATAATTTATAAGCAAAATTGTATTGTATACTAAAGGCTAAATAAACTATTTCAATTTCAATTTCAATTTCTGGGCACAACATACATCCACTCCACCAAGCGGCTCGCTTGGTGTAGTGACTAGCGTCTCGGACTTCCACCCAGAAGGCCCGGGTTCGCGCCCACGCTCGGCGCATTAAAGATTTTTCACAAGCACTGAGTCGTTACCATCCCTCATGAGCAAAGGGATGGGGTAGTAGTACAGGACCCCAATGGAAATACGCCTAATCGGCCTTATTGAGCTATCCTTAGCTAGCTTAGCATGCGCTAGCTTTAAGAACTATTATTCTGCAATTTCACCCGATCTTCCTCTCATTGAACATACATTTACACTTCTGAGTCTGAACTTGGAGGGATCTGCGTTGGTGCGATGCTTTGTTTACAGACTTACGGTGGTTCTTTGATGGATTTGCCAAGTTCAGTTTAGATTGCCTGCATATGAGGTCATTGTTCCTTGGTATCCAGCTCTAGGGTCGTGGGTGATTCTCACCCATAGATCATCCCAGGTACTTTTTAGGGGTGGGGACTAGGGAGCTCATGGCACCCCACCAGAACCAGGGACGCAATCCGTGAGAGTATACGGCTCTACAGATGGCCCGATATTATGCGCCTAGTGATAGGGCAGCCTCCGGTGCACTACCACCGGGTTTAGGCCCCTGTGCTACTAGGTGGAAAGTACCAGTCTGTGAATACTATATCCTGTACTCTCTAGGTCCTCTTGGCCAAGATGCATGCCTAGGGGGTCAGAGCTGGGCCTACGGTAGGTTCATACACGCCAGCAAGCCGCCATTAGGCAGAATTTGAAGCATTTTTTTATGGGGAGTGCCTGCTCTAGCTATCTTCCAACCACAGTTGTTGGCTGTGAGCCTAGGTTATCCCCAAAGGAGCTTAATCAACAAGGCAGCAGGTAAAAAGGTTTGTGTAAGGTTTACTTCCCTATACAAATTGCCGACCACGGCTGACAAGTCTCATCCACCCGGATTTTATAAGGTTGTTGCCCCAAGATGGGTTGCCGACAAAGGCTGACGAGTCCCATCCACATTGAAATTTCCTAAGATGGATATTTCAGAGAAAGAAGAAGTTGGTAGGATGTATTCCACTTTAGAATTCAGATAGGTGAAGAATTTGGGAAAATCAGTAGAGTTAGGGGAGACATAGACAACACAGAAATATTTAGTTGAGAGTGACAGGAAAGTTTGAACCATAAAATTGAGAATTCCAAAAAGTCGAAGTCGGGAACACGAGAGCAAATGAGTTTGTTGTGTACAAATACACAACATCTACACATACCTTGGAAACTCGAGGACGTAAGTACGGCCGATGTCGTCAGGGGACTGTGCGAATACGTCTTGGAAGGATAAGTGGAACGATTTTAGGATTTTCTTTCGCTGAGGCGTGAGGTGGTCGGGTACCTTTGGAATTTGCAGGGCTACTCTGGTGTCGCAGAGTGGTGGTTTGACATCGCCAAATGTCTTTAGGTCTCCTATAATCAACCCCTTGGGCAGAGTAATGGGGTGATCGGATATGTTGGCAATAAGCAAGGAGTTGACTTGAGGCGAACGTACTGCGGCAATTTGGTGTGGCAGTTTTTAAGTGGCTTTGGGAGAACATCAGCACTATGTTATTTGACCGCTGGATTGATACCCATTTTTGATGACGGGAGGGAACGATGGTGGACTTAGAAATAACAGGGTGATCAGAAGTGTAGAGAATTGATTTAAGGTGGTAAAATAGCAGGTGATATTAGACAGTCTTGGTTGATTGGCTGTTAGGGGAAAAGATGAAAGGGACATTGGTGGGCCACGGGAATGGTTAAAATTGTTCATGTCGGGGTGGGGGGGGGGGGGTTAGATTTAGTAGTGACTGTCTGGGCAATCAGGTGGAGGGGAAAAGGAAGGGAGGGTCAGCGAGCTTGCTGAAAAGCAATCTTCTTTGTTCTCAATTGTTGTGTGCCACCAAGAGTTAGAGGAGGTCGAGGCCCAGGTAACCATCGTATGTCGGGCAGGCGGAGTCCATTACCACATAAATATGTTAGATTTGTTTCCCATCGGGTGTGGAGACTGTCAGAGGTACCGTGTCACCCCGCACGGTCAACGGGGTCTTAGGCGAGTTTTGAATTATTTTCTGAAATGTTTTACAGTTGAAAACACTTGCATGAAGTACGGACTGTACATACATCCAGAACACAATGGTGTTTTCAATCATGTTGAAAGTTTCTTATTTTCCGATATATTGAATATGTAATATAGCTTACTCTAGTAGTGTGATGTATGTATGTATGTATGTATGTACTCAGGCACATACCCCATTGCTGGGGGTGGCCGACTCGAGACAGAGCCCGAACAGAAGACTGTAAAGTTCCAATTTTTAGGGTCTGTGACCACTTTCGCATTCCCTCGCCCCGTTTTCTGTCTCGTTGAGTAGGAGAATTTTACAAGGGGAGGAGGATTCCAAGCCTCCTGCCCCCAGAAGGAAAAGTAGGACAATAAAAGAGACATACAGAAACGGCTAAGGTTAGGTAGAGAATGCCAAACCTCACATCATGTACTATCAGAGTAGGCTATATTCTAAGGTTGATATTATAGGTTTGATCCCCAGAGGGGAGAAGAGAAAACCTAATATTTAGTAGTGGCCCCGGAATCATTGACGATCTGCCTATTATATAATAGCTACCTTTCAAGCCCTTGCGTTAGCCGTTTGAAACACCTGCCGCAGGAAGAGAAGAGGAGCCTAGCTCGTCAGGGTATGCTTATTCTCTTACGGAATCGTCCTTATGATTGGATACTCACTACGAAAAAACTTTGTAAATAATAGAAAAGAAAAAACACATTAACCCCTCCAATCCCAAAGATGACTAAAGTCGTCAGTAGATAAGTAACTCCCCAGTCCCAGCGATGAGAATATAGTAGTCAGTAATGAACTTTCCTTGTAACTGCCTGTAGAAGGCTGTACCAGTTATCACAACCGTTTAACCTAAGAAGTGCGCATGGGGGTAATTAGAAACGTCTGCCTGTGCTGACGTATTTGAGCTGTTTCCATCACTAAAATATTCATTTTACCATAAATAGCATTAATACTTATCCATACGCGCCTATTATGGGTTGATTATAAAGGTATTAACCTGAAACAACAATAAAACGAGTGAAAACAGCGTTTGGATGGTCAAAATCGGAGATACAGGCCGCGAGTTTTATAATGTATGGGTGAGGCAACCTGCTTTCCCGTCAATTTCCCCCAAGGGCACTGAGACACAGTCGATCGATACTCTCTCTCTCTCTCTTGCACTCGCTTGCTAACAGTGATGACAATGCCCTGCTTGCAACTCGCTAATGTTAGCACGAAAATATACCTCAGAATAAGGGAATAACAGGGAAAATAGGTGATAACTGAAGGAGGGGAGGAAAGTGGGGAAGGATGGGAGGTAGAGGAGTGATATTTTGAATGGCCCAGGGGCAAAAAAAAAAAAAAAAAAAAAACAATTTGATGTTTAACCCTTAATTAGCGGCGAGCAACATAAGTCGAGTTAAATAAAGCTGGACTATGTGGCGGCGCTCGACATAGGTCGAGTGGCAATTTCAGCACGTAATGTGGCTGAGAGAGAGAGACAAGTGGTGGCAGGAGACTAGCGAGCGTATGACTGCTCCAGACCACCGCGGCGAACCTACTGACACAAATCTCAGCTCCCTCCTCCCTCTCTCACTCGCTACATACTCAATTATGTACTGAAAGTACCGAATTACCTGCTTTTTGCACTCGCGTTGCACGGTTATTGCAAGAAAACTATCCATCATACAAGGATCGTTATGGTGTCATTCGAAAGCTCTGTTTATGCCCTTTCAGGGATAGGTACTTGTTTTACGTTCTGGGTCTTATTTAGGCATGAAAATGATCACGTAAACAGCCCTATTTTGGCTAAAAACACCCCGCTGTGCGGTACACATAAATAAACCGCATAGGCCGCTCGTAAGGTGTTAAAGTTGATTTTTTTTTTCTCTGACTCTTAAGAGTCTTCCCGCAGTCCGCCGGGGGAACTCTTAAGAGTCTTCCTGTAGTTCCCGGGTTAAGCACTGCTCCCGTTATGGTAACACTTCTCAGCTTATAGGAGACCCACTGAAGGGTGGGAGGGCCAGTGTTGCCTCATCTCTGGAGGTGGAAAGGTGGTCTCTCCTGCCATTTTGGCTACATTGCTGGGGACTTTTATTACTGTATCCTACGGTACAGTACGGGTTAAGAACTGCTATAATCAGGCTTCCCAATTTGTGGATTTTTTCCCATTCGCAGCCAGACGCTGATCCTCCTGCGTAATCTCGGCCTTCAATGACATATCAAGATTACTTAAATATCAACGAATGGTGTGACGCTCACCGCTTCCCCCAGAACCGCATGGCTTACTCGCTAGGACTCGCCAGGGCAGAGAATATAGCTACAGTCTACCTATCATTGTGTACTTTCCTTCTCGAGAAAGCTTGTGTTGCAGACAGTTCAGAACTGTTCTTTATTTTCGTCTGTCACAATCCTTTCTATTTTATTTAGTCAATTGAAAGTATTGTGTTAAGTAGTTGAATGATGGGAAGGCGAGCGGGAGAGGGAGAGAGAGAGAGAGACAAGGTGGTGTGACTTGGTAGTGAGTGTGGCGCGTGGCTGGCCCCCTTACATAGGCCTCGCGGGATTCGTTGCCTCCTGCCTAACACTGCCTACTACGCGGCTGCTTACTGGGCGACTGTCGCACGCCCTCGTGCCATTCTTGCGAACTGGGACTCCAGCCAGGAGGTCCATGGGAATATCCTTGTCAGATCCTTCCCAGACAGCATACTCTAAGCATCTCCCTTGAACTGTCCCACACTCTTGTCTTAGAATCTTTCTCTCCTACTGCCTCTATCATTACCACTACTTCCTCACCTTTTATTAATATCAATCCCCCTCTGGTTCTCTGCATCCACACCTTGAATTGGTGGCCATACTGTATTATATGCTGGATCTCACATTTCTTATGTACTAGATTAAGGTTGAAGATAGTCATTGTCTTTTTGGGAGATTGTATTGCTCAGACTGTCTCCATCAATCACTAATGTTTCTACAGGGTTAAATAATGCTAGACTAGGGATCAGGTACATTGTTGTTGGTGTTTTCAATGTGTGTAGGCTACTTTTGAGCTACACGACACTATGGATTCTGTGGGTTACCTGGGTGGATCTTTTGTCTGTGTACCTTGGAGTTTAGACTGTGTAGTGCATGAGGGCTGCTTGCCTAATCCACCCAACACTGTTCTGACTCTATTTGCTTTTACTTTTGAGGGTTGCCAGGAGGATACTCGATACTTGTGATCAAGAATCCTCAAGAGAGCACCCCTTCATATTAACGTAATCAGGCCGCACAGACCCAAGGTCCACACTAGGCTAGGAGCTGCCTTGCTCCACCAGAATTCCGTACCTTTGCGCATCCCAGCTAGACTTTATTAACCTGGGTAGACATTAGCTGGATTAGATCAAATACTCTTTTATGCATACCCATTATTTTTACACAAGCATTTTGAGGTCTAGGTTGCTGTAGAGAGACACAACCAGCATAGACCGGTTTTGTTAATAGGAGTACTACTTTTTCGTGGCGAGCATTATTACAGTTGCACCGCTTATAATATTCTTGTGTCCAATAACATTATATGTCCAGCCTTTTTGTGTATTTAGCCTACACATGCATTGTCCTGCCTCCTGCTATTTTGTGGTTCCATTTCCGATAGATACGTTCTTCTTAGTAGCATCCGACATTATTCAGAAGATTCCTTGTTTGGTGCTTGAGGACTTTACAACACTTTCTTTCATAAAGGAGTGACAGATATTATTGATTAAAGTAACGTTAAGTAAACCTTCTTCTTGTTTGCATTAGATCACTTTTGTGATTTAATTAAGTTAACTATCTTTTCCCTGTGTACCATAACTAAGCAACCATAATTATGTTATAGGTAATAGGCTGTTTCAGAGAACATCAGCCTATAGTAGAAGCACATAGATACTGAGAGTTAAGATACCCCGCTATCGCAGATATAACTCTGGAGGGTATATGTGTTCTTTGTTCGACGGGATTATATATCAGGGGTTGGATCTAGCGTTTCCGTTGTTGCATTTATGCCAGTCTAGTCCAATGTATAAGGGCCACTTATTTATACGAGACCCGATCGTAACAATGGGAAGGGGATCGAGGGAGAGCCCACGTCGTCAATGATTCCGGGGCCACTACTAAATATTAGGTTTTCTCTTCTCCCCTCCGGGGATCAAACCTATAATATATTAGTGGCCCCTTCATCAATGACGATCTGCCTGATATCACAAGATTGGAGGGGGATATTCGTGCCAATATCCCAAACCACTGATAAATCTAATAATAGGTTGAAAACCAAATACCACAATAGCAAACTTAAATTTATTGTATACATACAATATATATAGTGTTATATAAAAATGGAAAGAGAAGCAGAGGGTGTACTTTGATGAAACTGCTTAAAAACTTTACTTTGTACATGAATCTCCGATTCAGACATAAGAAAGATACATTCCTGACATACATTTGTCAGAATTCAGGTAAGGTATAAAAATATGTGATAAACCTCTGACAGAAATAATTTATCCTTAACCTAATATTGTACTACTTCGTACTTTGGACAAGGTATTGCATGTATTTCATAGTTATATGTTACTAATGAAATGTTTTGCTTAACATTAAAATTTATATTAAGTATATCACAGTATACTTATCACATTATTTGGCGGAGCACTTGTCCGGCGGAGGGGCTGAGGGGTCTTAGTACTCCCTTACACCCCCCCCCCCCCCCCCCCACCCTTTTCTTAAACTCTAAAATCTTTAAGTCTAATCAGCACATAGAGCCCTCAGACCCGTTGACGTAGTGCCACCCAGGTGAGCTTTGGTCGATCCAGGGCCACAGACAGGTAGCGCGTCAGAAAAATATGGTTTGACGCCCATCATTTTGTGTTAGCAATATAATCGATGGAAAAATTATGTAAAAATCTCAAAGAAACCGCCCACTTCCTGATATCGTGGGCCCTTGCCACTACGCCGGGGTTACTTTCTCTAATAACCTCGACTATTAGGGCTGCTAACTTTCGTTTTGTGATGCGCTGACCTGTACTCGAAACCCAGAGAGCTCCCGGTTGCGTAGGCTGAGACACCCTCAACAACTTAATCATAGATTGTACTGGGCATAGAATATGATATGTGTCACAGCGCTTGAGCGCAGGTACTGTAAAAGCAAAAAAACCCATGTTCACTATGTTTGTTCTTCGCAATAAAAGTGGGTGACGGCGCAATTTGTACATCAACATTACGCCGCCCAAACCTCAGACAGTTAGGTTCGTTGCTCATCGCCGCCAGCTCAGACACCCGGCTACCTGTAGCTAAAGCCATAAGAAACACAGCTTTCTTGAGAATCAAATCAAAATCAGGATTGCGATTATATTTGGGGGAATTCAGTAAAGATAAAGCTTTATCGAGTGACCAGGTAGGCATGAGCTGACGGGGTGGTGGGCGAAGCTTGAAGCATGCACGCATGAAGCTCTTCTCCTCCACCTGCGGTACAGATAGACCCGTTAAATCACAAAATGGGATTTTAATTGCTGACAAATGTTTTTTTTAAAGTTGTTACTGAAAAGCGTTGCTGTTCAAATAAATAGTCCAAGTAATTGAAAATTAGAGCAACAGATGCCTCTGTTTGAGCCGCTTCCACTATCCAGGTGGTGAAGGATTTCCAATGGGACTGATATTGATGCCTAGTGGATGTCGTGTACTGATTAATAAATTTATTTGTTACACTCTCACCATAAGGAGTTAACCATTAGCGTTCTGAATGTCTCGAGGTCTCGAGGTGTCCAATTGTCTCTAAGTGGAAGTACGAGATCGGGAGTGACACCGGGTTCTCGCACCACGTCTTGAACTGGTGGTACCACACCTGAGCCGGCCACAGGGGCGCGATCATCGAGACTGTGCCCCGATAATCTTGTAGTTTGTGAACTACTTAACACATGAGTGAAGCGTCTGGAAGCGGAAACTGATAGATGGAACTCCACCTGTTCCAGTCCTCCGTCAAAGCGTCTGGACCCCCCACCTGGGTTTTCCCCCGGCGGGTTAGGTAGAGAGGGAGTTTGTGATTGCCCTCGGACGCGAACAAGTCCACTTGTGGACGGTACTGCTCTGCAATCATCTGGTTGAAGATGTTTTGCTTGAGTGACCATTCTACTATTGTGCTCTGTCTCCGGGACAGGGCGTCTGCCCAGACGTTGGCTACGCCTGGGAGATTAGATGCGTGAAGATGAATGTTCAGGCTGTCCGCGAGAACAAAAATCTTTTCCGTCAATTCTAGCAACGTCCGAGACCTCGTTGACACTTGCCTTTGAATGCATGATTCATTCTGAAGGCTATCGATTTTCCCTGTAAAGTGTAACCGTGAGCCTCTAGGAAAATTAAGGGGACCATCAACTCTTTCGCGTTTATGTGAAAATCTACGGACTGGGACCAAAGACATTGACCCTGGTGGCCTAGGTTCGACTGATAACCACAGCCCATTGTCCCTGAAGCATCTGTATCTACCTACACTGTAGGTGGAGGAGAAGTCCATGTCATGATTGAATGCAATGCTTCCTGCCTCGCCCAAACCGACAGTAAGTTGTGGATAAATGTTGGAATTTGCCATAACTTCCCCGCCGGCAATAGCGGAAAATGTTTGTTGCCTTCCAAGATTAATCTCTTTACTTTCAACCGGCCCAACTTTACAGTACGTTGAATCCAGTTGAGAGAGCCGACCAGAGATTCCCACGTCCTTTTCGTTGTAGTCAGGCTGTGGAGAAAACTAAACAATATCTTTCGAAATCTGTTGCGGTTGTCCACACTCTGACTGAGAGTAAGATGTGCTGTGTCCCAGACCAGCCCTATCAGCTGAATTACCCTTGTTGGGACAAGGTTCGACTTTGCCAAGTTGACCTTGAACCCCAGAGATTTCACATGATTGAGAATTATATTGACATGGTTGTGGCATTGACTCTCTGATTCTGCCACTTCTAGCCAGTCGTCCAGTTACCACAACACCTTGATTCCTTGACCTAATAGTGGTAGTAAAGCTTGACGGACTAACTTTGTAAAAATTCTCGGTGCTAGGTTCAACCCGAAGGGCATCCGTTGAAAGACATAAGTCCGATGCCCTATCCTCAAAGCGAGGAACTTTTGGAACCTTTTGTTTACCAGGACATGCCAATAGGCTTCTGTCAGGTCTAACGAGCACATCCAACCTTGCGGCGGAAGTGTTAGCCTGATTTGATTCACAGTGAGCATCCTGAACGATGTGTTGTGAATGTAACGGTTCAAATGAGATAGATCTACGACCGGTCTCTTCTGAACACTGTCCCTTTTTGGTATGAGAAAAAGCTTGGACGTGTAAACTGGGCAAGTTGGATTGACCGGGACAATGATATGCTTGGTGATCATTTCCTGGACTAGTGACTCCACCTCTAATGAAACATGATTGATTTCTAATCGGCGACGTAAACGAGGTCGCCGGAGCCACTGCCAGGTTATGCCCTTGCGTACCACTGTCCGAGCCCAGGTCCGCCGTGGTCAAGCCCGGTGACACGTCCGGAATGACCCAGTCTCTTGATTGGGCTTGTCCGACGTAACTGTACTCTGATCCAACTCGCCCTTGCCAGGCCCTGGGAGTGAGATAGTTCGTGATATATCTATTTTTTTGAAGGTGGTGGGGTAGAGGTGGACGGCTGGCTAGTTTTGGCAGCTGTTGACCCCTGACCTGACTTGTATTTGGAATGTTGTTTGTTCCATTTACATGTTGGTTTACCTTGTTTACATTTGGACTGAGTGCTCCCCTGAGCTGAAGGAGGTCTGGACCCCTGAAAAGACTTATAAGACCCACTAAATTGAGCCTTCTGACCAGACTTAGCTTTGGCATAAGGCTTAGTAAATTTGTGATCCTTCCGTGCCGGGGAAGCACGTGTCCCGGTAACGTCTACTAGATTAAAGACGGCCTGCCAAATGGTGGGGCAAACTAGAGTGGGCGTTAATACTGGTGATAGAATTACCCGGCGACCCAAGTCTTCGGGCAATATCTTCACCAGATAGACTCTAAGGTCTTGACGTGCTCTGACAGCCTCAAGCAAGGCTGTTCTGACGTCCCCCAATGACTGTATAGAATTTTGGAGTGTTAACCGTCTAGATAACTCCAAGGCCTTTCTAGTATCAGAGTAATTAATGGCTTCTATGGTCCTAATAAGTGATTGAGCAACCTGGCGGCTCAGCAGGAGTTGGGAAAACAATCTCAAAGCCCTTTGATGCAACTTGAAGTCTTTGTCCAGTTGCGCCAGAGGTGGGGTCGAAAAGGGTTCCTGCAGTTTACATAAGGCCAACTTAGGAGCCGAGAGAAAATTTAATATAGCAGGTGGTACCCCTCCGGCTTTAATTACCGGCAGAGAGAACCATGAGTGAGTGTCTTGGGGAATTTGGTGTGAAGTTTTTGACGTTATAGTAGACGCAAACTGCTGAGCCTCAGATTCCCACTCCACCCACAGGCCTGGTCCCACCTGCCCCATCTGCAATACTGGGTTGCCGAATTGATCATTGACCGGAATTGTACCCAGTTCTGGCGTGAGCGTACCTAGCGCTTTCACGCCATTCAGTCAATCGGTCTTAGTCCAGTCTGCGTACAAGCGTGCAGAGGAAGCAGGTGGAAGAGCCGGGGTGGCAGTAAACACAAAATAATCGTAGGCTTAAACATTAGGTATTGCTATAACCGATACATCCACAATATTACCTGCCGAGTATTTAGCTCGTAATTTTCTACTCTTGTTCATCTGGATTGTCCAATCACCTGGTACCAGCTGCTCACCCGCAATTGTTGGCTGTGCACTAGAGGGATTTTGAGCTACAACGGTTACCCATGAAAGGTCTGGACTGTACAAAAGGGGCATAGGGCTCTTTTTAACAGGGACTCTTTCCAATGGTGGAGGAACTACGTCAGTGATAACACAGACGTTTATCATGGTTAAAATTGATGTTAAGGGGACAGCAGACATACAAGTTACTGGGGCTGTACAATTGGAGTAGCAGAAATCTGAATGGGTGCCAAGTGACGGAGAGCCCCTTGTGGGGGAGCAACCGGTGCGGATGGCGGAGCCGCCGGTACGGATGATGTAGTTTCCAGTACCACTGGCTGCATTTTGTATCTCTGTGCAAAAGATTCAAACATCCTATCTAAATCATCTTTAGTTATGTATTGAGATTCCCTAGAGGTTACAGATTCCCCTTCTGACTCACTAGCCCCACGGCGAGGTTGAGCAGAGGATAACATGTCAGCTTCCTCCTGCTCTTCCTCCAATACTTCCATACTCTCCGGGTGTTGTTGTGCCTTGGAAAGTACTGTTTGCTCAAAACCAACCAAATTTAAATCAGGTACAGAGGAGGGTAAAGTTTCTTGCACTATAGTAACATTCTGACCAAGATTAGTACCTGCCGGGTTAACATTAGGGGCACCTGGTTGACCTGACACAGCCTGTCTCCATAATCACGAGCACTTGTGTCTACACTATGTTCTGGTCTATTACTATTCACAGTATAATGTTCTTCCGCCGGGTAACCACGATATTGCTCTGCCAATACTGGTGCCGGGACCCTAGATTGACTCACCTGAGTTTGTAAAAGAGGTATGGTAAAATCCTGCCTAAGAGATCTAGACATACTGGGCACTTCATTAGAACTATCCCTGGGAGCCGACACAACGTCCTCTGATCCCACCTCTGAACTGCCAGATTGGACGTTAGACTTGTGAGAGGTGAGAGGGGAGGGCGAAGGACGAGACCCCGGCTTATGCCAGTGATCCGAACCATTTCTCGACTCCGTACGGGTACCATGTTTATATCCCTTCCCACTAGACGTCGGCATAGCAGATGCCGGCACGTCCGTCTTCCTCTTCCTGGGTTGAGATCTCGACGATCCCTGAGATTTAGAGGACTGCTTAAGTGGCGATCTCGACTTGGATCTTGGTCGGTTGTCACGCAGCGAAGGTGACCGCGCCCTCTTGGAGCGGCCGGGAGGGAGGGGTTGCCTGAGAAATGTCTGAATCACTACTACTGACAAGTTCTTTAGAGGTTACTTTTGGTTTTGATTTAGACTTGCTCTGAGAACGTATTGACGGGTATTTTTGAACACTTTTAACAATTAGATATTCCCATAGTTCCTCGTCATCTCATTTCAGTGCTTTATGTGCCACGTCTTTCGTATAAGAGTTAAATGTAGCCTTGATTTCTGTTAAGGCCACTTTAACACACAAAGAGCGGGTGGTAGGGTATTTTACACTGTGCCACCCAGCGGGGGGTTTTACCCTAAATAGGGTTGTTTCCGTGCTAATTTTCATGCATAAACAAGACCCAGAGCGTAAAACAAGTATCTATCACTGAAAGGGCGTAACCAGAGCTTTCCAATGACACCCGAACCATCCTTGTACGACCACTGGTTCTCTTGCAACGATCGTGCATCACGAGTGCAAAAAAACTAAAATAAGGTAATTTCCGTACATAATTCCCTGTGTAGCGAGTGAGAGAGGGAGGAGGGTGGTAGAATACAGTTCAGTACGTCCACGGTGGTCATGGGGAGCGGTCATAAGGTTACTACGCTCGTCCCACCACTCAGCTCTCTCTCTCTGCAACATTACGTGCTGAAAATGGCACTCGACAACTGTCGCGCACCGCCACATAGTCCAAATTTATTTAACTCGACAGATGTCGTGCGCCGTTGGTTAAGGGTTAAAAGACTGGTCCCGGTGGACGAATAGGCCACTCCTAAGGTCCGAACACACGCCGCATTTCATGGACAACCATGTCCCTCTAGAGCAGTCTAGGAACTGAACACATTTCACACAAAACCGATGGTGAAACACAGGGACCCCAACGCAAGTTGGTGTTGAGCAAAGCGTGACTAAAGGCATGTTGGGAACAAAAGACGACCCCCCCCCCCCCCCCGCCGGATCGGCCCCCCCTACTTGGGACCAGTGCTGAGCAACTCTGTGTGGTGATCTGGAAGAAAATTTCCCAGAATCAATGCTCATAAGTATAAACCAACACAATCGCACAGTATATGCCCAGAATCCGCCGGAAAATTAGAGGCCGCAACACCAGCTAAGTCTAATTTTCCGCCGTATCCATCCTTATGTAAAGTCCGCTGATGTACTTTAACATAAAGGTAATAGAACTACTTAAAATTATATATGTATCACTATGCCCATAAAATAATATCCCTTAAGAATATGTTAAGATAGCCAATCGATCCGCACAATGAGGAGTGATAGGCTTATAGTCTCACTATGCAACGTCTGCCGGGTTGATGCGACGTGCTGCCGTGTGAGGGTAGCTAGGCAAGTCCTCCCGGCATTGCCGGAACCCCATTGAAAGGTCAGATGTTCCGCCGGAGAATTTTAACGGTACGCTGACCAGACTGGGTTTCTTGGATCTATTCCCTGCTCGTCTTGACGAGCCTCCGGCATCAATTACTGACAAAATCCGCCGGAGGGAAACACCAAACCCTTGGGTGTTACGCACTTGACAGCTCAAGTGAAAAAACACAACACATTGTAATCATATATATATCAGGATGTCTCCTGATCCCTTCCAATAATGAAAGTACACCACATGAAAAAGAAGGGTAAATTAAGGCTAAACATATTATTTAATTCAATAATTAACAATATATCCTAGCCATAGTCATAATGCCCCTAACATGAGGCTAGCCACGAGGCTTCGGGCAGTAACACGACGAAACGCGAAGCAAGGAGCTCCCACGATGACACCGCCAACAGCCACCACCGACACCCCAGGCCAGAGGGGAAAAGCAGAAACCAAAAGCACTCCAGAAAGTTCCACACCACGTGTGACAACTCTTGGACTAGAGCGTCTGCTAAATATTCGACTACTAGCTACTCCCGTCCAAAATTGACAGCCAAGTAGACGAGCCCAGCATTGAAGAGCCTCCTAACTGGCTAAAAGGCAAAACTAAATGCTGAAAAGGAAAAGTTAACATGAGGCGCCCTGATCCGATGCGGACCGCATGGGCGCTTAACACTGTACCCTATATTACATACTTCCTAAGACCGTGCCAATGTGGACGACCGTACTAACTAAAATGAACCTATTCTATAACGACTCATATAAATACAAATGAGCAAAAGACTTACTAAGAGGAGAACAAATGTAGAATGAAGAGAGACGGACGCGCACGTCTGCACGGCACGGTCGCAGGAAGAGGAAGGCCGAGATGACGCAGGAGGATCAGCGTCTGGGCGCGCATGGGAAAATATCCACAAATTGGGAAGCCTGATTATAGCAGTTCTTAATGTGTTTTTTCTTTTTTATTATTTACGAAGTTCTTTCGTAGTGAGTACCCAATCATAAAGACGATTCCGTAAGAGAATAAGCGTACCTTACGAGCTTGGCTCCTCTTCTCTTCCTGCGCCGGGTGTTTCAAACGGCTAACGCAAGGGCTTGAAAGGTAGCTATTGTATAATAGGCAGATCGTCAATGATTCCGGGGCCACTAATAAATATAAGAAAATACGATACATTTTGAAAACACCATTGTGTTCTGGACATATGTATCTACTTCATGCAAGTTTTTTCAAATGTACTTTTAATATTAATATATGTGGGACCATTAAATTAAATAATAATGCTAAATTTGGTTCTAAAGAATACCTTCCCTCATGATTGAATAGTTGTTCAGTATAATAGTAAAAAAAAAAAAATTATGTGTAATTTTGCAAGTATGCCATGAGTATAGGCCTACTCAGTAATTACATTGTAATGTGTATCTTGTTTGTTTTCCTATGTAGAGTATTTCCCTGGAATGAAGTACATTTTTGGAGATACTAAATATTCCTTGTAACTTTTTGAAACTCTCTCACTATTTGTTTCACCTAGAGTATCGCCCTGGAATGGACAGCAAGGTTTTTGAGATTCTCGCTATCCCTTGTAACTCTCTGCCTGTATTACATTTCCTTCCCTTCTACATTCGTTTCAGCTTCCCAGAGAAAGAATGGGAAAGAAAGGGAAGAATGGGGAGGGGGGAGGGGGGGGGGGGGATGAATGGAATGGGGGCAGATGGAAAAATGAGAGAGAGAGAGGGGAGGGGGGATGGAAGGTGACAATGGTCAGTGGAAGAAAAGTAAATAATTCTCTCTCTCTCTCTCTACATATATATATATATATATATATATATATATACTGTATATATCTATATATATATATCTATATATATATATATATACATATATATATATATATATCTTTGAACATAGGTATTTTCTAATCCTCCTCCTCCTTCCCACCTGTTTCTTTTCTTCCTTCCTTCCTCGCCTCCTTCCTTTAGTACCTGTCCCTCTCCTTCACAACCAACTTTCCCAGGCCTTTATTATCAACACAAAGAGAGAGAGAGAGAGAGAGAGAGAGAGAGAGAGAGAGCGAGAGATTTACATATATTTATATAGGTACACTGGCCACACAGATCTTACGATCCCTGAGAACGGGCCAGACCTTAATCCTAGTAGAGATATCAACCCGAAGAGTAAGGGAAAGTGGAGGGAAAGGATAGCAAATATGAAGGCTCTCTCCCCACCCTACGCTACATGAAAACAGAAGTGAATAACCTCACAGACCTTGGAAATCTTCTGAAGGAATTTACAGAATAGTTAGAGATGGAAAGGGGATGGCAAGCATACCTTCACCTTTATCGTTTTCCTTCTGTTGTCTTCAACTGAAAACAGTGTTAATTGATATGAGGTTCTCTTGTCAGTAATCATTAACTACTCCAGACCAACTCCTCTATGGTATGGCTGTTCGGCCAGGCAGTCTAGGGAACGATTACTACTACTACTTCATTAGGGACCTTACTCCACTCACTAATTATAGTGAGAGTGAACACATTTATAGCTGTGTCTAGGTTAGCTTTCCTGCCTATCAGGTTTAGTTTGTTTCCTCTTGTGGAAGTCTCTTTGGCTGTCCTAAATAGATCATTGGCATTTACGTTACTAAATCTGTTTAAAATCTTGAAATACTCTTTCAGCTGCTCTCGTATTCCCCTTGTATTAAGAGAAAGCAGATTGAGTTATCTAAATCTCTCATTGTAAGGTTTATTTCTAAGGAATGGGATTAATTTTGTTGCTCTACGCTGAACGGATTCGAGTTTTCCATGTCCTTTATTTAGTAGGGAGACCAAAACTGTACAGCATATTCAAGGTGAGGCCTTATACAATACTTTTGTATAATTGTATGACTATTCTTTGCTATGATAACGAACAGCATTCGAATAAATCCTAGTGCTGTTTTGTTTTTGTTAGTTGCTGCCGTGCATTGGCCTGTCGATTTTAGATTTTAGTTTATAAGCACTCATAGGTGTTTTATCTGTGATACGCTAATTACCTTTTCCTTGTTCATATATTATTAATATTTGTTGTTTCGGGAGCCTATTTGTAGTATCTGACATTTGCTTACATTAATGGGCAACTGCCATCTCTCTGAGAGAGAGAGAGAGAGATCTTTGGTGGTCGATAACTAATTACATGATTAATTTTGTATTGGTTTTCTCATCCTTTCATTATCTTTCATGAAGCGGTGTATTGATTTGATATAAATTTATATTTATAATTGATATTTGGATAACTAAGGCGACAGATAGTGTCATAGTAGATGAATTAACAAATAGGTCAGCCATATAAATAGAACATACGCAAACAAGCAAAGTTGGATTGATAGATAAGATTCAAAGCTAGATATGCAGTTATAAAAGTAAAATGTATACATTCAAACGTAAAATATATATAATAATATTCTATATTGAGCACCATGGAATCTGCCTGTATAGGAAGCAGATTTGGGAATTTCAATCAATAAAGCGGAAGTGATCTGTTGTTGTGGGAGGTTATCGTGGAACTGAAGTATCAGCAAAATACTTTACAGACAGCCTTAATGCCGAGCTACATTACCGCTTGCCATGGCATTTTTATAATGATTGATTTGATGGCACCATTATGGGAGCTTTGTATAATGGTATCGGCAACTAGATTAAAAATACTCTAAATTAGATTCCGAAATTGTTACGAAACTTTATTTCAAAAGCTGCTAGACCAGAATGTCCCCCAAAAGCTACTAGACCAGAATGTCCCCCAAAAGCTGCTAGACCAGAATGTCCCCCAAAAGCTGCTAGACCAGAATGTCCCCCAAAACATAGTTTAACATTAAATGTATAATCTGCTGTGTTATCATCTGACGATAATTTGCCACGTCCATATCTTTATTATTCAACTATTACGATGATTGTGTAGCGGCATAAGCTTGGCTTTAAAACGATGTAGATACATAGTAGTAGTTATATCATTCCATGAGGTATCCAGTCATTTTCCGCCAGATGTAACTAAAAGAGTATAGATACGGTATTGCTTAGTTTCTTTGTAAAGCCGGTGTCACACATGCAGTTTAGCAGCGGTTGTACTGAAGCTACAGTATCCAAGTCAAAAATTAGCTAAAGTCGAGTCTAATACATGATTATTTTATCTCTCATTATGACTGTTAATTGTATCATAAAGCTCCTAATCGTATAAAGACCTCTTTAATATACGAATAAACAGCAAAATAAATCAAATTGCGATGATAACTTGTTGTGGATTCATTGCTCCAATACATTTAGCCGATATACTCGCTAGTGGGCTTTAACTTGTGAAGCGTATCTGGGAAGGAGAGTGTGTGCCCCCACTATTAACCCTTCGGTAGTCTAGGACGATTTTTTTATTTTATCCTGGCGGACATTTGACTATATTTTAAAAGTTGAAAAGGAATAGTGAGACTACAAAAGACAAATGCTGTTTCAATTACTCTCTCTCTCTCTCACACTCTCTCAAATTCTTCCAGAACTGAATAAAATAGTTTACTGGTACCCAAGATAAAGTAATAAGCGTCTTTATCACCCTTTGATTAATAGTTTAGGTGTGTATACACTTCAGTGGTATTTGGACTACAGATTAGCTATAAGAGTAGGTAATTGTATGATGGCTAACTAATTTTATAGGGTATTCTAGGAGAGCTATAATTCCATACACATTATAAAGTACCTAATAATTGGTGACATTATTTATTAACTGAAGCATACTCTGCAACATTTTATTGTGTATAATTTTGTATAGTCTAACATTATGTACTTGCTTGTATTTCACTGTGTTGAATAAGGTGTTTCGTCTCTGATTTGTATTGTTTAGTACTAACATGTATTTGCTTGCATTTCACAGTGTAGCATGAGGTTTTTATTCTCTGGGTTTTAGTGTTTAGTATAAACTACAGAGGAAAAGTAATATTCATACAGTTGTCAAAATGCTTCGTTCAGCATGATTCCAGATACCAACTACCAACCTCTCATAACTCCAAAATGACGAGCTGATATGTTTACCAATTGTGTGAAATCACGCAGGCTATAAAGCCTGGTTCACACATAGACGAGTCGGTGCCCGAGTCCAACACGAGTGATTAAATTTTGCTATTCGGCAATGACTCGTCAATACTCTGCAACACTCGTGTAGACTCGTGTTACACTCGTGTATACTCTCTGTGTATCGGGGTGTGTCCTGGGTGCTCGCCACGTGGCCCAAAAATTTCATACATGCATGAAATTTCTTGTCCCCGTCACGAGTCCGAAAGACATACATGTAGACTCTTGTTGACTCTTCGTGACTCGTGTTGACTCTTGTTGACTCTTTGTGACTCTTGTTGAACTTTGCATAACTCTTTGTGACTCGTGTTGACTCTTGTTACACTCTTGGGTGAATCAGGCACCTGCACAATGGGGGCCACTCTTGGGAGCACTCATTGTGACTCTTGTTCCACTCTTGTTGACTCTTGTTACACTCTTGTTGACTCGTGTTGACTCGTACCGACCCTTTGTTTTCGTACCATGGAATTTGACCGTTATTTTTCAAATTTATGACATTTGTGTTGGGTTCGTGTTACACTCTTGTTGACTCTCCGTTACTTGTACGGACTCCTGTATGAACATGTGTTGACTTGTGTAACACTCGTGTTGACTCGGGATCAGTTACTACTCGTGTAGTAATCGGCCTCCAGCAACGCCGATAATCGACGAGTGTCACTCGTGTTGGACTCGGGCACCGACTCGTCTATGTGTGAACCAGGCTTAAGTTGGAAAATTTCACAGCCCTGATTATAGAAAGAACAAAGATATATATTAGGACAAAAAAGAGTGAAGCAGGACTTAGTTATAGTTTGGGTTTTTTACAGCTGAGGGTAAATTGAATCTCTTAGCAGCTGATTTTGATGGATACTTAATGGAAATACATGAAATCACTTTGTCTCTGCATAATATAAATACCAAGTTTGCATAATTAACACCATATTTCGCTAAACAATCATCATAATAGCTAATTAACCAAGGGTAGGACATGAGAGATAATACGAACATTTGAAAAACAGAAAATATGAGTAGATAGAAGAGCAAGAATATATATATATATACAGTATATATATCTGTAATTTGTATGTATATATCTATACATATATATGTATATATATATATATATATCTGTATGTACAGTATATATATATATATATATATATATATATATATATATATATATATATATATATATATATATATATATATATATATATATATATATATATACTGTATATATATATATATATATCTGTACATATATATATATATATATATCTGTACATATATATATATATATATATATATATATATATATATCTATATATATATATATATATTATATATAGAGAGAGAGAGAGAGAGAGATAGATGGATAGATAGATAGAAAAATAATTGATAGATAGATAAGTGTATAACTGTATATATATATATATATATATATATATATATATATATATATATATATATATATATATATATATATATATATATAGAGAGAGAGAGAGAGAGAGAGAGAGATAGAAAGAGAGAAGCCCACCCTGTTATTCCCCTTGTCCTGCCTCCCGTACAGTAGCCACCAGGCCTGCCAATGTTAGGTCCACGCACACCTCGGTACAGGGTCCAGATAATATTCTCTGGACCCTCCCTCTGTACATCACTCGTGGTCACTCAGCGTGTATGTAGGTGAGGGGGGGGGGGGGGGATGAGTATTGAGTAGAAAGTTTAAGGAGGGAGAAAAATAAATATCTGTTGAATATTTCTTTTCATCCCAAGTAATTCTATCTTCCTTTCTTCCTCCCTTTTCTCATTCATCCATCCCTTCCTCCTTCCTTCTTCATCTCCTACTCCTTCTCGTCCACCTTCCCTGCCTTCCTCTGATATCCTCCTGTTCTATGTCACTCACTCTTTCCTTTCCCTATGCTGACACCTGGGAGAAAGGCTACGAGGGAGAAAACTAACACCACCGAAATAAGAAAAATGTAAGACAAATTACACTATATGGTACAAACAATGAAGTAGTGAAAAGAGTAGATATAAGAAGCAAGAAAGAGGAAGTAATACAGCAGGATGAATACGCTATTAAATCTCCTCCACCTGCCCTGAACCACCCAGACCCTCTGGAGATTGTTCCATCCTCCTTTCCTCTCTGCTCACACAAGGTTACATTTCCAGAGAGGAAGGTTAGCTCTAGCACTCCCTTATCCAGAACATAGGAAGTCTATTGTTCGAAATGACTTGTGAGCGATACTGTTTGAAACCTTATTATTTGCTTAAATAGTGACACTCCCTTAGGTTTTATAATATTCTACTGATAGGCAAACTTAACTAAATATAAAACAATAAACTAACGAAGAAACACGGACAAACATGCACCGATAATATAGTAACTAAAACTACCGAAACATAGATAGATAGATAGATAGTCAGTCAGTCATATTTGTATTTCATAAAACCATACACAAGGTAAGCTCTTTACATATTGGTTAACAAATAAAAGTAATAATACATACACATATACAGTATAATGTATACACACACATTGTGTCTATAACATGTTCATAAAATAAGAAAACAAGTGTGTATATATAGTGTTCTGTCCTTACCGCAATGGGGGCTCATTATGCTGCACGTGAAATATTCTTGCTTTTATTGCATCAATATAATTTGTAATTAGGTTCCGAAATCCATATACATCCATCAATGTTTTCTCCACGTCTTTAACAATAAATCCATATACATCCATCAATGTTTTCTCCACGTCTTTAACAATAAATCCATATACATCCATCAATGTTTTCTCCACGTCTTTACCCTTATTTAGCGGCGAGCAACATAAGTCGAGTTAAATAAAGCTGGACTATGTGGCGGCGCTCGACATAGGTCGAGTGGCAATTTCAGCACGTAATGTGGCTGAGAGAGAGAGACAAGTGGTGGCAGGAGACTAGCGAGCGTATGACTGCTCCAGACCACCGCGGCGAACCTACTGACACAAATCTCAGCTCCCTCCTCCCTCTCTCACTCGCTACATACTCAATTATGTACTGAAAGTACCGAATTACCTGCTTTTTGCACTCGCGTTGCACGGTTATTGCAAGAAAACTATCCATCATACAAGGATCGTTATGGTGTCATTCGAAAGCTCTGTTTATGCCCTTTCAGGGATAGGTACTTGTTTTACGTTCTGGGTCTTATTTAGGCATGAAAATGATCACGTAAACAGCCCTATTTTGGCTAAAAACACCCCGCTGTGCGGTACACATAAATAAACCGCATAGGCCGCTCGTAAGGTGTTAACAATAAAGGATCTTTGTTTGAAACATATAATGTTTTTACCAACAAAGATACATGGATTCATGAGAGTTCTTTGGACATATCTAATTTTTACCCAGATAATATAATGCTTAAATGTCATCAGGCCTCGCATATAACACGCATAATGGTTACTCTCCCAATACTTCACGTTCATTATTTTAAATGTCAACAGGCCTCGCATATAACACGCATAATGGTTACTCTCCCAATACTTCACGTTCATTATTTTAAATGTCATCAGGCCTCGCATATAACACGCATAATGGTTACTCTCCCAATACTTCACGTTCATTATTTTAAATGTCATCAGGCCTCGCATATAACACGCACAATGGTTACTCTCCCAATACTTCACGTTCATTATTTTAAATGTCAACAGGCCTCGCATATAACACGCATAATGGTTACTCTCCCAATACTTCACGTTCATTATTTTAAATGTCATCAGGCCTCGCATATAACACGCATAATGGTTACTCTCCCAATACTTCATGTTCATTATTTTAAATGTCATCAGGCCTCGCATATAACACGCATAATGGTTACTCTCCCAATACTTCACGTTCATTATTTTAAATGTCAACAGGCCTCGCATATAACACGCATAATGGTTACTCTCCCAATACTTCACGTTCATTATTTTAAATGTCATCAGGCCTCGCATATAACACGCATAATGGTTACTCTCCCAATACTTCACGTTCATTATTTTAAATGTCAACAGGCCTCGCATATAACACGCATAATGGTTACTCTCCCAATACTTCACGTTCATTATTTTAAATGTCATCAGGCCTCGCATATAACACGCATAATGGTTACTCTCCCAATACTTCACGTTCATTATTTTAAATGTCAACAGGCCTCGCATATAACACGCATAATGGTTACTCTCCCAATACTTCACGTTCATTATTTTAAATGTCATCAGGCCTCGCATATAACACGCATAATGGTTACTCTCCCAATACTTCACGTTCATTATTTTAAATGTCAACAGGCCTCGCATATAACACGCATAATGGTTACTCTCCCAATACTTCACGTTCATTATTTTAAATGTCATCAGGCCTCGCATATAACACGCATAATGGTTACTCTCCCAATACTTCACGTTCATTATTTTCTTTATAGCTTTATGGTACCCAATTGCAAATTGTTTAAGAGCAATGTAACACTTCTTGTTGAAAAAAACTTAGTTCGGACCCATACAAATTCAAACAGTAGCTTTGAAAAAGATATATATAAAACATCAACATCAATTGTGCAAAACTTCCATAAAATACAATACAATTAATTACAACATTTAGTTCTACATCTAACTATGTCTTTATCATTATTCAGATTGTTATCATTAATAAAACTAAGATATTTATGGTCAGCAACAGAGTTTAAGATGTTACCATTTAAATATATTTCAGGACCTACTGTACGATCGCTATATCATTTAAAAACATACAAACTGTCTTACTTTCGTTAATAGTTAAATCTGATGATGTTGATGACACTTGTACTTTATCTAGCAAATACTGTAGACTTTTAGCTGATGGAGCCATTAATACAAGGTCATCTGCATAGGCATTTATATTTCAAGACTGTAGTCCAGGACTGCATTCTTGTTTACATGTAGTCAGTTCATTTAAATTAGAATCAATGTATATAGAAAACAAAAATGGTGATAGCACACCTCCTTGTCTTACTCCATTCCTCATTGCCCATTTCTTAGAAAAAGTACCTTCATATTACCCTTACAGCCTGATGTCGGTAAAAATAAAACAATATATGTACAATAAAATTGGGAATATCCATTGCTTAAAGCTGATTAAATAGTATAAAATGATTAACCTTATCAAAGGCTTTACAATAACGAAGTGTAGCCACTTCGTTACAATAATCAATGGAACAGGATTACACATTTGACCCACTACTATTAATTGTACCTTAATAACGTTTCTTTCAATACCATACGGGTTGTGGAAGTGGAATATTTTTCCCTGAAACCATGTTGCCTATCATTTAAGTTTACATAGATAGATAAAGAGATAAATAAAGAGATAGATACAGAGAGAGAGAGAGATTGAGAGAGAAGGGGGTGGGGGGGGGGAGGTGTTGCTGATAAGTAATTACTGCAAGTAAGGGTGGACATTAGAGGTGCAGTAGACCCAATCTTTCTTCTGTTTAACAGCTGAACTCTTGATCTCTCTCCTCGTACCCATTTTTCCCTCATCCTATGACTTAAATTGCTTCAAACACCGTGTTTCCAAATATTTTAGCTCTAACGTTCCTTGGTTTTGGCCTTGTCAATCTTTTAATTCTGAGGGAGACATTCGTCACAGGCAGTTCTGCCTTGTATCTCCCTCATCCACATAGGACAACAATATGGAAAGGAGAGTATAAAGGTGTTTTCCTCCCCTCCTCCTCCTCAACATGCAGTGAGCGCGTGTGGGGTGGAGAGGTAAACATACAGTATGTGTGTGACAAAGATAAAGAGAGTGAGGGGGTGAAAGAGGTGAACAGGTGTCCTCTCTCTATTTCTTTATCCATTCCTCCATTTGACCCCTTTGCTTCCTGTTAGGGCACATGTAGTGAAGGTACGTGCTGGGGAAAGTGTGTGTTTGTGTGTGATAAATATATAGATAGATAGGTAAATACAGATAGAGAAAGAGAGAGTCAGATGGATAGACGTACTTTCTCTAGTATCTATCCATCATCCATATCTATCTTTCTCTCAGTTAACCCCTTTGCTTACTGTTTTGCCTAGCCTCCTCATGATGCGCGCGCGTGTTGGCCAAGTGAGAGAGAAGGGGATGAAGGCATGGAAGAAATGAGGCACAAGTAATACATTTACGGGATAAATGTTTCCTTTCCATCACAACACGTGGTGAGGGCGCGTGTGTGGGTCATGGAAGGGGAGAGTTGTTTGCATGGTTATATGAGAGTCAGGGGGGGGGGGGACGAACAGGTGTTCTTTCTCTTTTTCTTTCTCTGTCCATTCCTACATTTGACCCCTTTGTCTTCCTGTCTGAGGTACACGTGGTGAACGCGCGTGCTGGGTATTTAGGAATGGAGGGATGAGTGCTATCACTACTATCATCCAACGTATTTCCTTGTTATATATGTTTGTATTTAGGAATGGAGGGATGAGTGCTATCACTACTATCATCCAACGTATTTCCTTGTTATATGTTTGTATTTAGGAATGGAGGGATGAGTGCTATCACTACTATCATCCAACGTATTTCCTTGTTATATATGTTTGTATTTAGGAATGGAGGGATGAGTGCTATCACTACTATCATCCAACGTATTTCCTTGTTATATATGATTGTATTTAGGAATGGAGGGATGAGTGCTATCACTACTATCATCCAACGTATTTCCTTGTTATATATGATTGTATTTAGGAATGGAGGGATGAGTGCTATCACTACTATCATCCAACGTATTTCCTTGTTATATATGTTTGTATTTAGGAATGGAGGGATGAGTGCTATCACTACTATCATCCAACGTATTTCCTTGTTATATATGTTTGTATTTAGGAATGGAGGGATGAGTGCTATCACTACTATCATCCAACGTATTTCCTTGTTATATATGTTTGTATTTAGGAATGGAGGGATGAGTGCTATCACTACTATCATCCAACGTATTTCCTTGTTATATATGATTGTATTTAGGAATGGAGGGATGAGTGCTATCACTACTATCATCCAACGTATTTCCTTGTTATATATGTTTGTATTTAGGAATGGAGGGATGAGTGCTATCACTTGTGACGCTTCTGCATAGTAGCCACGTGCGGGCATGAATGCGCGTCGGCTGCCCAGCCGTTTAGAAACCAGCTGGGGGCAGCCGGCCGCGTGTTCTTTACCAGCTGAGAGCTTGCCTGACACACGTATCGTCTACATTCTTTGCAATTCTGTCCCCCATACTCGCCACTTTGCATACTATTTCTCTCTCTCGACTTCTCCTTTCTCATTCTCTAATCTTTATTAAACTCAACATCCCTTCTGGTTTCAGCATAGACGTTCACCGTCGGCCAGTCGTATTGTACGCGAAGCTCTCAGATATTTCCATGTATTAGGCTTTAATGAGGTTTGGAGAGACGGACTTTTCCGTGTGTGTCCTCTCTCGGGAAGGTTGTAGACCGGTATATGTCTCCCTGGCAAGGTGTTGAGTGATTCTGCTGGGTTATTTAAAGCTAGACTAGGGGTAAGGTTACTGTGTCGTTGTCTCCGATGTGTGCAGTGTTAGCTAAGCCCTGCACGACATCGACAGGTACTGTGGGAGCCTAAGTTGTCTTCGGGTGGGTTTACATTGCGAGCACAGCGCTGTGGTGTGTGAGGGCCATAGCCTATCCCTCACAACATAGTGCTGCCTCTTTGGGTTGACTTCTGAGGGATCGCCAGGATAGAACTAGGTACTAGAGACCTAGATTTATCAAGAGAGCATCCCCGTCATATAACGTAATCTTCATTATACCACCTTCGGACAACGTTAGGCTACGAGCCGCATGCTCGCCCATTGTTGCCCTGCCTTGATACCCCAGCTAGACTTTATTAACCGAGCAGACACTGGTTAGAGACAAGCCCCCATTATTATATGTATGCCACATTATTATTCACTGCACTTTTGAGCCGAGGTTGTTGTTGAGTTGCACAACCCTAGTAGGCTGTTGCGTTGTGTCACGAAGCATTTCTTTAGTTGTCGAGCATTACTACCTTTGCGCAGTCTTTATTATTCGCCTGCCTATTATTACTATATGTCCTAGTATTTATTGTGACCTGTATTCTGCATTATAATTGTTCAAGATTCTTTACGAACATCTTCCCAGCATCAGACTTATTTCAGAAGTTTCCAGTTGATGTTGCAGGACTAGCATTGCACTTTCTTTAATACAGGAGTGCCAGTTATTTGAGTATCTACCGTAACGTTAATTAATCACGTTAACTATCTTTTCTTTGTGTAACCTAATCGAGTAATCTTTTACTGTTTGAGAATAGGCTGTTTCATCGAGCGTCAGCCTAGTGTGTGTGCACCAGTTACCGAGTCATAGGATACCTCGTTGTCCAGGCACGACTCAGGGCGGTAATGGTGTTTTGTTTTCCAGTGTTTAAGGCAGGGGTTGGATCTAGTGTTACCGTTGTTGCATTTTGCCATTATCTAGTCCAATGTTGAAGAGCCCTGTGTCTTTGAGAACCGGGATCGTAACACTGCAGAGAGAACAGCTATACGAGAGGCTGAACTGCAGGCAGAGTCTACTAGGTATCGGGCTGACAGGGAGCTGGAGAGATCTCGAGTGGAGGTAACAGGGCGAAATATTGGGGGAGGTAACAGACATCGGGACCAATCATTGTCGCACCTGCTTAAACTAGTTCCTGTGTTCGATGAATTAGGTGTGGCTGAGTTTTTTATGCGATTTGAGAAGAAGTGTCAGGAACACCAGTGGCCTCAGGAAAAGTGGGCAGCATTAGTTTTATCAAGACTCCTAGGAAAGGGGCTAAAAGCGTATGATGCACTACCTTTAGAGTCCTGTGTAGTTTATGATGAGCTAAAGAAGGCTGTGCTACGGGCCTATGAGTTACAACCAGAAACTTACCGCTTGAAGTTTCGGGGTGTTACTAAGGGCAAGGATAGTACCTTCCTAGAACACGCCCGGGACTTGTCTGATGCACTACGACATTGGCTGCGTTCCGAGAGGGCAGCTACTTTTGAGGAGTTGAGTGAGCTGGTTCTCTTGGAGCAGTTCTTTAAGTGCACAGGCGGGGACTTAACATTAAATATAAAGGAAACAAATCCTAGAACTCTCCAGGAGGCAGCAGAAATGGCTGACCGCCGACTGTCATTAATTCGAGGGTGCGAAGCAGCAGCTAGGAGTGAGTCGGGTGCAAAGGATCGTACCCCTCCCCCTCCCAAGAATTTTGATACACATAAATACACAAAACCATGTAGCACTGACAATAAAACTGAACATAAACCAAATACCGTCCCGTATAAGAAGTCTAATGGTACCTCCCACTCCCAAGGGAAACCAAAGAGTAAAGAGTGCTTTGCATGTCACAAAGAGGGTCACTTTGCAAATGCTTGTCCGAACAAGCCACCAAACAAGGTTGTGTCATTGGCCCGCAGCATAGGGGTGTCGCCTATATCTTCTGAGTTTGCCAAGGGTAGTTCGTCAGAGGTTGGGACACAGCCTGACGTCTTTGGGGGTCATAGAGGGCATGGTTTTGTGAGGTGGGCTGGCGAAAGGCGAGGAATTAAGCTATTGCGTGATACTGGGGCTTCTCAGACCTTGTTAAGGAACTTTACTAGTAGACCGATTAACGCTGTTCGGGTGGTGGTAGTTCAGGGGACCAATGCTACGAAGTCCTACCCGCTGGTGCGGATGGAGCTGGAGGTGGGTGGTGTGGCGAAGGAGCTGGATGTCGGAATTGTAGAGAACTTGCCTGTTGGGGGCGTCGACCTCCTCCTCGGCAACGACTTTGCGGTGCCTGCTTCTAAGGTTTCACTCTTGGTCGTTGCCGAGAAGGCGGCCGACGTTAGTAGGGAGGAACAGGAGTGGGTTGAGAAGTGTAGCGTACAAACCATGGCGTGTGTTGTGACGCGTTCTCAGACATCCGGAGCCTTGCAGCCACCACCTCAGTCTATCAAACCGCGGAGGAAAGGTCACAAGAAAACGGGAAGTGTTGGTCAATTGGAGAGTTTTGAGCCGGCAGTGTTTCTTGGTGACTCATTATTGGCACCTATGTTAGAGTCTGGAGAGGCCCCGGGGCCTGTCACCGCTAGTGCAGGTGCAGGGCAGGAAGAGACTCTGCGACAGCATCGTTATGCGCAGCGTGAGGAAAGGATGGCTCAGCGGGACATTGGAGGTGGAAATAAATTATTTAAGATGAACTTGGATAATCTCGCACCTGCTGATATATGTTCCTTGCAGCTGGAAGATCCTGAAGTCAGGGCGTGTGGTAATGGTGCTGTCGAACTGGAGAGCGATGGGGATGCGCAGCCTGGTGATTTTTTCTTGTCCGAGGGGATCTTGTATCGGAGACATCAGGATCCCAAGAAAAAGTGGGATGGCGGATCAGGATTAGTGGACCAGTTAGTAGTACCGAGGGTGTGCCGTGAGAGCTTATTGAGATTAGCTCATGATGTGCCTTTGGCAGGGCACCTGGGGGCACGTAAGACGGAGGCAGCTCTGAGCAAGCTTTTCTGGTGGCCTGGGTTAAAGGCGAGTGTCGTGTCATGGGTGTCACAGTGTCACACTTGTCAAGTTGTTGGGAAACCCAATAAGGTCATCTCGAGAGCCCCGTTACAACCAATCCCTGTCATTGGGCCGCCCTTCAGCAAAGTAGTTATCGATATGGTTGGCCCATTGCCCCCCACTAGTGCCGGCAATAAATTTTTACTAACTGTAATGGATGTAGCAACACGGTATCCAGATGCTTACCCCATGCGCAACGGGATGGCTAAGACTGTTGTCAAAAACCTACTTGTCTATTTCTCGTTATGGCTACCCTCAGGAGATCCAGTCTTATCAGGGATCCAATTTTACTTCTGCTCTGTTTAAGCAGACCATGCAGCAACATGGGATAGTGTATGTGGTGTCATCTGCCTACCATCCCGAGAGTCAGGGAGTTTTGGAAAGGTGGCACTCGACTCTCAAGAGTATGTTGCGGTGTTATTGCATGGAAAATGGGAAGGACTGGGATCTAGGTCTCCCATACGTTTTATTTGCTGCGAGAGAAGTACCTGGGGAGAGCTTGGGATTTAGCCCGAACGAGTTGGTTTTTGGACACAGGGTCAGGGGGCCCCTCTAATAGTCAAGGAGATCTGGGAGCGAGTCACAAAGCCATGCTCGCTTCTAAAGTATGTTGTTGAAAGCCGTGAGAGAATGCTAAAGAGCCTGGAGGTAGCAGGTCGGAACCTTAAGAGTTCACAAGCTCAGATGAAGGACAGATGCGACCAGAAGTTGAAGCTGAGGGAGTTTGAAGTAGATCAGGAGGTACTGATACTACTGCCTCTGGTGGGACACCCCTTGTCTGCCAAGTATTCTGGTCCGTATCGGGTTGTAAGGAAGGTTTCTGATCTCGACTATTTAGTAGCTACTCCTGATCGTAAGAAAAAGAACCAACTTTGCCATGTAAATCTGATGAAAGAGTATGTGAGGCGCCCCTCCGAGCCTCTCACTGTCCCGGTGTTGATCTGCAGCGATCGGGGTGGAGAAGGAGGAAGGGACAGTCAAGCTGCGGGGGAGGATAATTGGGATTGTCATGTTTCCGCGGATCAGTGGGCGGGGAATTCTAGACAAGTGGCTCACGAGTTGATATTGCACCTGCCTGAGCAACAGCGTGTAGCTGTGCAGCACTTGTTTGATTCAAACCCAGCTGTTTTCGCGGAGCATCCTGGCCTCACTACTCAAGCGGTGCACGATGTCGATGTTGGGGACCACCCGCCCTTTAAATCAGTGCCATACCGTGTTCCCCCTATTAAATTACCAGCACTTAGGGAAGAGCTGGATGATATGCTGAAACGTGGGCTGATTTCTGAGGGTGCAGTAAGGTGGACTTCCCCCGTCACACTGCAGCCCAAACCAGATGGCAAGGTGCGGTTTTGTATTGATTTCCGCAGGTTGAATGGTTTAACCCCCACAAATAACTACCCTCTCCCTCGCATGGACGACAGTGTGGATAAGATAGGAAAAGCCAAGTTCCTCGCTAAGATAGACCTTGTTAAGGGTTATTGGCAAGTGCCCTTGTCTGAGCGAGCGCGAGAGGTGTGTGGGTTTGTGGTGGACGGTGCCACATATCGTTGCCATGTTATGCCATACGGGGTGAAAAATGCCCCTGCAACGTTTCAGAAATTAATGAACGACATTGTAGCCGACATTCCCAACTGTACGGTGTACCTAGATGATGTCATATTATACGACGATGATTTTAACAGTCACTGTGCTCACATCGGACAGCTTTTTAATAAACTGAATGAAGCAGGTTTGGTGGTAAACCTGGGTAAGTGCGATTTTGTCAAAGCCACAGTTTTGTACCTGGGGTTCGAGGTGGGGATGGGTCAGGTGTGCCCTCCACAGACAAAGATCAAAGCCATCGATCAGTTTCCCCAGCCTACGACTAAGAAACAAATCATGCGGTTTCTAGGTATGATAGGCTATTATCGTCGCTTTATCAAAGGCTATTCGACTGTACTTGCACCTTTAACTGACTTATTAGCTAAGGACAAGAAGTTCCGGTGGTCTCCTGAGTGTGCAGAGGCGTTTTCCTTGGTGAAACACCTGTTATGTACCCACCCCATACTCAGGGCCCCGGACTTCAGAAGACCTTTTCAGCTGGCGACTGATGCCAGTGGCGTAGGGCCTGGGGCTGTCTTGTTACAGACAGATGATGAAGGTATCGAACATCCAGTGAGTTTTTACAGTAAAAAATTCAATAGTGCACAAAGGAATTACTCTGTAATTGAAAAAGAACTCCTGGCGATAGTGCTGGCGCTCAGGCACTTCGATATATATGTTCCTGCTTTCGGACCAGTCGTAGTGGTTTATACCGATCATCACCCTCTGAAATTCTTGAATCAGTTTCATAACCGGAATATGAGGCTGACCAGGTGGTCACTCATGCTTCAGGAGTATAATCTGGACATACGCCATATTGCCGGTTCTGATAACGTGATAGCGGGTTGTCTATCAAGGGTGGATGATGTTGGTTAGACTGCCACAGGATTGAGGGTTGAGTGTGGAGGAAAATAGGCTGTCACTGTAGTTCAGCCGAAAAAAAAAATTAAAAAGCAAAACACCTTATAAAAACTCTTTATTTTTTATAACGTGTAGAATTTTGTATAAGATGTTGTAGCAGTATCTAAGTTGAATGTTTTCGCTTATTGTCGCTAAGTTAGTTGAACTTGCTCGGTGGAGCGCAACAGTCTTTATTTTTTTTATATATAGTGCCTTGTGTCGCAACAGTGTGTGGTACTATGAGAAGCTTTCTGTTAGATATGAAGAACTTAGTCAAGGGTCTTATATCTTGGGGGAGGTGTGACGCTTCTGCATAGTAGCCACGTGCGCGCATGCGCGCGCGTCGGCTGCCCAGCCGTTTAGAAACCGGCTGGCGGCAGCCGGCCGGCAGGCTTTTCCTTAGTATATATCCTACGACAACGTAACTAATGTCTGGGATATTCTTATGTTGTTTAACAGCTTGAAGCTGCCCTTATTCTTAACCAACGCATCTTAGTATATTTGATTCTCTATAGTTGATTGTTTCATTATAATATATAAGATGTAAGACTAGTGAGAGTGGGAGGAGACGAGCGGGAGGGAGAGACCGGCTGGGGGACGTTGCTTCGCGCGGAGAGTCTAGCTTGGGACAAGCCTGATGTTGCCACATGCATTCGATTGCAACGTTAGGCTTAGTTTCGACTCACGCACGGGGTAGAGGATTTTGACCCGGCAACTGTGTTGAGTGTTGCCAAGCATGGGATGTATTTTGCATGCCTAGGGTGGGGTCCAGACAGATTCAAGACTCAGAGCTCACCTCACTGTCGTACCCTTCGGACCCCTTTGATATCTATCCCTCTCAACCCCACTTAGAAACTTTCTCTCTTACTTTGTATACCTTCCTTCCACTACTTCACCAATCTATTTAATTATCCCATCCCCTTGATAGACCTTATATCTATTATTGTATTAACAACGAGCTCTCAGATAACTAGATAGGATTTTGGGCCTTATGCAGAGATTTAATTGTTAATGAGACCTAGGAAGCTTTTTTGTTTTCTCATATTTGGTGGTTTCATGCTTGCTAGTGTGTTCTTGTGTCAGGTTAGCAGGGGCTAGACCGGAGGGGAGGCTTTTTGCGATCCTTTAAGTAAAGTCTGCTGGTGTGAGTCCTGTGGACCCGCACGACTTTACTAGGATACCCGTGGGAGTCTGGGGGCATTTTCTTGTCTGTGTCCCTGTGTGTCTAGTGTTGTGTTGTGTGAGGGCCATTGCCTAGACCACTCAGCCCTGCACTAGCACGTCTTGCTTTTGTTTTAGGGTCGCCAGGAGAGAGTCAGATACTTGCGATCTGAGTCTCTCAAGAGAGCACCCTTTCAATTAGAGTAATTTGGCGCACAGACTTGGGAACGTCCCTAGGCTAGAGCAGGTGGCTCAGCCCGGGTATCCGAAGCCTATATCCTTCCGGCTAGACCTCTGCCACCTGGCAGATTAACAGCTAGGGGTTTATCATCTCTGTATGCTTGTTATTGTGCCACAGTTTACCGTTTTTGTGAGCATTGTGAGTCAGGGTGTGGCTTAGAGACTCTGTCCGAGCAGGCTTGCCTGACTAAGAGTGAGAAGCACACCTGTATGTGGTTATGTTGCGAGTTGCTGCCTTTATTTAATTATACCTATGCCATTATACACTGTATGGCCTATCACTAGTATATATTCCTGCTTATGAGTTAAGAGTTCTCTAAATCCGTAACGTACTTTCTTTGCTAAGCATCAGATCCTACAGTAGCCGCATGCAGTTTAGAAACCTGCATCTTGTCTACCTGTACGATGTTTTGAGGACTGTTTGCTTTCACCTTCTTTCACGCAGGGGTGATTAGTTGTATTAATTAACGTAACGCTAAATGTACTTTCTTCTAGTTTGTTATTAAATTGTTTCTGCAATTTAATTCCTTTATCTATCTTTTCCTTGAAGCTTTAAGTCAACTTAATTGTGTGGTCTTTTATATAGCCTGCTTGACTATCAGCAGTCTATAGTGTGTGCATCCTGTAACCGAGTCATAGGATACCTTGTTGTCCAGGCAGGACTCTTGACGGTTTAGGGTGGTTTGTTGCCTGGGTTTATAGATAAGGGTTGGATCTAGCGTTTTCCGTTGTTGCTTCTTGCCGCATACCTAGTCCAATAGAAAGAGCCCAGTGTTTATATATCCCAGGACGTAACACACTACTATCATCCAACGTATTTCCTTGTTATATATGTTTGTATTTAGGAATGGAGGGATGAGTGCTATCACTACTATCATCCAACGTATTTCCTTGTTATATATGTTTGTATTTAGGAATGGAGGGATGAGTGCTATCACTACTATCATCCAACGTATTTCCTTGTTATATATGTTTGTATTTAGGAATGGAGGGATGAGTGCTATCACTACTATCATCCAACGTATTTCCTTGTTATATATGTTTGTATTTAGGAATGGAGGGATGAGTGCTATCACTACTATCATCCAACGTATTTCCTTGTTATATATGTTTGTATTTAGGAATGGAGGGATGAGTGCTATCACTACTATCATCCAACGTATTTCCTTGTTATATATGTTTGTATTTAGGAATGTAGGGATGAGTGCTATCACTACTATCATCCAACGTATTTCCTTGTTATATATGTTTGTATTTTATATTTTTGTTTGTGTTACTACATCATAATATTATCTTCTTCCCATATTCTACTTATTCTCCTCCTCTTATCATCTTTCTTCTTCTTTTTTAATCGTATCTTTCACCCTCCTCCTGCTTCGCCTCCTTCCCATCCATTATTTACACTGTACCCCACCCCCACCCTTCATTCTGACACAAACGCGTAATGAGGGCGCATGCTGATAGGGTAGAGTAGGAAGGGAGGAAGTAGGATTAAGAGATAAATATTTGTAATTGTCACTTCCAACATTGACAATAATAATAATAATAATAATAATAAAGTAAGTGTGCAGTTTTTGCATTACTGAAAAAAAAATGCATCCGCAACTCTGCGATCTATAATTCTGCAAGTAGTATTGAATTTCTTAGATAAAATAATGTTATATACAGTATATACAGTATACAGTATATACAGTATATGTATCTATCTATCTATCTATATATATATATATATATATATATATATATATATATATATATATATATATATATATATATATATCGCAAATACACATAAGCTACTAAATGTTTTTTATACACACAGCCGGACTTGGACCACTGACAGTCAGAACAAGTGTTCATACTTTAATCCACTATACCACGGCGTGATAGAGGATACTTGTGCGCAGTGGAATAAAGCATGGACACTCGTCCTGACTGTTGGTGGTTCATGTCCGCCTGGGAGTATATGTATATAATTACATTTATGATCACATTGAATCTTAACCATTGGAATATTTATCTATAATAAGGTCAGCGTAACACTATTTTGTAGCATTTTGAATATGGTGTAATTCAAATATAAAATATATATAAGAAAGAAATAGTGACCATAATCTGTGACCTTCAGCATTCACCTTGACCTTTGAATAACAAAAACAAATTTTGTTTTGACAATCTTTGCATTGACCAACCGGAATTTGCCAGCAAAATTTGGCGACGATACGTAACCCGTGCAGTACAGTTCTGTTAGTTTCATTTCATACTGGATATTAAGACGATTTTATTTAGTTTATGAAGGGCCTCCATAAAGTTAGTAGGCTTTCAACTATCTTAACCCTTTTTACTACCACAGATCCTTCATAAGCTCCACAAAGTCGTCTAATTATAGCTGGAATACAATAAAAAAGACGTCACCGGTACACAAAGGGTTAAACAGTCTAGGAAGAGTTTAAAGAAAATTATTAACACTCTTTTGTTCTTTGAACTTGACCTTTAACCTTAAGTATTATAATATATACAGTATATATGATTGAAATATATGTTATTTAAATAAAATGCAACTAACAGTTGTCAGCTTATCGAAAATTTAGTATTTTTTTTTATGAAGGTCAATTTATGACCTTGGCCTGTGACCTTGACCTTTATGTAGAATTATATTTTTGTTTGCTTTGATGTAACCCTAGCAAATCAAATAAGTGTGTCAAATTGCATTAAAGATCATCAGTTAGTTTTAGAGGTATTAAATGAATAGTTGACCTTGACCTTTGACCTTCATCTTGACCTTTATGATATCTGAAAATTTAAATAAACAAATTTCCCTTAGAGCACAACTGTCTCAACGAATTTTGTGAAGTTTACATGAATAGTAAAGAAATTAGCATATTGACCTTATAGATGACGTTGACCTGTGACCTTGACCTATCAAATGGAATTATGTTTATTCTTGTATGATCTTGCTCTAGGCATTCCGAATATACATGATATGCATAATGAGAATCTTACATTAAATAAGAAATACTAGTAAAACTCATATTTTGACCTTTAAGCTGGACCTTTGAGCTTGACCTTCGACTTTAGAATTTCTTATCAAGGATTTCGTAAGCTTAACATCAATGTTCGTATTAACTAGTATTATGAATATGGTGTAATTCGTATAAAACTTATTGATTACAAATAGTGATCATATGCTGTGACCTTGACCTTTGACCTTTGACTGAAAATAAAATACATATATTTGGTTGGTCGTCGCATTGACCAACTGAATTTCCTGTATAATTTATGACAATACATTAAACAGTCAAGGAGGAGTTTAGAGAAAATTACAAATACTATTATTTTGACCTTGACCTCTGACCTTAACTATTACAATATTTATGTGAAATTTGATATATATACGATATATAAGTAATAAGACATAACACGGACAGTTTTCTAAAATTTGAGTAATCTTTTTAACCCTTATTTAGCGGCGAGCAACATAAGTCGAGTTAAATAAAGCTGGACTATGTGGCGGCGCTCGACATAACTCGAGTGGCAATTTCAGCACGTAATGTGGCTGAGAGAGAGAGACAAGTGGTGGCAGGAGACTAGCGAGCGTATGACTGCTCCAGACCACGGCGGCGAACCTACTGACACAAATCTCAGCTCCCTCCTCCCTCTCTCACTCGCTACATACTCAATTATGTACTGAAAGTACCGAATTACCTGCTTTTTGCACTCGCGTTGCACGGTTATTGCAAGAAAACTATCCATCATACAAGGATCGTTATGGTGTCATTCGAAAGCTCTGTTTATGCCCTTTCAGGGATAGGTACTTGTTTTACGTTCTGGGTCTTATTTAGGCATGAAAATGATCACGTAAACAGCCCTATTTTGGCTAAAAATACCCCGCTGTGCGGTACACATAAATAAACCGCATAGGCCGCTCGTAAGGTGTTAAATCAATGATAAAAGTTGACCTTTGACCTTGACCTTTATGTATGAGTACATTTGTTTTGCATTGACAGTGCCCATGAAAATCAAATAATTTCATTAAAATCCATCAGTTAGTTTCATATATATTAATAGAATAGTTGACCTTGACCTTTGACCATTATCTTGAGATTTATGTCTCAACATTTATTATTTTCCTTTTCACTTAAAGTGCAACTATCTCACCAAATGTTGTAAAGTTTGCATGACAAGTAAAGAAAATAGCATATTGACCTTATATTTGACCTTGACCTGTGACCTGGACCTTTCATATGGAATTGAATGGTTTCTTGTATGATATTGGCCTAGGTATTCCGAATATACATGGTAAGCCATGTATACCCTTTACAATATTTATCTAAAATTTGTGCAATAGGATATCAAGGTTACCAGTAACTTGTATAGTAAAAATTAAGAAATTTGAATAAAATTTAAACCTAAATAGTATAAGTTGACCTTTCACCTTGACCTTTATGTAAGAGTAAACACAAAATTTCATTGACATTGCACAGGAAAATCAAATAAGCATGACTAATTTCATTCAAACCCATCAGTAAGTTTCATATATAATAATTATATAATATTTCATATATAATATAACTATTCTATATATTATATAGAATAGTTGACCTTGACCTTCGACCTTGATGATGTGTCTCAAGATATATTGTTTTCCTTTTCATTTAAAGTGCAACTAAAGTGCAATGTTGTGAAGTTTGCATGAGAAGTAATGAAATTAGCATATTGACCTTTTATTTGACCTTGACCTGTGAACTTGACCTTTCATATGGAATTGTATAGTTTCTTGTATGACCTTGTCCTAAGTATTCCGAATATACATGCTAAGTCTAGTGAGAATCTAACAGTTAATATAAGAAATACTAGTACAAAAAATATTTTGACCTTTGACCTTACCACTCAGAATATTTATCTAAAATGTGGTCAATAAGATATCGAGGTTACCAGTAACTTGTATAGTGAAAATTAAGAAATTTCAGTAAAAACTAAGACACATGAAATATTGAGCTTATTTTTAACCTTGACCTTTGACCTTAACCTTTAAGTTATATTGAAAATTTATTTTTTGCTGACCTTCGCATTGACCAAATTAATATATACCTGTGAAATTTGGTGAAAATCCATCGAACGGTCTAGGAGGAGTTGCCGGACGGACGACGACGACGACGACGGACGACAGACAAGCTAACTGGTGGTGCACAGTATACTGGCGGGATCTGTGTGCGCGACACCACTCTGCTTCGCAGAGTTGATAATAATAATATTACAAATATTAATTATAATAATAATAATACTAGTAGTAGTATAAATATTATAAATATTAGTATTATTGTTATTATTGTAACATATTAACTACAATTATATTAGCAAATTTAAAAACAATATTAATCATACCATGAAACACCTATAATAGGAAAACATTCATAAATTCTTCTCAAAGTTGGTGAAAAAAAGAAAACGAAGAAAATAAATTTCACCATACGTCATATCCAGAACCCGTGCTCTGTAACACGTGCAGGGTTGGGGGGGGGGGGGGTAATGCATTGTTGATGCTGATGATAGATATGATAAACATCGAGAACAATCAAATATTAATGATTGTAAAAGTAATAATCACATCAGTAATAGTAATTATAAATAATACCGGTACAATTAATGCCAAATATTGCAAACCACAATATTATTCCTCTAAGCGATGCAAGGAAATTTATATACAAGGAAAACAAATCCGACCAAATTTGGCCACTCGCCACTTCCAACACGCGCTCTCTACCACGTGCTGGGCCTGGGGGGAAAGGGAGGGAAGGAAGAATGATGGAGGGGGGGGGCTGTCACCTGCACCAACACACAGCTGCCAACAACAGGTGCAATACCCCCCCTTCCCCCTCTCCTTCATACCCCTCATCAGGGCCAGCACGTGGTAGAGAACACCTGCTGTGTGAATTTTAAGTAGTTTCTTCCAGTCCATTTACATTTTATATTGTTTTAAGACCTATGGGCTGGGTTTGCAATTGCATGGGCATTGCTGTTAATATTATTATTATTATTATTATTACTATGATTATTATTATCATTATTATTATTAGTAGTAGTAGTAGTAGTAGTAGTAGTAGCAGTAGTAGTAAGCCAGAGCATTACAAGAGAGACAAGGCAGACGGCAACACAAAAGAGAAAACACTGAGGACAAGGCCAGGAGATTCGGCGCCCAGATGAGACAAGGTAAAGTGGCACCTGCAATACGATCGCTGACAAAGGAGGCAGCTGGTGGGCTGTTGCCTATCACAAGAGATACCATCAAGCTGCTGGAAGAGAAACATCCGCAACCTAGTATATCCGAGAGTCAGAAGCTAGAGGGGGCTTATATACCACCGAACCCCGTCATCTACGAACATATCACAGGCGAGAAGATTTGGAAAAAGGCTCTAGGGACCCAAGGCAGTGCAGGACCCTCAGGGATGGATGCAAACGGTTGGAGAACAATCCTGAGCAGCACACTTTTCGGAGTTGCAGTGACCGACTTACGCAGGGCGCTGGCAGATCTTGCAAGAAAAATGGCCACTCAAGATTGTCAACACTTGGAGGCCTACACAGCTTGTCGTCTAATACCATTGGACAAGAATCCAGGGTGCAGACCTGTAGGGGTGGGTGAAGTGTTGAGAAGAATCATCGGAAAATGCATAATGGAGGTGGTGAAGGACGATGTGCGGTCAGCGGCTGGAAATCTCCAAGTGTGTGCTGGCCACCAAGCAGGGGGAGAGGCAGCAATTCATGCAATAAGAAAAATATATGAGCAAGAAGAATGTGAAGCCGTGCTGTTAGTGGATGCATCAAATGCCTTTAACACCATCAATAGAAAGACAGCAATTCACAACATCAAGGTAAAATGCCCCAGCTTAGCCACCTATGTAGAGAATACCTATAAACAGCCTGCAGACCTCTTCATAGTAAACAACCAAAACTCACGACGTGGAACGGCACTGAAATCAATGGAAGGAACCACACAAGGGGACCCAGTAGCAATGGCGATGTACGCATTAGGTCTCTCGGTGTTGCTATCATTAACAAGACATGAGACGACATATGTTAAGCAGGCGGCCTATGCAGATGATCTCACTGGAGCAGGGAAAGTCAATGATCTCAAGAGCTGGTGGGAGCAAGCATCACAAGTGGGACCAGAAATAGGATACTTTCCAAATGCTAGTAAGTCTATACTGATAGTAAAAGCAGAACATTACGAAAATGCCTTAGAAGCTTTCAACGGTAGTGAAGTGGTCGTAACAAAGGACGGACAGCGTCATCTAGGGGCAGTGATTGGCACAGAAGAGTTCAAGAAGCAATACATGGAAGAGAAGGTCAGAGAGTGGGTAAACGAAATAGAAATACTAGCCAAAATTGCAAAGACGGAACCACAGGCTGCATATTCGGCATTCACATATGGGGTCCAACACCGCTGGACCTACTTGATGCGTACCATTCCAAACGTGGGTCCACAACTTCAACCGCTAGAAGATGCCATCAGAGACACACTCATCCCAGCTTGGATGAAGTCCCACACCCCAAATGCTACAGAGAGGGAGTTGCTCGCACTTCCTCCTAGGTTAGGAGGGCTTGGAATCATCAATCCGGTGAGGAGGGCGACAACGGAACACCAGAACTCAGTAAAGATAACAGAATCTCTCACTGAACGCATCGTAGCGCAAGATCCTGACGGCGAAGTGGACCAGGCGGACATCTACAACATCAGAAAGACCATCACGTCAGAGAGGCAAAACTCACAGAAAAATGACCTGGCACAATTGATGCGACAACTTTGCCCGAGACTAACAAGAAAAGTACAAATAGCACAAGAAACGGGTGCTTCAAATTGGCTGACAACACTACCAATCAAGGCAAAAGGCTTCAATCTAAACAAACAAGAATTTAATGATGCTATTGCACTGAGGTATGATTGGCCGATTGAAGGACTGCCCGATCGATGTGTTTGTGGAATCAACAACGATGCAGACCACAGCATGATATGTAAGAAGGGAGGATTCATCAGCATCAGGCACGATAAAGTAAGAGATGTAACGGCGAACATGCTCAGGGAGGTGTGTCGAGATTTGGTGCGCGAACCATCACTCATTCCCTTGGAGGGAGAGATCTTGCAGCACAGGACGGCCAACACATCCAACGAAGCACGAGTGGACGTTAGTGCAAGAAGTTTTTGGACAAGAGCACAGCGAGCATTCTTTGACGTAAGAATATTCAACCCAATGGCCCATAGCTACAGCGGGCTGTCTCTGGAGGCTGCACAAGAGGAATGAACAAGAGAAGGTCAGGGCATATGGGGAAAGGATCTTAAATATCGAACATGGCAGCTTTACCCCACTAGTCTTCACCACATCTGGAGGGATGGGACCTAGGGCCCAGTGCTTCTATTCAAGGCTTGCAGAGATCATCGCAGAGATGAAGAAACAGCCCAGGAGCCACGTTGTAGCCTGGATGAGGTGCCGTCTATCTTTCTCGTTGCTCAGATCAGCACTACTATGCCTGCGGGGAACAAGACTGTCTGCACCACAACCAGCGACGGTGGCAGAAGTGGACTACGAGGCAGCAGTGGCAGAGGGTCGCATAGGAAGGAGACTGGATTGAAGTTGCATGGTGTTGAATAGTAATATCTGATGCTTGTAAAATAAAACACTAGAACTCAGTAAAGATAACAGAATCTCTCACTGAACGCATCGTAGCGCAAGATCCTGACGGCGAAGTGGACCAGGCGGACATCTACAACATCAGAAAGACCATCACGTCAGAGAGGCAAAACTCACAGAAAAATGACCTGGCACAATTGATGCGACAACTTTCCCCGAGACTAACAAGAAAAGTACAAATAGCACAAGAAACGGTGCTTCAAATTGGCTGACAACACTACCAATCAAGGCTTCAATCTAAACAAACAAGAATTTAATGATGCTATTGCACTGAGGTATGATTGGCCGATTGAAGGACTGCCCGATCGATGCGTTTGTGGAATCAACAACGATGCAGACCACAGCATGATATGTAAGAAGGGAGGATTCATCAGCATCAGGCACGATGAAGTAAGAGATGTAACGGCGAACATGCTCAGGGAGGTGTGTCGAGATGTGGTGCGCGAACCATCACTCATTCCCTGGAAGGGAGAGATCTTGCAGCACAGGACGGCCAACACATCCAACGAAGCACGAGTGGACGTTAGTGCAAGAAGTTTTGGACAAGAGCACAGCGAGCATTCTTTGACGTAAGAATATTCGACCCAATGGCCCATAGCTACAGCGGGCTGTCTCTGGAGGCTGCACACAAGAGGAATGAACAAGAGAAGGTCAGGGCATATGGGGAAAGGATCTTAAATATCGAACATGGCAGCTTTACCCCACTAGTCTTCACCACATCTGGAGGGATGGGACCTAGGACCCAGTGCTTCTATTCAAGGCTTGCAGAGATCATCGCAGAGAGGAAAAAGAAACAGCCCAGGAGCCACGTTGTAGCCTGGATGAGGTGCTATCTTTCTCGTTGCTCAGATCAGCACTACTATGACTGCGGGAACAAGACTGTCTGCACCACAACCAGCGACGGTGGCAGAAGTGGCTAAGAGCAGCAGTGGCAGAGGGTCGCATAGGAAGGAGACTGGATTGAAGTTGCATGGTGTTGAATAGTAATATCTGATGCTTGTAAAATAAAATGTATGAACAATATTAAATAAAAACCAATGTAGTAGTAGTAATCCACGATGATGAGTCTGAGTGCTGACCCCCTGAATATTAAGTAGCTGAATGACTACCAAGTCGGACGCTTTGATGACTGTTCTGACCTGGTTTAGGGTCCAAAGAGGGGATGCACAGGCTGAGTGGTAGTAGTAGTAGTAGTAGTAGTAGTAGTAGTAGTAGTAGTAGTAGTAGTAGTAGTAGCAGTAGTAGTAGTAGTAACAGTAGTAGTAGTAGTAGTGAAGTAGTATAGAAGTAGTAGTAGTAGCCAGTAGTAGTAGTAGTAGTGTAGTAGAGTCTAGTAGTAGTAGTATTAGCAGTAGTAGCCTAGTAGTAATAGTAGCAAGGGGGGGGGGGGGCAGTCATGTAGGTGAGTAGTGTAGATAGTAATGGTGGTGGGAGTGGTAGTAGTAGTAACCATGAATGTATGAAAAATATTAAAACATAATGTAGTAGGCTAGTAGTAGTCAAAAGTAGTAGTAGTAGTAGTAGTAGTAGTGGTGGTAATACAGTAGTTGGTAGTAGTGATGGTAGTACTAAGTTATGTTGGTAGTAGTAGTAGTAGTAGTAGTAGTAATAGTAGTAGGAGTAGTAGTAGATATGGTAGTGGTGGGTTGGTGATGGTGGTGATGGTAGTGGTAGTAGTAGTAACATGAAATGTATGAAAAATATTAAATAAAAATCAATGTAGTAGGCTAGTAGTAAAAAAAAAAAAAAAAAAAAAAAAAAAAGTAGTAGTATAAGTAGTAGTAGTAGCAGTAGTATAAGTAGTAGTAGTAGAAGTAGTAGTAGTAGTATAAGTAGTAGTAGTAGTAGTAGTAGTAGTAGTAGTAGTAGTAGTAGAAGTAGTAGCAGTAGTAGTAGTAGTAGTAGTAGTAGTAGTAGTAGTAGCAGTAGTAGTAGTAGCAGTAGTAGTAGTAGCAGTAGTAGTAGTAGTAGTAGTAGTAGTAGTAGCAGTAGTAGTAGTAGTAGTAGTAGCAGTAGTAGTAGTAGTAGCAGTAGTAGTAGTAGTAGTAGTAGTAGTGTAATAACAGAGGGAGGGGCGGCAGCCAGTGCCCAGAGAGTGCGAAGGGATGAAGCTGACGGGACACAACACGGCGATGGGCAACAACCCGACAGAGCATGTGGAGGTGCGGGACCCTCAGGGGGCCCGAGAGAGAGGGCGGCAACCACATGACATGGTGGGTGACGGTGAGCCCAGCGGAGTCCAAAGACCCGGAGACGAGCACCGAGATGCTGGAGAGGAGGGTGGTGTGCAAACAAGGCCAAATATAGCTGGTAGAAACGACGATATGCCACACAACGAAGAGCCCCGAGAAGCACACAGGGAGGTGGGACCACAGAGGGAAGCAGCCCTGGAGAGACCCGCAGAAGTTGATGGCAGAGGAGGACCCTTCAATGGAAAGGACTACGGGGAGAGGAGGTAAAAATGTGGACAGAGGCAGCTTACTCAGAAATTGTAGATTGGTCTGCACACAGTTTATTCAACCCACCTAAATGTGACGCCACCACCAAACTGTTGACAGAGATGAAAAAGCTCATTTATAACTATGTCTATGACAGACCTTTAGCCCCGTATGCTCTCAAGTTATTTTTCAGCATTCCACATCTCTTCTTGCAAAAAACTCACCGCAATTCTAGACAAGCGGAAAATGTAACAGCGCTAACAAATAGAGTGAAACTGTGGAATGATAACAAGATGGATGACTTACTCAGTGATGCCAAGAGAGACAAGGCAGACGCAACACAAAAGAGAAAACAGGAGGCACAAAAGAGGAGATTCGGCGACCAGGATTCGGACCAGATGAGACAAGGTAAAGTGGCACCTGCAATACGATCGCTGACAAAGGAGGCAGCTAGTGGGCTGTTGCCTATCACAAGAGATACCATCAAGCTGCTGGAAGAGAAACATCCGCAACCTAGTATATCCGAGAGTCAGAAGCTAGAGGGGGCTTATATACCACCGAACCCCGTCATCTACGAACAAATCACAGGCGAGAAGATTTGGAAAAAGGCTCTAGGGACACAAGGCAGTGCAGGACCCTCAGGGATGGATGCAAATGGTTGGAGAACAATCCTGAGCAGCACACTTTTCGGAGTTGCAGCGACCGACTTACGCAGGGCGCTGGCAGATCTTGCAAGAAAAATGGCCACTCAAGATTGTCAACACTTGGAGGCCTACACAGCTTGTCGTCTGATACCATTGGACAAGAATCCAGGGTGCAGACCTGTAGGGGTGGGTGAAGTGTTGAGAAGAATCATCGGAAAATGCATAATGGAGGTGGTGAAGGACGATGTGCGGTCAGCGGCTGGAAATCTCCAAGTGTGTGCTGGCCACCAAGCAGGGGGAGAGGCAGCAATTCATGCAATAAGAAAAATATATGAGCAAAACGAATGTGAAGCCGTGCTGTTAGTGGATGCATCAAATGCCTTTAACACCATCAACAGAAAGACAGCAATTCACAACATCAAGGTAAAATGCCCCAGCTTAGCCACCTATGTAGAGAATACCTATAAACAGCCTGCAGACCTCTTCATAGTAAACAACCAAAACTCACGACGTGGAACGGCACTGAAATCAATGGAAGGAACCACACAAGGGGACCCAGTAGCAATGGCGATCTACGCATTAGGTCTCTCGGTGTTGCTATCATTAACAAGACATGAGACTACACATGTTAAGCAGGCGGCCTATGCAGATGATCTCACTGGAGCAGGGAAAGTCAATGATCTCAAGAGCTGGTGGGAGCAAGTATCACAAGTGGGACCAGAAATAGGATACTTTGCAAATGCTAGTAAGTCTATACTGATAGTAAAAGCAGAACATTACGAAAATGCCTTAGAAGCTTTCAACGGTAGTGAACTGGTCGTAACAAAGGACGGACAGCGTCATCTAGGGGCAGTGATTGGCACAGAAGAGTTCAAGAAGCAATACATGGAAGAGAAGGTCAGAGAGTGGGTAAACGAAATAGAAATACTAGCCAAAATTGCAAAGACGGAACCACAGGCTGCATATTCGGCATTCACATATGGGGTCCAACACCGCTGGACCTACTTGATGCGTACCATTCCAAACGTGGGTCCACAACTTCAACCGCTAGAAGATGCCATCAGAGACACACTCATCCCAGCTTGGATGAAGTCCCACACCCCAAATGCTACAGAGAGGGAGTTGCTCGCACTTCCTCCTAGGTTAGGAGGGCTTGGAATCATCAATCCGGTGAGGAGGGCGACAACGGAACACAGAACTCAGTAAAGATAACAGAATCTCTCACTGAACGCATCGTAGCGCAAGATCCTGACGGCGAAGTGGACCAGGCGGACATCTACAACATCAGAAAGACCATCACGTCAGAGAGGCAAAACTCACAGAAAAATGACCTGGCACAATTGATGCGACAACTTTGCCCGAGACTAACAAGAAAAGTACAAATAGCACAAGAAACGGGTGCTTCAAATTGGCTGACAACACTACCAATCAAGGCAAAAGGCTTCAATCTAAACAAACAAGAATTTAATGATGCTATTGCACTGAGGTATGATTGGCCGATTGAAGGACTGCCCGATCGATGTGTTTGTGGAATCAACAACGATGCAGACCACAGCATGATATGTAAGAAGGGAGGATTCATCAGCATCAGGCACGATAAAGTAAGAGATGTAACGGCGAACATGCTCAGGGAGGTGTGTCGAGATTTGGTGCGCGAACCATCACTCATTCCCTTGGAGGGAGAGATCTTGCAGCACAGGACGGCCAACACATCCAACGAAGCACGAGTGGACGTTAGTGCAAGAAGTTTTTGGACAAGAGCACAGCGAGCATTCTTTGACGTAAGAATATTCAACCCAATGGCCCATAGCTACAGCGGGCTGTCTCTGGAGGCTGCACACAAGAGGAATGAACAAGAGAAGGTCAGGGCATATGGGGAAAGGATCTTAAATATCGAACATGGCAGCTTTACCCCACTAGTCTTCACCACATCTGGAGGGATGGGACCTAGGGCCCAGTGCTTCTATTCAAGGCTTGCAGAGATCATCGCAGAGAGAAGAAGAAACAGCCCAGGAGCCACGTTGTAGCCTGGATGAGGTGCCGTCTATCTTTCTCGTTGCTCAGATCAGCACTACTATGCCTGCGGGGAACAAGACTGTCTGCACCACAACCAGCGACGGTGGCAGAAGTGGACTACGAGGCAGCAGTGGCAGAGGGTCGCATAGGAAGGAGACTGGATTGAAGTTGCATGGTGTTGAATAGTAATATCTGATGCTTGTAAAATAAAACACTAGAACTCAGTAAAGATAACAGAATCTCTCACTGAACGCATCGTAGCGCAAGATCCTGACGGCGAAGTGGACCAGGCGGACATCTACAACATCAGAAAGACCATCACGTCAGAGAGGCAAAACTCACAGAAAAATGACCTGGCACAATTGATGCGACAACTTTCCCCGAGACTAACAAGAAAAGTACAAATAGCACAAGAAACGGGTGCTTCAAATTGGCTGACAACACTACCAATCAAGGCAAAAGGCTTCAATCTAAACAAACAAGAATTTAATGATGCTATTGCACTGAGGTATGATTGGCCGATTGAAGGACTGCCCGATCGATGCGTTTGTGGAATCAACAACGATGCAGACCACAGCATGATATGTAAGAAGGGAGGATTCATCAGCATCAGGCACGATGAAGTAAGAGATGTAACGGCGAACATGCTCAGGGAGGTGTGTCGAGATGTGGTGCGCGAACCATCACTCATTCCCTTGGAGGGAGAGATCTTGCAGCACAGGACGGCCAACACATCCAACGAAGCACGAGTGGACGTTAGTGCAAGAAGTTTTTGGACAAGAGCACAGCGAGCATTCTTTGACGTAAGAATATTCGACCCAATGGCCCATAGCTACAGCGGGCTGTCTCTGGAGGCTGCACACAAGAGGAATGAACAAGAGAAGGTCAGGGCATATGGGGAAAGGATCTTAAATATCGAACATGGCAGCTTTACCCCACTAGTCTTCACCACATCTGGAGGGATGGGACCTAGGACCCAGTGCTTCTATTCAAGGCTTGCAGAGATCATCGCAGAGAAAAAGAAACAGCCCAGGAGCCACGTTGTAGCCTGGATGAGGTGCCGTCTATCTTTCTCGTTGCTCAGATCAGCACTACTATGACTGCGGGGAACAAGACTGTCTGCACCACAACCAGCGACGGTGGCAGAAGTGGACTAAGAGGCAGCAGTGGCAGAGGGTCGCATAGGAAGGAGACTGGATTGAAGTTGCATGGTGTTGAATAGTAATATCTGATGCTTGTAAAATAAAATGTATGAACAATATTAAATAAAAACCAATGTAGTAGTAGTAATCCACGATGATGAGTCTGAGTGCTGACCCCTGAATATTAAGTAGCTGAATGACTACCAAGTCGGACGCTTTGATGACTGTTCTGACCTGGTTTAGGGTCCAAAGAGGGGATGCACAGGCTGAGTGGTAGTAGTAGTAGTAGTAGTAGTAGCAGTAGTAGTAGTAGCAGTAGTAGTAGTAGCAGTAGTAGTAGTAGTAGTAGTAGTAGCAGTAGTAGTAGTTGCAGTAGTAGTAGCAGTAGTAGTAGTAGCAGTAGTAGTAGTAGTAGTAGTAGCAGTAGTAGTAGCAGTAGTAGTAGTAGCAGTAGTAGTAGTAGTAGTAGTAGCAGTAATAGTAGTAGGAGTAGTAGTAGATATGGTAGTGGTGGTGGTGATGGTGGAGGTGGTGATGGTAGTAGTAGTAACATGAAATGTATGAAAAATATTAAATAAAAATCAATGTAGTAGGCTAGTAGTAAAAAAAAAAAAAAAAAAAAAAAAAAAAGTAGTAGTAGTAGTAGTAGCAGTAGTAGTAGTAGTATCAGTAGAAGTAGTAGTAGTAGTATCAGTAGTAGTAGTAGTAGTAGTAGTAGTAGTAGTAGCAGTAGTAGAAGTAGTAGCAGTAGTAGTAGTAGTAGTAGTAGTAGTAGTAGTAGTAGCAGTAGTAGTAGTAGCAGTAGTAGTAGTAGTAGTAGTAGTAGTAGCAGTAGTAGTAGTAGTAGCAGTAGTAGTAGTAGCAGTAGTAGTAGTGTAATAACAGAGGGAGGGGCGGCAGCCAGTGCCCAGAGAGTGCGAAGGGATGAAGCTGACGGGACACAACACGGCGATGGGCAACAACCCGACAGAGCATGTGGAGGTGCGGGACCCTCAGGGGGCCCGAGAGAAGGGCGGCAACCACATGACATGGTGGGTGACGGTGAGCCCAGCGGAGTCCAAAGACCCGGAGACGAGCACCGAGATGCTGGAGAGGAGGGTGGTGTGCAAACAAGGCCAAATATAGCTGGTAGAAACGACGATATGCCACACAACGAAGAGCCCCGAGAAGCACACAGGGAGGTGGGACCACAGAGGGAAGCAGCCCTGGAGAGACCCGCAGAAGTTGATGGCAGAGGAGGACCCCTTCAATGGAAAGGACTACGGGGAGAGGAGGTAAAAATGTGGACAGAGGCAGCTTACTCAGAAATTGTAGATTGGTCTGCACACAGTTTATTCAACCCACCTAAATGTGACGCCACCACCAAACTGTTGACAGAGATGAAAAAGCTCATTTATAACTATGTCTATGACAGACCTTTAGCCCCGTATGCTCTCAAGTTATTTTTCAGCATTCCACATCTCTTCTTGCAAAAAACTCACCGCAATTCTAGACAAGCGGAAAATGTAACAGCGCTAACAAATAGAGTGAAACTGTGGAATGATAACAAGATGGATGACTTACTCAGTGAAGCCAGAGCATTACAAGAGAGACAAGGCAGACGGCAACACAAAAGAGAAAACACTGAGGACAAGGCCAGGAGATTCGGCGACCAGATGAGACAAGGTAAAGTGGCACCTGCAATACGATCGCTGACAAAGGAGGCAGCTAGTGGGCTGTTGCCTATCACAAGAGATACCATCAAGCTGCTGGAAGAGAAACATCCGCAACCTAGTATATCCGAGAGTCAGAAGCTAGAGGGGGCTTATATACCACCGAACCCCGTCATCTACGAACAAATCACAGGCGAGAAGATTTGGAAAAAGGCTCTAGGGACACAAGGCAGTGCAGGACCCTCAGGGATGGATGCAAATGGTTGGAGAACAATCCTGAGCAGCACACTTTTCGGAGTTGCAGCGACCGACTTACGCAGGGCGCTGGCAGATCTTGCAAGAAAAATGGCCACTCAAGATTGTCAACACTTGGAGGCCTACACAGCTTGTCGTCTGATACCATTGGACAAGAATCCAGGGTGCAGACCTGTAGGGGTGGGTGAAGTGTTGAGAAGAATCATCGGAAAATGCATAATGGAGGTGGTGAAGGACGATGTGCGGTCAGCGGCTGGAAATCTCCAAGTGTGTGCTGGCCACCAAGCAGGGGGAGAGGCAGCAATTCATGCAATAAGAGAAATATATGAGCAAAACGAATGTGAAGCCGTGCTGTTAGTGGATGCATCAAATGCCTTTAACACCATCAACAGAAAGACAGCAATTCACAACATCAAGGTAAAATGCCCCAGCTTAGCCACCTATGTAGAGAATACCTATAAACAGCCTGCAGACCTCTTCATAGTAAACAACCAAAACTCACGACGTGGAACGGCACTGAAATCAATGGAAGGAACCACACAAGGGGACCCAGTAGCAATGGCGATCTACGCATTAGGTCTCTCGGTGTTGCTATCATTAACAAGACATGAGACTACACATGTTAAGCAGGCGGCCTATGCAGATGATCTCACTGGAGCAGGGAAAGTCAATGATCTCAAGAGCTGGTGGGAGCAAGTATCACAAGTGGGACCAGAAATAGGATACTTTGCAAATGCTAGTAAGTCTATACTGATAGTAAAAGCAGAACATTACGAAAATGCCTTAGAAGCTTTCAACGGTAGTGAACTGGTCGTAACAAAGGACGGACAGCGTCATCTAGGGGCAGTGATTGGCACAGAAGAGTTCAAGAAGCAATACATGGAAGAGAAGGTCAGAGAGTGGGTAAACGAAATAGAAATACTAGCCAAAATTGCAAAGACGGAACCACAGGCTGCATATTCGGCATTCACATATGGGGTCCAACACCGCTGGACCTACTTGATGCGTACCATTCCAAACGTGGGTCCACAACTTCAACCGCTAGAAGATGCCATCAGAGACAAACTCATCCCAGCTTGGATGAAGTCCCACACCCCAAATGCTACAGAGAGGGAGTTGCTCGCGCTTCCTCCTAGGTTAGGAGGGCTTGGAATCATCAATCCGGTGAGGAGGGCGACAACGGAACACGAGAACTCAGTAAAGATAACAGAATCTCTCACTGAACGCATCGTAGCGCAAGATCCTGACGGCGAAGTGGACCAGGCGGACATCTACAACATCAGAAAGACCATCACGTCAGAGAGGCAAAACTCACAGAAAAATGACCTGGCACAATTGATGCGACAACTTTGCCCGAGACTAACAAGAAAAGTACAAATAGCACAAGAAACGGGTGCTTCAAATTGGCTGACAACACTACCAATCAAGGCAAAAGGCTTCAATCTAAACAAACAAGAATTTAATGATGCTATTGCACTGAGGTATGATTGGCCGATTGAAGGACTGCCCGATCGATGTGTTTGTGGAATCAACAACGATGCAGACCACAGCATGATATGTAAGAAGGGAGGATTCATCAGCATCAGGCACGATGAAGTAAGAGATGTAACGGCGAACATGCTCAGGGAGGTGTGTCGAGATGTGGTGCGCGAACCATCACTCATTCCCTTGGAGGGAGAGATCTTGCAGCACAGGACGGCCAACACATCCAACGAAGCACGAGTGGACGTTAGTGCAAGAAGTTTTTGGACAAGAGCACAGTGAGCATTCTTTGACGTAAGAATATTCGACCCAATGGCCCATAGCTACAGCGGGCTGTCTCTGGAGGCTGCACACAAGAGGAATGAACAAGAGAAGGTCAGGGCATATGGGGAAAGGATCTTAAATATCGAACATGGCAGCTTTACCCCACTAGTCTTCACCACATCTGGAGGGATGGGACCTAGGGCCCAGTGCTTCTATTCAAGGCTTGCAGAGATCATCGCAGAGAAGAAGAAACAGCCCAGGAGCCACGTTGTAGCCTGGTTGAGGTGCCGTCTATCTTTCTCGTTGCTCAGATCAGCACTACTATGCCTGCGGGGAACAAGACTGTCTGCACCACAACCAGCGACGGTGGCAGAAGTGGACTAAGAGGCAGCAGTGGCAGAGGGTCGCATAGGAAGGAGACTGGATTGAAGTTGCATGGTGTTGAATAGTAATATCTGATGCTTGTAAAATAAAATGTATGAACAATATTAAATAAAAAAAATAAAAAAAATAGTAGTAGTAGCAGTAGTAGTTCAATTCAATTCAATTGTCTTTATTTCATAATATATACAAAATTTACATTCATGTACATATTACATATCCATTAAAATAATTTAGAAAAGTAAAATAGCTGAAAAGGTATAGCCTACACATGAATTCCTACAACTCTTGTTTATTTACAGTATAGCCTATAATCAAATATATATTTTATTATATCATCTTTAGCAACCGCATTTAATTATGAATAATTATACGACATCCTAGATAGGCCGAGGAAGCATCACCTTGTATTTGGATCATAAGACACGGGAGCCCGTCGTTCTTCATGTCGCTGAACCCATAGGATTCTAGAGTAGATTGTGTTAAGATCATACTTCCATACATCAATATTATATGTCTTATGAAATAGATGTTCAACATTGTTTATAAAAAGTCCAGACTGCAAGTATTGCCAATTAGTATTAATTATAAGATTATTAGACTTGGCTATTCTGTGAAAATATCTTGCCTGAATAAGAGCAACGTGATGCTTCGGCAGTAATTGTTCACATGACAGTAGTAGTAGTAGTAGTAGTAGTAGTAGTAGTAGCAGTAGTAGCAGTAGTAGTAGTAGTAAGGTAAGAATCATTTGTTTGCACGGGATGGGGCTTATCTTTCTCGACTAGGGGTGTCAAATTTACCTATTTTAATATATAGGATGTTCGCGGGGTTTTGCTGAAAATAAAGCATGTGCACATGAGTAAAATACAGAGCCTAGATAGGGTTAAATGTGGTACAGTCAACTAGATTAATCTGCAGAGGCTTAGAAATTGTAGTTATACGACTACATTTTTTCATGTTGCTGTATGAAACAGTATCGCTTATAGCCTAGCTATATTTTTGGATTCGTCCCTTTTACAGTTTATATTTTGCGAATTTGTTTTATACATTAAATTATAAGCTGCTAATAAGCTTAGATAATATTCTGAGACTGCGGATCAAACGAGTTGACAGTACATCAGGTAGGAATAGAATAGCATTTTAGTCACAGGATAGTAAATATATCAACGTTGCTAGTAGAGGCATTGAAGATAGTATCAATACTGCCAGTAGAAATATTGAAGATAGTAATACTGATAGGGAAATAACCGATGATTTCCAATATGTGTTAGTCCCAATCTAAGGAGAAACAATTCCGGTCATCAGACTGTAGGCTACTATGTAGAACGTTGATCGACAAAGAAGAAAAGAGAGAGATGCAGCAATATTTACTCCAATTCGATAAACTGTTGCACTAGGTAAGATGTAAAATTAAAAAGGAAAGTGTATGGTTAGAAATCAATGACATCCGTGACAGTGTTGTTATGGGCCTTATATACAGACTACCAAATTTAAGAAGAATGGATGCTATAATACACTGGGATGAGATTGTCTGAGCATGTCAGTCTAGCAAAGTTTGTATTGAAGGAGATTTTAATCTTAACAGAATAAATTGGGGAAATCACACAGGAGACTTTGAATCAAATCACACAGGAGATTTTGAATCAAATCACACAGGAGACTTTGAATCAAATCACACAGGAGACTTTGAATCAAATCACACAGGAGACTTTAAATCAAATCACACAGGAGACTTTGAATCAAATCACACAGGAGACTTTGAATCAAATCACACAGGAGACTTTGAATCAAATCACACAGGAGACTTTGAATCAAATCACACAGGAGACTTTGAATCAAATCACACAGGAGACTTTGAATCAAATCACACAGGAGACTTTGAATCAAATCACACAGGAGACTTTGAATCAAATCACACAGGAGACTTTGAATCAAATCACACAGGAGACTTTGAATCAAATCACACAGGATACTTTGAATCAAATCACACAGGAGACTTTGAATCAAATCACAGGAGACTTTGAATCAAATCACACAGGAGACTTTGAATCAAATCACACCGGAGACTTTGAATCAAATCACACAGGAGACTTTGAATCAAATCACACAGGAGACTTTGAATCAAATCACACCGGACACTTTGAATCAAATCACACAGGAGACTTTGAATCACACAGGAGACTTTGAATCAAATCACACCGGAGACTTTGAATCAATCCAGGAGACTTTGAATCAAATCACACCGGACACTTTGAATCAATCACACAGGAGACTTTGAATCACACAGGAGACTTTGAATCAAATCACACCGGAGACTTTGAATCAAATCACACAGGAGACTTTGAATCAAATCACACAGGAGACTTTGAATCAAATCACACTGGAGACTTTGAATCAAATCACACAGGAGACTTTGAATCACACAGGAGACTTTGAATCAAATCACACCGGAGACTTTGAATCAAATCACACAGGAGACTTTGAATCAAATCACACAGGAGACTTTGAATCAAATCACACAGGAGACTTTGAATCAAATCACACAGGAGACTTTGAATCAAATCACACAGGATACTTTGAATCAAATCACAAAGGAGACTTTGAATCAAATCACACAGGAGACTTTGAATCAAATCGCACAGGATACTTTGAATCAAATCACACAGGAGACTTTGAATCAAATCACACAGGAGACTTTGAATCAAATCACACAGGATACTTTGAATCATATCACACAGGATACTTTGAATCAAATCACACAGGAGACTTTGAATCAAATTATTTTCTAGAATCAGTACAGGACTGTATCTTGTTTCAACATGTAACTGAGCCAACCAGAGGTAACAATATACGCGACTTAGTTTTCAGTAATACAGACAATGATATTAGTAATGTAGTTATCGGAGGAAGCCTTGGACACGGTGAACATAACGCAATCAGATTCAATCTAGAATGAAAAATTAATTAATAGTAAATTCGGCAATAGTTGCTAATTTTAGACAAGCAAATTTCCAAATTTCTCTCAGTGTAGCAAACCTTAACAAACTATGATACAACATAATTTGTAATAGATCGAGGCCCTGATTTGTATATAAATTGGGTCACTAAGATATAGGATCTCGTAGGAAAATATTCCTTAATTAATTACCCGGGCTACAAATCAAAGACACGCCTATCCAATATATTTATGCCGATCGATACAGTATATTTTGTTGTTCGGCCAGCTTATAGGATTAACAGTGTGTATGTATATAGATTTATATATATATATATATATATATATAGGCTGTTCAATTATTGACACGATGGAACTATGTTCTTAGAGAATTGAATGTATGAATGGAAAAATGTTATTTAACAGTTAACAATGATAAATTAAACGAACATTCTATTAAAACGGTTTATTGAATAAAAAACACAAATTGATGAGAATGAATCCAAAAATTGCGTTCACACACCACTCGCTCTTTCTATCCAAATGTTTAACTAACTTAATTAACCCCTTTAATTTAATTAACTAGACCCTTGACTGAGCCACACTCAGTCAAACTCACGCCTAAAATTATCCGTCACTAATCTGATACCACTAGCCTAACGGAGTCCTATGCCAGGCAAAACAATTAACTCTCCCTTGAAATTACCCTATCGCATAACAATGACAACCTCTAGCACATCAGATTACTTATATAATAACACTATATACTAACCTTTACACATGGACGAAGGAGAGATGACTCATCACCCCGGTAACCACGCTCGCCACTCCACAGGCATGCACAAGTACACTCGCTGGCACCAACTTGGGACTAAGGGCTGTTTTCCCCTCGCAGGGCCCTTATATAACCTCGGAGGCTTGACCAAGCCGATGCCTGGCAAGTTCCCCAAAAAGGGGGAAACCTTCTTGAACCTTCTAGAAGGTTCTCGAAGGATCCCGATCCTTCGTGACCATGGTGGCTGACCGCGCGTCCCCTCTCCCTCTTCTCTCTCTCTCTTCCTACTCTCCCCACACCCCCCTCCGCTCTCTAAAATTCTAGCTATATATATCTCAAACACGATCCAGTGACATCCCTCCCCACTAAAATGTATTTTACTCCGTTAAAATTACCTAGCGTCATTCACAGTGTCTTCCATACTGTAGTGTGAGTCTAACAGTCACTGGCGCATGCAATAGTCACCCTTGAGTAGAAAAAACCCTCAACATTTACGTTAAAATTACTACTGAAAGGGGAAAACTCCTGAGTTCGCATTTTTGGCCAGCGACAAGATCCTGGTGGCAATGCACCTAGTGAGTTTTAACTCTAGTGGCAAACCCCCTCATTTACAATGACTAAATTAGCTAGCTAATGTTATTTGAGGAGATGTCTGAATACATGGTGTACTTGGGATATTCGTGGGTAAATGGGAGTAGTAATGTCTTAGCTGAATTTAGTTGATATCCCGGTTATCTGGGACTTGGTGTGGGTATCGTTGGTTGTAGCTGCTTGGTTTACTTCTTGGTCTGCTCAGCGTCGCGGCTCGCCAGCACGCCTGGACAACTCATTCCTGTAATATAAGTGGGCGGCAGATCATTGTTCTAAAAATTGTTCCCAACCCTCTCATATGCACATACAAGCTACTTACTCCCGATCCTCTACATCATTAGTCAACCGTGACAACCAATCAGCACCGACGTTGTTACTACCCTTAATGTACCTTACAACGAAGCTGAACTGCTGCAGGAAAAGCGTCCACCTCATGAGTCTGGAATTGGCATTCCTCGAGGTCTTGAAGCTTGTCAGAGGCATATGATCAGTCTCGAGCGTGAACTCCCCTCCGAACAAATAGAAGTAGTATTTCTTGACCCCTTCGACCACCGCCAACAATTCCAGCTCCACTGTGCTGTAATTCAGCTCAGCTCCCTTGAGTCGCCTACTGTGGTATGCAACGGGGAGTAACTCTCCATCTTCCTCCTGCATCAGGCCCGCCCCCACTGCATCCTGTGAATCATCAGTCCTTAGAACGAAAGGCCTTCTAAAAATCGCCTGTTTCAGGATAGGTTCTTTGCAGAGTTGAGTCTTTAGTGCATTGAAAGCCTCTTGCTGTTCCGTACCCCACGGAACTCTGTTTGGAGCATGCTTCTTTAGTAAGTCGTACAACGGAGTAGCCAACGCAGCAAATTGAGGAATTAATTCCCGGTAGTAGCCGGCAAGTCCCAAGAATGACCGAACCTGCTTCTTTGTAGTGGGCCTAGGAACATCGCGAATCTTAGAGATCTTATCACCCTGACAACTGCAGTGACCATCCCCAACCACATGTCCTAGGTACTGCACCCGTTTATGGCCCACTCCACACTTGCTAGGTTTCACCTTCAAGTTGTACTCCTGCAACCTAGACAAGACCTTCTCCAGAATTGACATGTGCTCTCTGAAAGACTGTGAGTGAACAAGAACATCATCAACGAAGACCTCCACACCAGGTATGTCTCGCAGGACCTGACGCATCATACGGTTAAACACCGCCAGCGAATTCATAAGACCGAAGGGCAACACAGTGTACTGGTACAGCCCGTCTGGCGTACCAAATGCGGTGACCTTGCGGCTAGCTGGATTCAGAGGTATCTCGAAGAACCCCTTGGTGAGATCTAGTTTGGAAAAGATCGTTGAACCTGCAAGCCTGGCAAAGATGGCACGGAGGTCGCACATAGGTTCCGCATCAACCCTTGTCAAAACATTCAGCCGGCGGTAATCCCCGCAGATGCGTACACCGCCCTCCTTCTTCTTGACAACCACCATCGGACTACAATATTGAGAAGAGGATTTCTCGATGATACCTGCTAACTCCATTTCCCTGATCTCCTTCTGGACTTGGTCGTCCAGACGGAGCGGAAAGGGATACGGCTGTACTCGTACCGGAACCGAACTGGTCAGCTCAATTGCGTGACTCTCGACTCGTGTGATTCCGGTCCTATCCGAGAAAACGCCCCTGTACTTCCCAAGGAGCGAATCCAATTCCCGCCCCGACTGACTTGACAACTCAGCGCCCCGACAAACCTGTGAGAGACCTTCCTCTTGCCCTAGCTGGACTGTCTCGGGACCATCACCATCAACTTTCAAGATGACTGCCGCTGCGGCTGTGATATGACCCTCCCCGCTAGTATAGTGACCCCTCACTAGATCTATGGCTTCCGCCATCTCGGGAGTAGCGACCTGCCGCCCCCTCGAGCCTTCCATCATCGCAGGTCCACTCACTTCTGTCGTGTGGTACTCCTTAAGCATGTTGATGTGGAATCTCTTCTTGAGATTCCCGACCTGAACAATGTAGTTTACGTCAGATACTCTGTCTATGCCCGTATATGGACCCTTCCATTGGGCCAGCAGTTTGTTATGAGCAGTGGGCAGAAGGAGTAAGCATTTGCTACCTGGCTCCAATCTGCGCACCTTAGCCTTCTTATCGAAGTAAGACTTCTACACCTCTCTCGCCTTTGTCAGCTCGACTTTGGCTAGTTCACATGTTGACTTCAGCCTTTCAGCAAGATCGAGAACATAGGTGTAAGTGGTCTTCACTTCCTCGCTGGGCTCGTCACCGTCCCAAATCTCTCGCAACACCTGCAATGGACCCCGGACTGCCCTACCATACACAAGCTTGAAGGGAGAGAACTTCAACGAACTCTGGGGATCCTCCCGGTATGCAAAGAGCAACGGAGCAATGAACCTAGGCCAATCCTTTGGTTGGTCGGCTGTCATCCGCCGCAGCATCTTCTTGAGTGTCCCGTTGAAACGCTCGACTAGCCCGTTACATTGTGGGTGGTACGGAGTTGTCTTCAGACCCTTCACAGACAGCAACCTGAGTACTTCCCCCATCATTGCACAGGTGAACTGCATCCCTCTGTCAGATAGTATTTGCTTGGGGATCCCTACTCGACAAAAGATCTCCAACATTGCCTCGGCAACAGTTGTGGTCTCGATATTCTTCAGAGCGACCGCCTCTGGCCACCTCGTTCCGAAATCGACTAGCGTGAGGATGAATCGGGACCCATCACTGGCTCTAGGGTGAATTGGACCCACAATGTCCACCCCTAACTGCTCAAAGGGTGTCGTGATGACAGGCAATGGATTCAAGGGTGCGGGCTTGACTCGACCGCGGTCGCAGGTCTTCTGGCACACATCACAAGAGCGAATCCATCTGCGGACATCGCTCCCGATCCCAGGCCAATAAAACTCCGCCTGAACCCTATCCTGCGTCTTCTGCCTACCCATATGACCACCGAGGCTACCCTCACAGCCCATCCTGAGGATGGCGGTCCTATACTTCAAGGGAACCACAAACTGCCACTGCTCCTCAGATTGAGGGTACTGCACTACACGATAGATCCGACCTCCTTCTCTGTAATCCACGATTTACGCCCCTTATCACCTTCAACGACAGCCTTACCAAGCTTTGCCCTAACACTTGCCAAGGATGCATCTTGCTGCTGCTCATGGACAACATCCTGACTCTCCGCGAGCTCTGAGGAAGTCGTGACCGCCAGCGGCTTCGGGTCTTTCCGTGCCTTGGCTACGCCCCTAGTGACTGCTGCGGCCCCTGTCTGGGTGGCTATCTCACTCGTGTGGCCGTACTTGGCTCCCCGGACGTTCCCCACTACCAAGTCACATATTGGATCATGCATTACGGCTGCTGTGATGCTACCAGAAAGAAACAGGGATTCAATTTCCACCCTCGCCTCGGGAACTGTGGTGGTGGAGCCATCGATCATGCGAACGTTGATTCCCCGTCCAGTGAATTGGTGGTGCTTGACCAGAGAGTCCCGCACGATACACCCAGACGACCCATTGTCTCTAAGCACCTCTACAGATACCCCCTCTACACTACCAGGCTGCACTAGGAACCCTGTGTTTTGTTTTCCCATCCAGGCACCCCCTGCTACCAGTCACAAGTCGTGGGACGTGCCTTGTGATCTAGTCGGTGCCCCATTCTTGCTGTCTGCCTGTACAGTCTGAGAAGCGGCGGCCGAACTTTGTTGACGGTTATCTCCAGACCACTGTTGACCTTGTTTACCCAGACATCCAGATAACCCTCAAGCCTAGCTAGGAACTGGGTAGCGGTTTCCTTTTCAGTTAACCTAGCAGATACGAATTGCCGCCGGGCAGCCTGTGCCGTGAGCCCGTATGCCTCGACCAATGCAGCCTTCATATCGCCATAGCTGGACTTCTCGGACCCTAAGCGATTCAACAGTGTGAGCGCCGGGCCCTCAAAGAGTGAAAGGAATTGTATTTCCTTGGCTGTCGCGTCAAGAGCATATGCCGTTGCGGTTCTTTCGAACCTCATTATGAAAGGTTCTATATCATCACCCACCTTATACATGAGCTGCTTGATGCGTGGCAACCCCATATGAGCATCCCCATGACCGTTGGCACCCTTATCCCCTGGTTTAGGTTTAGCGAGATCGAGCTTTCCTTGATGCTCTCTCTCTGCCTCGGCCACCTTTTCCTTATGGGCCTCCCTTTGAGCCTCCCTAGCCTTCTCAGCCATAGCTACCTCGTGTTCCCTCGCTGCCTTAGTCTCCTCACTATCCAGTGCTCGTCTATCCCTCTCCCGCTTTTCTTCTTCCTCCTCCTTTCTACTATTTATGTAGGAGTCGAACCTATCCCCAGTGAGGTTTAAGTCAACCGCCTCTTCATACATCCCTCTTACTGATGCCATTGTACCCTCGAAGAGTGAAAGGAACGAAGGAAAGCAAGTCCTATCCTATCTGCCTAATCAAATAGCACCGAAAGGAACAAGAACCCAGCCAACCCTATCCTATCAGCCTAATCTAGGATGAACAGCGAACAACAAAGAAAAGTTAAGATAGCACGGTTCCGTTACCTCTGGAACGAGTTATGTGAAGGAGGAATAAAGGAAGGAATTGATAAGAGGAACAACGGATATAACGCAAGGAAGGAAAACAATGTTTACGCCCTACACAAAATGACCCCTATAACTGCCACTGCGCAATAATTTCGAACCCGAAAGAAAAAATGATGAAAACAGACAACAGTTAGATTACAATCCCCTTCCCTCCATTTAATCGGACGATCGCAGCACTTGCGTACGACGCACGAATGGCGAAAGAAAAAAATAATCACACGGACGAAATTCTTAACCACAATAAAACAAATATGCAGAGATCAATTTATTATACCAGCGAAACAAAATTGATGGAACACAATAACTTCTCGATAGGCGAAATTGTACAATCTGTAAATATTATGAGAGTACACAAGCGATGAGAAAAGGTGTTTACTATTTACCCAGGCACACGGTCAGCAGTGACCACGTGAGTGGAAGGAGGGAGGCCAAAATTCCCCCACGGCTCACCTTCCTTCTAACACAACAACAGTTCTATCCTAGCCTATCTAGTTTAATTCTAACACATCCGCATCGGAAACTGGTCCTAATCACGGTCGCCAGTTGTAATAGATCGCCTCCCTAATTTGTATATAAATTGGGTCACTAAGATATAGGATCTCGTAGGAAAATATTCCTTAATTAATTACCCGGGCTACAAATCAAAGACACGCCTATCCAATATATTTATACCGATCGATCGATACAGTATATTTTGTTGTTCGGCCAGCTTACAGGTTAACGGTGTGTACTGTATGTATTATAGATTTATATAGATATATATATAGGCTGTTCAATTATTGACACGATGGAACTATGTTCTTAGAGAATTGAATGTATGAATGGATTTTTTTTATTTAACAGTTAACAATGATAAATTAAACGAACATTCTATCAAAACGGTTTATTGAATAAAAGAAACAAATTGATGAGAATGAATCCAAAAATTGCGTTCACACACCACTCGCTCTTTCTATCCAAATGTTTAACTAACTTAATTAACCCCTTTAATTTAATTAACTAGAGCCTTGACTGAGCCACACTCAGTCAAACTCACGCCTAAAATTACCCGTCACTAATCTGATACCACTAGCCTAACGGAGTCCTATGCCAGGCAAAACAATTAACCCTCCCTTGAAATTACCCTATTGCATAACAATGACAACCTCTAGTACATCAGATTACTTATATAATAACACTATATACTAACCTTTACACATGGACGAAGGAGAGATGACTCATCACCCCGGTCACCACGCTCGCCACTCCACAGGCACGCACAAGTACACTCGCTGGCACCAACTGGGGACTAAGGGCTGTTTTCCCCTCGCAGGGCCCTTATATAACCTCGGAGGCTTGACCAAGCCGATGCCTGGCAAGTTCCCCAAAAAGGGGGAAACCTTCTTGAACCTTCTAGAAGGTTCTCGAAGGATCCCAATCCTTCGTGACCATGGTGGCTGACCGCGCGTCCCCTCTCCCTCTTCTCTCTCTCTCTTCCTACTCTCCCCACACACCCCTCGGCTCTCTAATATGTCTAGCTATATATATAAATGCTGGTGTAATAAATGCTGGTGTTCCCCAGGGATCGGTTTTGGCCCCAACTCTGTTCCTCATTCATATCAATGATCTCATATCTACCACTCATAATCCAATACATTCCTACGCAGATGACTCAACACTCCACAGTTCCTTCACATTTACCAATTCTTTCACCCAACCCGATCTTATAAATTCAAAAATAAACACTGCAATTTCTCTGAACCGGGACCTTTCTAGAATTAATGAATGGGGACAAGAGAATCTAGTTTCCTTTAATGCACAGAAAACCAAGTACATTCAATTTTCTAACCGACAGAATCTCACTGACTCCCATATATTTTTTAATGATGTAAATATTCCCACTTCCCCTAGTATTGACATTCTCGGTGTAACATTAACTACTAACTTGAGCTGGACACATTATGTTAGAAGCATTGCTAAGAATGCCTCTAAAAAACTGGGACTCCTGTACAGAGTTCGAGAATTCTTCACTGACGAGCAGTTGGCCGTAATATATAAAAGTCATGTGCGCTCTCAGATGGATTACTGTTCACCTCTGTGGGGTGGAAGTGGAGTGGTTGCATTGAGGCAGTTGGACAAAATTCAAAATAAAGCTATTAGATTAATCAATAACCCTGCAATCACACAGGACCTTCCTACATTAGCCATACGAAGAAACGTTGCATCCCTTGCATTATTCTACAGATATTTTCACAGCAATTGTTCCGAGGAACTTGCTTCAATTGTGCCGCCTCTCCACATCTTTCCCCGTAGAACTAGGGCAGCTGAGAGCGCCCATGAATTTACACTTTCTCCTCCACAATGCAGAACTTCTGCTTATCAGAATTCATTTATCCCCAGAGCTACTACTCTTTGGAATTCACTTCCCTCGAATTGCTTTCCACAAACTTACAATCAACAAATGTTTAAATCCAGTTGTTACAAACATTTTATGAATGGAGGATGCCTTTAGGCACATGGACCTTTTTGTTTTATCTGTGTTTTTCCTTCCTCCGTTCATTGTCTCTTAAAAAAAAAAAAAAAAAAAAAAAAAAAAAAAAATATCTCAGACACGATCCTGTGATATAAGTCAAGCAGGTGGCCTATGCAGATGACCTCACTAGAGCGGGAAATTCACCGATGTCAAGCGTCGGTGGGATTAAGTATCAAGTGTAGGTTTAAAAATAGGATAGTACTCAACTGCCAATAAGCCTATGCTAATTGTCAAACCGGAATATTATGACAATGCCGTAGAAGCTTTCCAGGATAGTTAAGTGATTGTAACAAAAGATGGAAAGCTTCGCTGCTTGACCTTGGGGCGGTAATCGGCACAAAATATTTCAAGAAGCAGTAGCCTACATAGTGGAAAAGGTTAGGGAGTGAATAAAAGAAATTGAACAACTGGCCAATATTACAAAAACGGAACCATAGGCTCATTATTGGGTGTTCACACAAACATCGCTGTACATTCTTGATGAATAGGCTACCGTTCCAAACGTGAATCCATTACTTCAACCGCTAGAAGATTCCATCAGAGACAAACATATCCCAGCAAGGGAAAAGTCCCACACCCTAAGGCCCGAATTCTGAACAGTGGTCTAAACATCCTCGCTGGTTAAAACCCGAGATTGAAACTCAATCCAGGACTATCGGTATTCAGAATGAAATCCTGAGCCACTTATCTAGTCAATCCGCAGATTACTCGATCCGAAGTTTAAACCAGCGGGAGGGTAGGTTTGACGCTAGATCGAAGTTATAAAAACCCCAAATTACTCAGGATAGCTTAAACTAATCCATAAGTAACCCATAATATATAATAACAAAGACTGGCACTGATTATTTGCAGAGTCTTTGGAGGCATTTTAAGCAAGGATATGTGAATGACAAGTGATAGAATGCAGCTCAGGCAATCAATCCGAGGTTTAAACCAGCGGGAGGCTTGACAGACGATCGATGGAAGGCTTCTACTTGCTGCTAAAATATCTGCCAAGCGAACAAAGCACTGCTGTAGCCTAAAAACTGATGTAGTTGAGCTTAAAATTATTCGATAATAGTTGTAAATGTCTTGGTAATCTGAGATGTTTCTAAGCTGAATAAAATTAATATTATATTTAAATGTCCGAGAAAATTTATTAGATACGATTCAAATTTATTAGTTTACCATAGAACCAATAGTAGCCTATTAGTCCATTACATATTGCACAGCAAATATAATTATTTACTTAATCCATGCACAATGTTATTAATCCTTTGCATGAAATAAAGTATAGGCCATAGATTATGTAATATAATGAATCACAAGTGAATCATCATTTTCAAATGCATTTAACCCTTAAAGATCGGGGTCGGACTTAAGTCCGGTTCCAATTTGCAGCAAGTTAGGAGCATTATTAAGGCTTTTAAAGGGTTAAAATCGAGTGCAAATGGCTGGGAGCACAGCGGACCAGACAGCCGAGTCCCAGGGCTTACCGCCGCCCATTAACTCATGTTTCCTGTGTTCTCGAGACGCCGGCAGTGTAGCCAGTAGTGAGCATAGCTGGGAAAAATATGCCGCTATACGCTAAACTCCCATGTTACTGGTATCACTGTATGAGAACCACGAGTGCTACGTAGCTCGTTCTGGTCTCATTTTGAAGCTTTTAGCGCCTAGTTTTTTGCTAAATAATGTTTTTTTCATGCAGATACTTGATTTATCATGCAGGAGGGCCTGAATATGCCCAAATAAGCCCAAAACCCCCCGCTAGACAAGGGTTAACAAGCAGGATATGAGTTATTTAATATACGAGTTGTCTTTTTAATTGTCTAGTAGGTTGTAATGATGCATAGTATAATTATATAACGAGTCACAGTGGTAAATGTTTTCGCCTATATAGTTAATGGTTACAGGTATTTCAGTTGAGCTATTTATCCTATATACATATTGTCCATTAAACATTGAGTGAGTAATAACAGCACTGAGCATGCGGTAGATGTAGTAACTTTAAGTATAAGCTTGGCTTACTGTACCTAATGTAGCCTAGAGTATTTGCTTTGGCATTTTATTTTTCATTATCACTATTAATGTTAGTAATTCAGTGGATTGTAAGTGGAACCAAGGATTTCTAAGTAGTTCTACATAAATACATAAGCCAATATAAATATTTAGAACTGTATATCTAACTACAATGAGAGTGCTTTCTTTGTATGATTAGCTTGGTCTATATTTATTTAAAATTTAATAATATGGTTGTCATGCAATTGATTTGGATAAATGGAGCAGTTGATACCCGTAGGCTACATGTATAAATCAAGGAACATAAATTATATTTGTTGATAATTGATCACAAAATATTAAAAGGTTGCATTTTATCGAAGTAGCCAACTAATGGAGTTCGGCAAAGCTCGATTGATTTTAATTTTCCTTTTCATACCTGCCAATATCCTATTGTATCTTTCATGACACACACAGGTAGGATATTGTATACCAGTATAATATTATTATGTCCCATATATTATGTCATCAACTATTTGCTCAAATATATTTTTAAACTATCAAAACTCTCAACATTTTGAAGTAACGAAACTAAATAAGAGGAAAGTAGCGACATGTCAGTAGTAGGCTACACCTACAGTATACCCAGTACCAAATCATCTCTAATTATAGGCTATATATTTATTAACTTAATGTGTACTATCCGTTAACACAACTTATTTTATTATATTGTTTCTTTTGTGAATTGGTAACTGCAAACTAGAATTTACCTGAGCAAAAGCAAAAGACACATGTAGCCTAAGGACATTAACCTCTAAAGCGCGAGCTGTATATAGTGGACACCATGTAACTGGGCGACGATATTAGGCCTTTTTCCCGCCTAAAATCGTAATTTTACGATAAATATCGTTATTACTTATCCATATGCGCCTATTTTACGTTTAATATGAAGATAGTAACATGTAACAACAATAAAACAAGTTGGAATAGTGTTTAGATGGTCAAAATCGCGAATTATTGCCGAGCGTTCATTCATGACGTGAGAGACAGGGGAGGCCCACACCCTCCTCTCTCGAAGCCTGGAGAGTGACTGAGGCCTGTCTCTCTCTCTCTCGCTTTCCCACGCTTAGGGGCCACGCATAGACACACACAAGACAACAGCCTAGGATCGGTTTGAAGATGTTTACACAAAAATATACCAATGAATAAGGGAATAACAGGGAAAATAGGTGATAATTGAAGGGGGGGGGGGGAAAGGGGGAAGGAGGGGATTTTGACAGATGTGGAGTAGTGATAGAAGGTATGGAGGGGAATGATCTCACTTAATAACCATTTCACTTGTTTTAAGTGCTACTGGGGTTTTTATAAGTTTTTTTTTAGGCCTTACCTCTTAACCCTTCTTTAGCGGCCTATGCGGTTTATTTATATGTACCGCCCAGCGGGGTGTTTTTAGCCAAAATAGGGCTGTTTACGTGACCATTTTCATGCCTAAATAAGACCCAGAACGTAAAACAAGTATCTATCCCTGAAAGGGCATAAACAGAGCTTTCGAATGACACCATAACGATCCTTTTATGATGGCTAGTTTTCTTGCAATAACCGTGCAACGCGAGTGCAAAAAGCAGGTAATTAGCCACTTTCCCGATACAATTCCGTATATAGCGAGTGAGAGAGGGAGGAGGGAGCTGAGATTCGTGTCAGTAGGTTCGCCGCGGTGGTCTGGAGCTGTCATACGCTCGCTAGTCTCCTGCCACCACTTGTCTCTCTCTCTCAGCAACATTACGTGCTGAAATTGCCACTCGACCTATGTCGAGCGCCGCCACATAGTCCAGCTTTATTAAAAACGACTTATGTGGTGAGCCGCTTTTTAAGGGTTAAGAGGGTCCTCGCCCTTGCCCACCAAAACCTCTTAAGAGTGTTCTTGCCGTTCCCGGGTTAAGATTTTGACAGATGTGGAGTAGTGATAGAGGTATGGAGGGGAATTATCTCACTTAATAACCATTTCACTTGTTTTAAGTGCTACTGGGGCCTTTTAAAAGTTTTTTTTTTTAGGCCTTACCTCTTAAGAGGGTCCTCGCCCTTGCCCACCAAAACCTCTTAAGAGTGTTCTCGCCATTCCCGGGTTGATACAGATAGGCCTAGGATCATTTATGTGCCTATTGGCTATCTGCATTCCGTATGGCACTGTGATTGGCTGTTGCAAACCTTCAACTTAAACAGAGTTTTAAGCCATGGATTACTCGATCTCGATCTTAATCCAGTGTTCTGAATATGGATAAACATTTGTGTTCAAGCCAGGATCGAGTAATTCCAATTCCGGGTTTAAACCTGCCCCGATATCCGAGGTTTAAACCACTGTTCTGAATTCGGGACTAGGTGTTGCAGAGCAGAGGTTGGGAGGGCTCGGAATCACCAACTCAGTGAGGAGGGTGACAACTGAACACCAGAACTTGGTCAAGATAACAGGATCTCTCACTGTAGGCTACGCATTGTAGCACAAGATTCTGAAAGTGAAGTTGACCAGGCAGAAATTTATAACATCAGAAAGACCATCACGTCAGAGAGGCGTAATTTACAGAAAATTTACCTGGTATAACTGATGCAGTACCTTTCTCCGAGACTAATAAGAGAAATCCAGATAGCACAAGAAACAGCTGGCACTTCAAATTGGTTGACAACGCTACCCATCAAGGCAAAAGGCCTCAACTTCAACAAACAAGAATATGTTGATGCCATTGCACTGAGGTATAGTTGGCATATTGAAAGACTGCCCAATTGATTCATATGTCGATTCAACAATGATGCAGATCATTCCATATGGTATGTAAGAAGTGAGGGTTCATCAGCATCAGGCACAATGATGTGAGAGACGTAATGGTGAACATGCTAAGGGAGGTGTGCCATGATGTGGGGTGCAAATAATAATCAATCATCTCCTTAGACGGAGCGATCTTGAGTTGATGCACAGGATGGTCAACACATCAAATGAAGCACGGGTGGACATCAGTGTAAGAGGTTTCTGTACAAGAGGACAGTGCGCATTCTTCAACATAGGAATAATTTACCCAATGGCCACTAGCTACAGTGAAATTTCTCTGGAGGCTGAACACAAGAGGAGCGAACAAGAAAGGTTCAGGGCATATGGGGAAAGGATCCTACATATTCAACCAAGCAGATTTACCCCACTAGTCTTCACCATATCTGGAGTGATGGGGCCCAGGGCTCAGTGCTTCTAGTCTAGCCTAGCAGAGATCATCGTAGAGAGGAAGCAACCGCCCAGGAGTCAAGTAGTGGCCTGGATGAGGTGCTACCTATCATCTTCGTTGCTCAGATCAGCATTAGGCTACTATGTTTAAGGGGAACAAAACTGTCTGTATTGAAACCAACGACAGTAGCAGACATGGACTATGAGGCAGCAGTTGCAGAGAGCCGTATCAGGATGCGATTGGTTTGAGGCTGCATATAATAGAGTTGTAGTATAGTAGAGAGCTAGGATTAGAGTAGCCTAGTATCTGATGTTTTTAACAGCCATAGTGTAAAATTTATTGGATGAATGATTGAAAAAAAAAAAAGTCCACGATGATGTGTCTGAGTGCAAACCCCGGAATAGAAAGTGGCACTTGACTTTAAAGTGCTATGCATCGATGACTGTTCCAAACTTGTCTATGGTCCACAGGGGGCACGCGCAGGCTAAGTGGTTAAAATATATAGTAGTAGTAGTAGTAGTATTACTAGTAGTAGTAGTAGTAGTAGTAGTAGTAGTACACTCTTTCTAAATTTATCTGGGTAAATTCAGGGATACTTTGATGGCAACACTCTCAGCTCCAGCTGATGCGGTTGTGTTCGATTTTGTCAATTTTATACGACCTTTATCTTATATAATTAGTTATAGCTTTTCTGGTATAGGTATTGGTAATTTTTGTTGTACAATCTCATCCACGTGGGTTATTTAATTGGATATGAGTTTGCAGGCTAATAATGACAAGTTAATCTAGTTGGAAACTCAAATACAGTCATGCATTAAAAGAAGCTATTTATAAAGCTAATGGTAAATTGAGTAACAATGGTGATGGGCTGGTCTATCAGAGTGAGAACTGAGCGATCTCTGCCATACCCATAGCTTACTCTGACTGTTCTTTTTACTTATATATTTTCTAAATCTCAAGTCTCTTCCGTGGATTGACCTCCCAATCTACCAAGATTGGAAGCCAAAGCGTCACATTTTTCCTTTGCCCCTCAACTTTCTCTTCATAATTGCTGAGGGGCACAGGGCCCTGGGTGGGGCTTTGGTTTCCCGGGCGTTTCCGCGCCCTCCTCAGCTCCCCGCCATGGAGTGGCTTCGGTCACCCAGGCTTTATTGTGGTCGGCAGGGAGAATTCTGTGGGGGCGCTCGGTTATGGCCTTGGCCTTGCTCAGGGCCTTGGGGCTGTTCGGCCAGGCAGCTTGGGGAACAGCAGCAGCAGCATCAATGAAATCTAAGGAGATAAGTTAGAATAATATAATGATATGATATAAATACAAATATAAATAGCCAAATTAGGTGTGAAATATATATTTCTGTTAGCTATTTAAACAGCTGCTTTGAATGTGTGACTGAAGTGAGTACAAATAGTCTAATAGATTAACTTGTAATTATTTTCATACAAGCTCATAGCCATTTAGATAACCCATGTGGATGAGATTGTACAACAAAAATGTCCATTACCTATTGTAGAAAAGCTATGGCAATATTATGTTAGGTTAATATAAGATAAAGGTTGTATAAAATGGATGAAATCAAACACAACCGCCTACAGCCAATCAGTTCGAATTGTGAATGTTACCTTCAGTGTCCCTGAATTTACCCAGATAACTTTGGAAGGAGTACAGTAGTAGTAATCCTTAGTATTGTTGTTGTTGTTGCTGTTCCCCAGGCTGTCTGGCCGAGCAGCCCCAAGGTCTCAAGCAAGGCCAAGGCCATAACTGAGCGCCCCCACAGAACCCTCTCTGCTTACCACTAATAAAACCCAGGTGACTGAAGCCACTCCAAGGCGGGGAGCTGAGGAGGGTGCGGATACGCCCGGGAAACCAAAGCCCCACCCAAGACCCTATGAAGGGAAAGTTGAGGGGCAAAGGAAAAATGTGACGCTTTGGCTCCCAATCTGCCAATCTCTAGGTTGGCAGTAGGGAGGTCAATCCACGGAAGAGACGCCGTCACTTGAGATCTAGAAACTATATAAGTAAAAGAAACAGCCAGAGTAAGCTATGGGTATGGCAGAGAATGCTCAGCTCTCACTCTGATAGACCAGCCCATCACCACATGACTAGAACCCAATCCTCTCAGCATCAGCTAGGAAAGGCCCTAGAAAGCCGCCTTTGGCGGGGTGATAGCTCCCCTATTTCAACTCCTTTCGGGGTTTGGCACCCACCCTTAGTATAATTATCCTTAGTATACAGTATATTAGTATTAGTAGTATTTTCTATTATTATAATTATTTGCATTAGCCTATTAATATTATTCTTATCGTTATTGCCGATGTTGTTGCTGCTATTGTTATTATTTTCATTATTGTGTGTGCGTATTTGACTCTTCCCTAGGCTCTGCACATGGCAGAAAACAAGATCACAAGATTTTAGGAGGTCTACTCACTTAGGACTGAAATAGGACATTCCTACGCATTTACATCAATTGGCTGTCTGTGAACGACTTCACACCAAGGTATCAGGTCAGAAAAAGGCTGACCGTGTCAGGGTAAAGGTCTCAGTGAAGGCCAGTGAGAACCGCGGTACCGCGCTTGAGTAGAGAAGGAGAGCTGGTCTGTCTGGGTACTGGGAAAGGCGGTACTCCATGATACAAGATGGCCTATTGTGCTGTTAATGGTTGCAATCGAACGCAAAGATTGAAGAACTGCAAAAACAGTGGATTAATCTAGGGAGCTGTACAAATCTTATTTATGTCAGTAATGATTAAGACCAAGATTATGCAGTTTACATTTTAACCCACTGCATATAAAAGACGGAAATTGAAATCTTGATGTAACTCAAATAATTAGTTGGATCTCCTTAAAGGTCAACTCCAGGGATGAAAGAAAAAACGAAGTTTAAAGCAAGGTCATTACTTGTCATAAATATACTTTAAAATGTATATGGGCAATATCGATATAATTCCATTAAACTTCAGAGAAAAATACTAATTTAAAATGTTGTTGGCATCCTCAGCCATCAACTGGGCGACTTCCAGTCAGCTGGCGTGACAATAGACTCACAAGACTGTAAACAAACACCCCCATCACACACGCTCGTGGACAGGTATGTTTTCTTAATTTATGCTTTTCAATTCAATACTCAAGCTCTGCAAAAGATCGAACAAGGTCCTAAAGATGTGTAGCATACCTAGAAATAATCCCATCTCGCCAATAATTCACATGAAGGGCCTTAATTTGGGTGTTGATTCTTGTCCAAAGTTACTAAGGTCTATTATATCTTCTTAAGAATAATAGTTTTCTGTTAATTTAAAAGCTGTGAACCCTTGACTAGACTATAGTAAAGTCAAATGTTGAGCTGTGTACATTCATACAGTTTTTAAGAGTTTCTCCTATTAAAAAGACCACAGATTCATCCACCTCCCATGTTGAGTGTTCCCGCCATTACCTTGTGATGCGTTCGCCACACTTCTAGCGGCACCAATGAGCGCGCCGCCCCTCGTTCTGGGTGGTGATTTGGTGCAGCAGACTGTTCGAAGATGGGCTCGTCTGGCACTTTTTGCAGTTCGACATCGAGGGCTCTCTTGAAGTTGTCTAACGAGAAGCCCCTCATGTCTCTTACTCGCCGTGGGAGTTTGTTGAAGAGATGTGGGCCTCTGTGTGATAACCAGCCCTCTCGCAGAGATCCCATAGCATCCCTGTACTCATCCAGGGGATATCGCATTCCCAGCCTCTCCTATCACTGAATTTCATGACTATCGGGGTATGTAAGTTTGGTACTAAACCCTCTGCGATTTTCCACGTGTATATTATTTGGTAACATTCTCTTCTACGCTCCAGCGAGTACAGTTTCAGTGCTCTTAACCCGGCAAGTGCGGAAAGATATAAGATATAATATAAGGTCTACCGCTGCGCTGCGGAAAGCCTTATATAAGGCCAGGCCTAAAAACAAAACCTTTAAACCAGCCCAGTATCAATTGATTATTATTTTTGTTTTATTATTATTGCCCCTTGGCCATGCCAAATATCACTCCTCCAAATCCCCTTCTTCCCCCCCCCCCCTTCAATTATCACCTATTTTCTCTGTTATTCCCTTATTTCGTCGGTATATTTTTGTGCTATCAATTGCGAGTCATAAGCAGGCTGTGTTTGTATGTGCTACCAAGCGAAAGAAAGAGAGAGAGACATGACTACACGTCAGTGTCGCTCCAGGCGTCGTGAGGGGTGGATATTGGCCAAGCTGGCTCGCACTCGATGACTGTAACTCTCACTCTCATTTTGTGATTTTGACCAGCCAAACACTGTTTCCACTTGTTTAATTGTTGTAACAGGTTAATATTTATTAGTGGCCCCTCCATCATTGACGAACATGCCTATTACATAAGGCATCCTCTTCAAACACTAATCCGCCGTAGTTTTGAATCTACCGCGCAGAGCATTTAAAAACTGAGGAGCCTTCATCATGAGCGCACGCGACCTCACTCATGGCTTCAGTCATTATGAATTGGGTTCTCACTACGAAAAAACTTCGTAAAAAATAAAAACAAAAAGAAAATAAGAATAACTATCCAATAAGCTTTCCATCATATCGTGGATGTACTTGTGTGGATTTCTGACCAGACGCTGATTCAGGCGTCATTCTTCCTTCTCTGTTCTGCGCTCAGCCCGCCCGGACGTGCCACCCCACGCTCCGCTGGTTCCGCATTCGTTGCGTCCCTAGTGAGTTTTTTCTCATTTGTTTACTCCAGGATGTATCGAGTAAGGTTAGGATAGGCGTAGCAGGAGTGTCCTGGGCTGGTTGCCCGCAGTGCAGTGTATTTTGGGTCGAGTGTATGGTGCATCTATTTCGGATGTACCCTCGTGGTCACGTTGTGGACATGTGAACTTTTTCACAGTTGAGTTAGTTTGTGATGCAGGCGGCTTTCACTACGCGTTAATTATTGCTGCCTTTTATCTTTCTGATGAGGTAAGCTTTGTTTTCTGACGTTCCCAGCGTATTTTTCTTCACTTAGTGAAGTTTTTTCTGGGTCCCGAGTCAGTCTTCCCTGGGTTGGAAGTTGTTGCTACGGTGGTGTGTTGGCGGTGGTTCCTGTTGTGATATTTCCAGTGTGTGTGTATATTTCAACTGTTATTATGCCGTCTGCCTAGGCCTAGCCAGCCGCTCGTAGCTTTGCCACATGTACTAGTGTTATTATTTATTATTTATAAATATGCCCTACTGTGTCATGTGTATCCGGGTTTTAGTTGTGTATTGGCTAATTCCTCGGACTATAATTGTTTCCTGGTTTAGTTGTGTATTGGCTAATTCCACGGATTATGGTGTGACCTTGGGTTAGTCGTGCGTGGCTCCTCGTGTCTTGTGTTGTTCAGATGGTGTCTGTTCAGGGTGGGTTTCCTTCCGGCGGGTTTTTTCTCGGTTTCACCATGAAAAAATCCTGGCCGAGAGCAGTGTTGGGCCACACGTGGTTGTTAACACTGGCTTGTATCCCCGGCGTGGGGGGGTGTATGTGGCTCTCCAGGACTGCGTCTCTGTGGGTGCCTGGTTTCAGGCCTCCTTTGATTCCCGGCGGGATGGCTGTACCCATCCATATAAAACGGCGTTCTTGTGGACATACGTTTTGGGAGTTTTTCTACCTGGTTTTACGACAACCACATGAAAAACCTAGCTGTTGTTTAGGCTTTCCTCCCCGGCGATCTTTTACAAAGAAGTGGGGACAGGAACTTATGGGGTTAACTTTTAAACTTCTCACCCGGCGGGTGCACCTGGGTAGGGTGGGATGAACGACTTATGTCTTTCAGTTAGTTAACCAATCCATTTTAGTGATACTCTGTGTATCGCTGCCTTTACTCTTACGGCGATTGAAGGTTCAATTAGGTTAAATATCGATTCTCACACCCGGCGGGTGCTCCTAGGTGGAGGAACTAAGAAATTTACAAAATTCAATTTAACCTCTTAATTTAGTGATACAATTAGGTATCGCCGCCTTCTAACTTACGGCGATCTTTTGTGACAATTCGTTAAACATCAGATCTCGTATCATCCTGCCCTGGGCTATTCTACTAAAATAATTCAAGGGCCGGCGTCTTTATGGGGGGTTGCTTTGTTACAAAATTGAATCTTGAGACAGTCACCTCCTCCAAGAGACTATAAGTGCCATGCTGGACCATTATATCAGAGGGTATTCTTCACTTTCTTTAGCAAAAGATTTGTTTAGACTTTACACCCCGCCGCGTAGCGAGATGTGTTAGTTGTGTCTTTGCATCTCGTTACCCGGCGGGTTATTAACACTTGTGTGCGAACATGTTGGATTAACCTTATGAGCATTAATTCCTGGAAATTTTATTTTTTTCCAGAGCTGAGCTCCGGCGGACCAATACAGACCCGGCGGTAGTTTTCACCCACCAGTCTCTGTCATGGCTACCGTGGCCCCAGTTTTTGCCCTGTGCATTACCCCTACTTGTGCTGGTATCCCTATTTTTGCACACACCCTTTGCATAAGGTGTGTTAAATGTCTAGACCGTTCAAGGGGTCTCTGGGTTATGCATAATTGTTCCTTTTGCTCCCAATTAGCTGTTAAAGTCCTTTGTGAGAATGATAAGACCGCGGCGGTAGCGTTGAGAGAGGTTCGACAACAGATGTCGGCCTACACTACCATTGTCGCGCATAAGTCACTTCAATGTGACAACGTCCCACTTTGGGATAGATTGATGTCAGAACACCCTCCCCCTAAACGTTCCTCTAGAGTCACGAGTATTAAGCCGACGGAGACTAGTCAGGGTTCTGTATCGTCTGCGACTACAACTAAACGCCCGAGAGAGCCTACACCCCCGGCATCCGCCTCCTCGTCGCGGGCGAGATCTAGGTCAAGGTCACCTCTCAGACACCAGTCATCTAGTCGTGCCTCTTCACCGGCGAGTAAGAAGAGTAAGACGGAAGGTTCCACCAGTGGTCACGGCGGAGATTCCTCCAGATCTAAGACTAGTTCGCGGTCACACCGCAGCCATAAATCCTCCAAAAAGGATTCACATCGGAAGTCCTCTCGACATTCCCCAAAGTCTAGTGCATCTCATCGTACCTCTACACCTGACAGAGTTTGTGTTACGGCCTCAGAGTCCAGTGCAGCGCCTGTCCCTAAAGAGGATTTGCCAATTAATATTTTAACCCTGGAAATGGAAAGTTCAGGAGGGTCAATAATTGAGAATGTTTCAGACTCTCAAGAGAGCGTAGGCCAGGGCCTCGGTGTTTGGCGGTTTGCCCAACCAGGGTCTGACCACCCACGTCCGACTCATACGAGTCACACAGTAGCCGACGTCCACAGGGACGCGGCGATCCCATCCTCTATCCCAGACTTATCTTGGAAACAAGGTACCCCTGCCTCGGCGGGGTCTTCTCAGGAGGATCGGGAGGAAAAAGACGAAGTTTCAATAATTTCGGATATGGAAGGACAAGGGTCAGGCTCAGGCTTGGACGCCGCACGGGATAATAATGATTCACCTGTAAGTTCTTCATCAAACCAGTTTGTTACAGCACAAGAAATTGATGGGTTGCTTACTCATGCTTTATCTAAATTTTTTGGTCAACAACAGGAAAACCCCACAATGGACTTGGGGGCTCCCTCGACAAGTTCTACGGTACGGCCTCTGATGATGTCAATTGATTTATCTAAGATTCCTAACCCTCCTACTCTGTCACCTGCAAGGAGCACTAAGCCTGCTACGGCGGCATTGACAACTTCAAATGTCAGGGTCATAACGGATGTCAATCCACCCCCTCTAGACAAAGTGCCTCTTAGAAAGGTAGCTATGCCCCTGCTTTATGGGCCAGACGAGTCATGGGTTCTTTTGAACCCCTCTAAACCAGAGCTTGCCCAACCTACCTTGTCAGGGGAACTCCCGGTACCGCGTGAGTGGTTTATCCAGGGCAACAAGTCAAAGAAATTAAGGGCCATGGATGCCTTGGGTAATGTTCTGGACGTAAACATCAAGGCTATACCTAGTTATTATCACCAGGATTATTTTGTGTATGCTTCTAAGCCTGCTTTACCCCCTGCCTCAGCTTAAAACTATTTTCAGACTGGTCTAAGCTGGATGGGTTTAATGATATTAAGACTCTGTCAGCTCTTACTCCTGAACTAGATTTACAGACCGTCACAGACGACGCAGCTAATCCAGTTTTGAAGGTGGGACAGTTGGGTCCAGGACCTTGGGTGGATTGGGAGGTAGAGGCTCAAAACTTTGCAACCACTTTCACTTCTAAATCTTCCCACCAGATCCCTCAAGATACACATTCATGGTTCTCCATGCCGGTGGGTTCTGCCGGCGGAGTCCCGGCAGCTTTGTTTGCATTCCTAGCTGCCCCTAAGATTAATCTTTGTGAACTGAAGGACCCGTTCACTACCCCTACCCCTACTCACCTAGACAGAGAATTTAGGCTACGAGGAAAAGCTTTTCGCCTGTTTTCACAGTACATAGTATCTCAGCAGGTGGCTAAGTCTTTACTACGGTCCACTCAGGCAATCGCAGACGCGGATGCTCGAAGATCGGTTGAGTTATCCCGGCGACTGATTCTTCAGTCGTCAATCCAATCCTTAGGTGACATACGCACCGCCTTGCTTGAGGCGGTGCGAGCACGACAAGATCTTAGGATGTCGTTAGTTCGCAAGCTACCTGATCGCATTGCTAACCAGGTGGTGATGTCACCAGTACTTACTCCATCTTTAATGTCCCCTGAAGTATGGCGAACGGTGTTCAATATGGCACAGGCCGTTAAGCACAGTCCCACCCCTTCTAAGAAACCTGCATTTAACTTCCCCAAACCCAGGCCTACTACTAAAGCCCAGCCAGGGGGATCTAAACCTTTTCTTCTGCCTAAGTCCTCCCACTCCCCCCAGGGTCAGTACAGGCATAGACAGAATAGGTTTTCAGGTCAGAGAGGACGCGGCCAAAATAAACCAGGTCAGGGCCAGTCTTCGGCCAACACCAGCCAGCCGGCGAAGCGGCCAGCACCAACCCCACCATCAAAAAACTAAAGTCTCTCTCACTCCCGGCGCCTACCTTAAGGCCGGAGGAACCGAGGGTAGTACAGCCGGCGAACCCTTGTCTGCTAACAGGGTCGTTCCGAACGTGTCACCAAGCATGGCCGTTAAACACTTGGGCACGGATGGTGGCACGCAAAGGCATCACTTGGCAGTGGCTCCGGCGACCTCGATTACGTCAGCCGACAACGGCGAATTTTGTTTCTTTAGAGGTGGAGTCACTAGCCCAGGAAATGATTGCCAAGAATGTCATCATCCCGGTCCCCCCAAATTACCCTGTATTCACGTCCAAACTATTTTTGGTTCCCAAAAGGGACAGTGTTCAGATGAGGCCGGTCGTAGACCTGTCTTATCTGAATCTTCACATTCACAACGAATCTTTCAGAATGTTAACAGTACACCAAATCAGGCTAACACTTCCGCCGGGAGGTTGGATGTGTTCACTAGACCTGACAGACGCCTATTGGCACGTATCGGTCAACAAAAGATTTCAAAGGTTTTTGGCCTTACGGATCAGGCACCAAAATTTTGTTTTTCAGAGGATGCCGTTCGGCTTGAACCTGGCACCTCGATTATTCACAAAACTAGTCCGGCAAGCCCTGATGCCATTGTTAAAACAAGGGATCAGAGTGTTGTGGTATCTGGACGACTGGCTGGTGGTGGCAGAGACACAACAATTATGCATAAAACATGTCAATATCATTTTAAATCATGTCAAAACTCTAGGCTTCAAGGTAAATCTGGTAAAGTCAAACCTTGTTCCCTCACGAGTAATTCAGTGGATAGGGCTGGTCTGGGACACCGCCGCTCTCACTCTGAGTCAGAGTGTGGACAATCGCAACAGGTTTCGCAGGAAACTGTTCAGGTTTCTTCACAGTCTGACTACGACACGAAGGGTCTGGGAGTCTCTGGTCGGCTCTCTCAACTGGATTCAACTAACTGTCAAGTTGGGCCGGTTGAAAGTAAAACGATTAATATTGGAAGGCAACAAATATTTCCCGCTCTTGCCGGCGGGAAAATTATGGCCCATCCCGAAATTAATCCACACCTTACTAGCGGTCTGGGCGAAGAGGGAAACATTGCACTCAATAATGTCATGGACCTCTCCTCCACCAACGGTATGGGTAGACACGGATGCGTCAGGCACAATAGGTTGGGGATTTCAGTCAAATCAGGGGCACCAGGGTCAGGGGCTTTGGTCCCACTTAGAAATCTCGCACATCAATGTCAAAGAATTACTAGTCCCCTTGTATTTCCTTCAGGCTCACGGCCCGGCGTTACGGGGCAAGCCGGTGGCCTTCAGAATGGACAATCTGAATGCAGTCCACTGTATTCAGAAACAAGGGTCAACGAGGTCAAGGAAGTTGCTAAACGTGTCGGAAGAGATTTTTGCTCTAGCCAACAGTCTAGATATTTATCTGCACGCATCTTATCTCCCAGGCGTAGCGAACGTCTGGGCAGACGCTCTGTCCCGGAGACAGAGCACGACAGTAGAATGGGAGCTCAAGCAACCCATTTTCAACCTAATGATTGCAGAGCTCTCCCATCCACAAGTGGATCTTTTTGCGTCCGAGGAGACTCACAAACTCCCTCTATACCTCACCCGCCGGGCGAAAACACCGGCAGGGGGGCCAGACGCCCTAGTGACAGACTGGAACAGATGGAGCTCCATCTATCTGTTTCCGCCGCCAGATGCGTCACTAATGTGCCACGTAGTGAACAAACTACGAGATTATCGAGGCTTAGTCTCGCTAATCGCGCCACTGTGGCCGGCGCAGTTGTGGTACCAGCAATTGAAAATGTGGTGCCCGGACCCGGTATCGCTCCCGGTCGGGTATTTCCACTTAGACGCGATTGGCAACCTAGCGACCTCGCTGACTTTTGCATTATGGACATTCAGGAGGCCAAGTGGCTAGCACCATACGGTAGAGATGTGACAAATAAATTACTTAATCAATATACTCAGTCTACAAAACGACAGTATCAATCACATTGGCAAGCCTTTACTTCTTGGATCGTTAGGACAGAACAAACTGTACCCTCAGTGGCATTAGTTTTTAATTATTTAAATTATCTGTTTGAGCAGAAACGTTTATCTGTGGTAACATTAAAAAATCACTTAACTGCGATTAGAGTGCCCTTTTTAGACCTTACGGGTCTTTCCATACCGGTAGCGGAGGAAACAGGTTTTATGAGAGCATGTTTTAAACTCCGCCCACCTCCCCGTCAGCTCATGCCTACTTGGTCTCTGGACAAAGCTTTGTCTTTGCTTCACTCTCGTCTGTACCAAAATACTGCAGACTTTGCATTACTCTTAAAAAAGGCGGTTTTCCTTTTGGCTTTAGCCACCGGAAACAGAGTGTCTGAGCTGGCGGCGATGAGCAACACACCTAATTGTCTTAGGTTTGGTAGACTTAATGAATGTATTTCCATTGCACCCTCCCCAGGTTTTGTAGCCAAGAATGAGCATAGTGCACACGTGTTTTCTGAGTTCACGGTGCCGGCGTTAAAAAGGGGAAAGGTGCATCATAATTTATGTCCAGTACAAGCTCTAACCAAATATTTGAGAGTAGCTCCTCAAAACCCCCAAGGTGCTTTATGGGTAGCAAGTACGGGTAAACGCTTACTTAAACGGCGATTAGCCTCTCTTCTGATAGAAGTCATTAAAGAAAGTAATCCCGGCGTTGTGGGTCGGGCCCACGATTTACGCAAATGGGCAGCCTCTTTACGTTTCCTGAAATTTTTTTCAGTTGAAGACATAGCGTCCGCACAGTTGTGGGCGTCTAATCATACGTTTCTGTCTAGATACTTGTCAGTTGTGGTAAACTATCAATGGAAGTTAAATATTACTAAGCTATAATGAATCAAAATAAAATCAATCTAAATGAATACTCTATATCTAAATTGAATTCAATCTGAAACAAGCTAATTTATATCCAAAGGTCTCACATAATAAATGTATATATAGGGTAAGGTTATAAGGGTTAATATTAGCCAGGAATTAACTCACCAATAGTTCCACGTGGCAATGAGGCAAGGGAGAACGTTTTACCCAATATGGTGGTGGACAATGGGGAACGAGACTTCGGTCCCAAGACACGAGTCAAGAGTTAAAGAAAGAATAAATGATTACATGGGAATGGACATGAATAATATGCTTATCTATCAGTCAGTCATGATGTCGATGAGAGCGTCGTGATGGTGTAGCTGTGTGTATTGCTGTATGTGTATTGTGATTAGAGGCACAAAAGCACGATCAACTGAGGGCGGAAAATTAGATGTTAACTGGTTGGTGTTCGTGAAGGCTCTGGCGTACCTCAAAAGCACACCTTGCTGCCTTGGCAAACCGCCAGGAGCCCAAATTATCGTACCGCATTTAGGTTGCTCTATACGATAAATTATATTAATATATACGATAAATTCATATATACTACATAAGACCATGGCAATATTGCTTAATAGCATATTAGGCCTTTTATAACTTAACTTATTTACAATCTTATAATATACGATCTACTCGTCCTACGTCGTGCTGTAGGAGAGATCGTGACGTCACAGAGACATACAAGATCACAAAAGAGTCATATTCTATCGTATTTATACGATACACTCCCCCCACAAAAAAGACCTGAACCCCACCTTAAACCTAAAGTTGCCCAGAGGCTATCTTCTGACGCCACAAGTCGACAGCGCCAGCAGCAGCGCGTCTGGGACGCGTCCCGGTCCGAGAATGATCACCATCAGTATGAGGTGAGTCGTTCCTTTGAGAATCCTCGGACCCAGCAATAACAGGTGGAGCCTCAGATTGCAATGCGGAATCGAGCTCCAAAGCGTACAAACGTGCGATAGGACGAACAGTAGTTCCAGTGGCTGTCTTTAATAGCGCCACCCGCTCTACAGAGTCTGCCCCCTTGTATACCTCCAATACGCGGCCTAATTTCCAGTATAAACGAGGACTATCTTCTTTAATTAAAACAACGTCACCAACTGTAGGGGCCGTTGGTCTACCAGAGGGAGTAACACTCCTTTCCCTCAATGCTAGCAGATATTCACTAATCCACCGTTTCCTAAAATCCTCGATTATCCTGGATATATACTGGTATCTCTTAGACACCGCTACCGCAGAGTACAACGAGGGATCCTCTAACTCTACTATGGACTGAAAATCAGATGGAAACGCAGTCAATGGTTTTCCATATAGCAAGTGAGCTGGCGTTAATGGTAGTGGTTCTTGCAGGTCGGTGTACACATATGTAAGCGGGCGATCATTCACGACTGCCTCTATCTCTGTGAGGACTGTCGTCAACTCACTCTTCTTTAACCCATAATTAGCGGCGAGCAACATAAGTCGAGTTAAATAAAGCTGGACTATGTGGCGGCGCTCGACATAACTCGAGTGGCAATTTCAGCACGTAATGTGGCTGAGAGAGAGAGACAAGTGGTGGCAGGAGACTAGCGAGCGTATGACTGCTCCAGACCACCGCGGCGAACCTACTGACACAAATCTCAGCTCCCTCCTCCCTCTCTCACTCGCTACATACTCAATTATGTACTGAAAGTACCGAATTACCTGCTTTTTGCACTCGCGTTGCACGGTTATTGCAAGAAAACTATCCATCATACAAGGATCGTTATGGTGTCATTCGAAAGCTCTGTTTATGCCCTTTCAGGGATAGGTACTTGTTTTACGTTCTGGGTCTTATTTAGGCATGAAAATGATCACGTAAACAGCCCTATTTTGGCTAAAAACACCCCGCTGTGCGGTACACATAAATAAACCGCATAGGCCGCTCGTAAGGTGTTAATAGAGCACGTCCTACAACCGCTCTTAGTCCTGACTTTACTATGCCGACACACCGTTCCCACATGCCACCAAACCAAGGTGCCTTAACTGGAATGAACCTCCATTCGCACTTCTTCTCTCTCAAAAAAGTGATGATAGTAGGATCACTACTCATATCCTTTAGATATTTTGATGCTTGGACATAAGTGGGAGCATTGTCGCTAAGAATGAGTTGAGGGAATGAACGACGGGCACAAAACCGTCTAAACGCCAGCATAAATTCTTCGCTAGACATATTATCACATAGTTCTAGGTGTACCGCTCGAGACGTCGCACAGGTAAACAATAATATATAAACTTTCTCATGCTCCCTCGTCTTCAATGCCCCTGTGTAATCTAATCCTACCGTTTGGAAAGGTTCTACGTGCTTTACACGGCATTCAGGTAGGGGTTGAGCTGGTCCAGTTGCATATGGTTTACCCTTTAGTCTCTGGCATATTACACACTTTCTCACTACGCGTCGAGCTACTTGTCGAACTCTGGGTATCCACCATGTGAGACGTAAATTTGATATAATATGACATACCCCGTAGTGTTTTACTTCCCTATGTGCACGTATGATCAATAGATCAGTAACGTGATGTCTTGTTGGCATAAGTATAGGTCGGTTTGTGCCGTCTGGTACACCCGACCACTTCAGGCGACCCTCACACCTGATGAGGCCATTGTATAGGTGCAACCTTAGTTGACGCACTATATTAGGCATTAATGTCTTATTCGAGCCTTTCAAGGATTCTAATTCATTGGAAAAGGTTTCTACTTGAACCCATTTGATCAAAGTTACTTCCGCTGCTTTAAATTCACGAGCATCAATGTTGTGACCCCTGTTGCAGAGTTGGCCCGTTACTTTAAGCTTAAGATTGGATACATATCGCAACACCCAAGCTACAACTCTGACTAGTTTATTATAGTCACCGAATCTTGCCCACTTTATGATAGGACCCGGTGGCTCATTTGGTTGGGCTGTAACTGCCACTGTTTCCAGTGGCAGAAGTCCCTCACCAACAGCATGCCATATCGTCCATTCACTTTCATGGAGCAGCCACTTTGGACCATGCCACCACAATTCGGACTTCATTAACTGGCTAGCCGTTATACCCCTAGTTATGAGATCACTAGGGTTTTCCTTTGTATTTACATAATGATAAGCAACGTCTGGCAAAAGGGCTCTAATCTCATCTACCCTATTCCGCACATAAACTGGCAGAGACTTCTTGCTATGTATCCAGTTGAGTGCGACCTGACTATCGCACCATACGTGAACGATTTCAATATTTAATTCGCTCTCGTATGCTGCGCGTACATGTTGCACCAGACGTGCTAATAGCAGCATGGCAGTCAATTCCATTTTAGGGATAGTTACCTTTTTAACCGGGGCTACTTTGGCCCGGGCTGTAACTAAATGTGCCCCAAATGAAGTAACAACATATATGGCTACCCCGTATGCCGTGGCGCTAGCATCGCAAAACGTGTGTAACGTAACGTCACCGAACGCCGCCACTTTACGAGGTATAGGTTTAGTACATAGGATGGCATATTCATTCAACAACAATGTCCCTTGGTCATTCAGGTCCTCGGGCAAACTGTCATCCCATCCTATTTTACGTCTCCAAACTTCCTGCATTAGAATCCTAGCTCTTATGGTAACAGGTAATGCTAGACCCAAAGGATCAAAAAATTGCGCAACTTTGCTCAACAGACTTCTTTTTGTGTGCGCTCCTGTCTGCTGAGCAAAAGACCTTGTTTGAAAAGTTAGTAAGTCATGTTTAGGTTGCCAGATCATCCCCAAATTTCTGGACTTTTCCTGGTTAAGAGATGCCGTACCATCCACTTGTATTAAACTCTGAAGATCTTCACTATTAGTAACCCACTCGCGGAGAAATAGATGTGCATCCGCAAACAATCTGCGTGCTTGCCAGTATGCATACAACAAATCATCTTGACTATCGCTAGTACCCTGCAAATTGTCAATGTATAATCCGCGAGATAGTTTACTTGTGTCCTCATGAGTGTCAGCTAGATGTTTTCTGATTGTGGCATTTAACAAAAACTGCGAGCAAGTGGCCCCAAAGAGTACAACCCGAAAACGGTATATTATGATGGGACTTTCAGAGTCGCTAATGTCGCTGAACCAAAGAAAGCGGGTAACATCTCTATCTTCCTCCTTGAGCTTGACCATCAAGAATGCTTTCTCGATGTCACTGGTATAGGCGTACTTCCCCAGCCTAAACCGCAATAGATGTTGGGACAGGTCCGACACCATGGACGGACCTGTCAACAGGCAGTCATTCAGACTGGGTTGTTGACCTTGGTGGGCAGAACAGTCATACACCACCCGTATTGGTGTGGTGACGCTGTCTTTCTTTACCCCATGATGGGCCAGATAGTGAACCCTACCCTTCTTACACGGTTCCTCGACATCGACTCTCTCAATAAAACCCCTATCCTCATAACTCCGAAATACATCGTCATACGCCTGGCGCGTGCTCGGTTCGTTAGACAATTTCCGCTGCAATGCGCGCAAGCGACCTAATGCCAAACCATAGTTGGTAGGCAGGCTTATCTCACTGTTCTTCCAGGGTAAACTAACTTTATATTGCTTGTCTGAGGCACAGTAGCACACAGACTCGTCAAACCTTTGTAGCGCAACTTCCGAGTCATTATCAGTCTCCATAGGATTAATGCCTATGTGATCCAATCTCCACAGTCGTTCCAGGTCGAACTCGGCAGCCATCTTAGGGTCACTAGGTTGGGAATCCTCCCTTCCCAACTCCTCTGCCGCGGTTACATTGACTCTATATATCGAGACCGTGTCGACCAGGACCTTTGACTGTGTAGTATGCACCTTTCCGCTCATGCAGTATCCAAATTTAGTGGGGATTAAAATTACACCACACATCTTTTTAAATCCAGGGTATACTACTTCATAATAATGATCCACACCAAGTAGAACATGCACCTCACTCTGATTTCCCATGGGATCTGACAAGTTAACCCCTTTGCTACGTAATGCGTGTTCCACCTTCTTCACACCCACAGATACATATTCTGGTAGGGTGTCTACTACGATACAAGTCATAAAGTACCGGTTTTTACGATAGAAATATGAAATCTCCGCTATCTCGTAGTCTTGTTTATCAGTAACCCCTGTGAAGCCCTGTAATCGAAGAGTCTCAGCCCCTACGATTCGGTGCTTCAGTCCCACCAGTACGGACCTCTTTATAAAGGAACGTTGAGACCCTTGATCTAGAAGTACCCGACAAACTTTGTTACTGTCATTACCTTCCATGGGAATCTGTATTGTGGGCAATATAGTGGTGTCTTGCGTGCTACCTAGTGCCACAGTTGTAGTACCCTCATTTTTGACGTCTTTGACTTTATCTGCTGTAGGACACAACTTATCAAAGTGATGTCCTTTGCAGTGGCGACAGGGCCTTAACACCTTACGAGCGGCCTATGCGGTTTATTTATGTGTACCGCACAGCGGGGTGTTTTTAGCCAAAATAGGGCTGTTTACGTGATCATTTTCATGCCTAAATAAGACCCAGAACGTAAAACAAGTACCTATCCCTGAAAGGGCATAAACAGAGCTTTCGAATGACACCATAACGATCCTTGTATGATGGATAGTTTTCTTGCAATAACCGTGCAACGCGAGTGCAAAAAGCAGGTAATTCGGTACTTTCAGTACATAATTGAGTATGTAGCGAGTGAGAGAGGGAGGAGGGAGCTGAGATTTGTGTCAGTAGGTTCGCCGCGGTGGTCTGGAGCAGTCATACGCTCGCTAGTCTCCTGCCACCACTTGTCTCTCTCTCTCAGCCACATTACGTGCTGAAATTGCCACTCGAGTTATGTCGAGCGCCGCCACATAGTCCAGCTTTATTTAACTCGACTTATGTTGCTCGCCGCTAAATAAGGGTTAAGTATGTAGCAGTACATTGTCCCTGCTTACCATGTTCTTTACTTAGACAACCTACACATAGCTTCAATCTTTTCGCCTGTGCTAGTTTTGTCTCATTTGTTGGGTATTTTACGCAGAAACTCCATTTATGTTTGTTGTTACATAGCTTACATAGAATCTGAGCAGGTTTCTTATACACACCCTCTTTCTTTACTTTAGTCCCCACTGTCATGCTTACTGTTCCCCTCTTCTCCACATTCTCACTCCCTCCCGACTCATACATTCTCCCTTTGTTCAACTGTAGATTATTGATCTCCTTACTGAACTGAGTTTTGAACTCCCCCAGCTCAAATGATCTTACCTTATCAAGTATTGCCATAGGAAGCTTCTGACGCAAGATAATGACTATCATTTCCTGCGTGGTAAGCCCTAGGGTGTCTAGCGATCGAGTATGGCACTCCATATTTGCCCTGAAGTTTGTCAACTCATCAACCTTATACTGTGGTTCTGCGAGCCCCAACAAGGCAACGACATGGGCCATCTTCAACTGCTCTCTATCCCCGTATGTGGACTCTAATAAGTGTACCGCTTCAAGATAACTACCACCTACTACTGCAAAACCCTCTATTAAATGTAAGGCCTCTCCTTCCATTTGTCCCTTCAGATAGTGAAACTTGCGGACATTATCCAAAGAGGATTCATGAACCGTAGATCGAAATACGTCCCAGAAAGCTAACCACTCGGTCAACTTGCCCCCAAATGTAGGAAGATTGAGCTTTGGGAGGTGTACAGTATGTTTTGGGTCAGCCCTTCTATGGGCCTCATTATCGCCTCCCTTCTTACTCGCGATTGCACGCAGTAATAGGTACTTCGCTCTAAAGACAGGTTCGTCATAGAGGGCGCGATTATCACACTCTGTAACAATCTCTTCCTCCTCTGTCATGGCAGCCACAATCACCTCACTCAGAGCCGTAATACGACCGTGGGTAACCTGGACGTTTTCTAATCTAGCCTCCAATTCCTCTAGTTCAGCAGTAGTGATGAAAGTGTTGACGTCCACTATTAGCCTATTCATTACTCCCCGAAGTCCCGCCCTTTGATTTTTAGGGGCTTTGTTCAGCACCCCACTAGACGGTGTCTCTTTACCGTTTTTATCCATTTTGGTTGCGAGCCTATAGGCTATGTATCTAAATATTACGTCACAAAAACAACGGCCAAATAATAGGCTACTTAAGAGACGCCAACCGGCAGACTTCTATGTTATGGAGAAAAAATAGTACACTATATAGCAATACCTACTAATGGATCATATTGAACAAGAAAAAATGTTAGGTCAGGTCATATGTCACAGGAAGTCTGAAACAGAAAAGAACATTACTGGGGAAAGATGATGGGTGGGATGCAGAACTTGGGCAGGTGCAACGATGTGACCCTGCATTCCGGCTCTAACCATCGCTTGGCTAGCCTTGCCAGTTTATCATAGAGTTGTTCCTGCATCCTGTTATATGTCCCCTTGTTCATTGCCTTAAAATCCCTTACTGGTAGCTAATTCCCGGGTCTGGGCACCAATGTGGTAAACTATCAATGGAAGTTAAATATTACTAAGCTATAATGAATCAAAATAAAATCAATCTAAATGAATACTCTATATCTAAATTGAATTCAATCTGAAACAAGCTAATTTATATCCAAAGGTCTCACATAATAAATGTATATATAGGGTAAGGTTATAAGGGTTAATATTAGCCAGGAATTAACTCACCAATAGTTCCACGTGGCAATGAGGCAAGGGAGAACGTTTTACCCAATATGGTGGTGGACAATGGGGAACGAGACTTCGGTCCCAAGACACGAGTCAAGTTAAAGAAAGAATAAATGATTACATGGGAATGGACATGAATAATATGCTTATCTATCAGTCAGTCATGATGTCGATGAGAGCGTCGTGATGGTGTAGCTGTGTGTATTGCTGTATGTGTATTGTGATTAGAGGCACAAAAGCACGATCAACTGAGGGCGGAAAATTAGATGTTAACTGGTTGGTGTTCGTGAAGGCTCTGGCGTACCTCAAAAGCACACCTTGCTGCCTTGGCAAACCGCCAGGAGCCCAAATTATCGTACCACATTTAGGTTGCTCTATACGATAAATTATATTAATATATACGATAAATTCATATATACTACATAAGACCATGGCAATATTGCTTAATAGCATATTAGGCCTTTTATAACTTAACTTATTTACAATCTTATAATATACGATCTACTCGTCCTACGTCGTGCTGTAGGAGAGATCGTGACGTCACAGAGACATACAAGATCACAAAAGAGTCATATTCTATCGTATTTATACGATATCAGTTGCTCTAGACAAACCTTCCTTACCATGTATAGCTTTAAGGCAGAGGGTCTAGGTGGCCCTGCAGTCACTTTTGTTTACTTTCACGGGAAAGGGGGGGGGGGGGTGCAGTCAGTTGACATAGGACACCCTAGACCCCGCCGGAGTGTGAGAGCTGTGATACAATTTAAGGTTAAAATGTGATATGAAAATTTCTCAGTGAGAAATTGTGCTAGTACAATGTTAAGTACAAAACAACGGTGTTGTTAGAGTAGTTTAGCTGCGAAAGCAATTTAATTTTAGAATAATGGAGTTCCTTTGCAATTTATCTCCAAGTTTATGTTGGGGTTTATTATGTGCACATATAAACTTATAACTTGTTATTTTTTTGTCACCACTCGTTGAGTGGGGTGCCTTTGTAACTACAGATCTGTGTTCAGAATCTTCAGGGTTACCCATTTTTTGTCAGGCAGGCTTCTTTGAAGCACGCACCTGCCTGAACCCCCTTTTTCTTGTATTTTTTCGGCTACGCCGTTGTTAAATATATTTTTAAAGTAAGAATACTATGTGGTTGTTTGAATATCTGCTTTTCTAGAGTTATGATATGATACGAATGTCCCCCTCCAGTCTTAGAAATCAGGCATGTTCGTCAATGATGGAGGGGCCACTAATAAATTATAGGTTTGACTCCTGTAAGGAGATAAAGAAAACCTAATATTTAGTAGTGGCCCCGTAATCATTGACGACTGGGGCCCTCCCGACCGTCCCCTTCCCATTCGTTGATGTATTAAGGATTTTGGTTTACTTGATATGTCAGTGAAGGAAGAATGACGCCTGAATCAGCGTCTGGTCAGAAATCCACACAAGTACATCCACGATATGATGGAAAGCTTATTGGATAGTTATTCTTATTTTCTTTTTATTTTTATTTTTTTACGAAGTTTTTTCGTAGTGAGAACCCAATTCATAATGACTGAAGCCATGAGTGAGGTCGCGTGCGCTCATGATGAAGGCTCCTCAGTTTTTAAATGCTCTGCGTGGTAGATTCAAAACTACGGCGGATTAGTGTTTGAAGAGGATGCCTTATGTAATAGGCATGTTCGTCAATGATTACGGGGCCACTACTAAATATTAGGTTTTCTTTATCTCCTTACAGGAGTCAATCCTATAATCTTCATAATCAACATAAAATAGGCGCATATGGATAAGTATTAATGATATTTATGGTACGATAACGATTTGAGTGAAGGAAACAGTGTAAATACCTCCGCACAGGGAGAGGTGGTCACTACCCCACCTGCGCAGCTATGAGGTTAAATGCTCCCAATAGTGTAGCTGTTTTACCGAACTTATATGCGAAGTGAAATTTCTTTGTACACTCTCTAAGTCATTTATTTCACATGCTTTGTATGGGGATGTTAATACGCTACAGTATTCAAGCCGCGGTAGCACTAGAGGTTTGAAGAGCGTTATCATAGGTAATTCACCGCGTGTTTTAAATGTACGCAGAATCCAACCCGTTAGATGTTTCGCAGCCGCAACTTTGACCTGGTTATGTTCTTTGAAACCCATATTTTCAGACATAAACCCGGGAATGGCGAGAACACTCTTAAGAGGTTTTACTGGGCAACGGCGAGAAAGCTCTTAAGAGGGGAGGTCTAATAAAATACTTTTAAAAGGCCCCAGTAGCACTTAAAACATTTTATTTTTCCCTCCATACCTCATATCGCTCCTCCACATCCCCTCCTTCCCCCCTTTCCTCCCCTCCCTTCAATGATCACCTATTTTCCCTGTTATTCTCTTATTCAATTGTATAATTTTGTGTAAACATCTCTACACCGACCATAGGGTGTGGTCATCTGTGTGTCTATGCGTGGGAAAGAGCGAGAGAGAGAGATACAGGCCTCAGTCTCTCTCCAGGCCTCGAGAGAGGAGGATATGAGGCCGGCTGGCTCACAATTGTTGACTGAACCACTCGCTTACAATTCGCGAATTTGACCATACAAATGATATTCCCACTTGTTTTATTGCTGTTACAAGTTATTATCTTCATATTAAAGGCAAAAATAGGCGCATATGAATAAGTAATAACGATATTTATCATAAAATGACGATTATAGGCAGGAATGGAGCCTAATATTGCCGCCCAGAACTGTGGTGTTCACTACACCCTGCATGCACTTAATGGGTTAACACCCCAAGGTCTTTCACACTGTCTTTCCATTCTATTATGTGGTTAGATTCTGTTAGATAGTTTGTATTCCCTTTAACGACATTATTATCTCCGTACCGTATTAATTGGAATTTTTCTTCATTGAATTGCATGTTGCTATCCCTGGTCCACTGGAACAATATGTTTATGTCTTTCTGCAGCTGGTCCGTGTCCTCTTGTGTGTTTACTATCTTGCTTAGTTTTGTGTCATCCGCAAAAAACGACACCGTACTGTGTCTTGTGTTGGTATCTATGTCGCTAATTAGAATGAGGAACAGAAGGGGCGCTAGCACTGTTCCTTGGGGCACTGAGCTTTTGACATCCGAAGGCTCAGATGTGACTTGGTTTACTGCTACTGATTGTTTCCGGTTTATGAGGAAATTGTATATCCACCGTCCGATTTTCCCAGTTATACCCTTTGCTTTTAGTTTGTGGGCTATTATACCATGGTCACATTTATTAAATGCCTTCGCAAAATCGGTGTAAATGACATCAACGTTTTTCTTTTCTTCTAGCGCTTTTAGAATTTTGTCATATGTTCCAAAAGTTGTGAGAGACATGATCTTCCCGCTCTGAACCCATGTTGACCGGTGTTGTGTAGTTCATTTGCCTCCATGAATGCTGAGATTTTGCTTCGCAGGACTCGCTAGAAAACTTTAATGATGTGGGAGATTAGAGCTACCAGGCGGTAGTTTTTTGGTAATGCTTTACTCCCTTCTTTATGCAGTGGGGCAATTATTGTGTTTTTCAAGGTATCTGATATTTCACCAGTGTTTAGACTCCTCCACATTATAGCCAGGGGTTTTGAGAGGTTTTCCATACATTTCTTCATTAGGATCGAATTCCATGAGTCTGGGCATGGTGCCGAGTGGGATGGCATGTTGGAAATGGTCTCTTCTATGTCTTTTGGACCGAAATCAATATCCAGCATCTAGGGGGTTCCCGGGAGGGAGGGTTCCATAAAAAATATATTTTGGTCTCTGATGGCTTTTGTTTCATCAGGTCCACTGAAGGCCATTTCATACTGCCGGCGTACGAGTTCGCTCATTTCCTTTTTGTCCCCTGTGAATGAACCATCCCCTTTGCTTAGTGGGCCGATGTTTGATGCTGATTTAGCCTTTTGTTTGGCATATGAAATGAAGTAGGCTACTTGGAATTTTCCTTTATACCTGTAATAGCTTTCCTCTCCTCTTCCATATGTTGTAGTTCATATGATATTCTTAGTCTTTGTTCAATTTCCACAATTTCTCTATCTATTTTGGCCTTTTGCCTATTCTGTAGATTTTGATGTGTGCGTCTTTGTGTGAGTAATTTTCTTCTTCTGTACAGCTTCCTTCTTTCCCGATCTTGTTTGCTTCTTCGTCTTGTTTGTCTTGCAGGTGGTTACAAATTTGGGTCATGGTTTCTGTTATTAATACTAGACATTCTGCTGGTGTCGGGTTATTCATTAAATCTTCCCATTTTATTTCCTCCATTTCTTGATTTACCTCTTCCCACCTAATATTTTTGTTATTGAAGTTAAATTTACTGAAAGGGCCGGTTTTTGGTCTCGATCTCGATTCTGTACACTTGCTAAGGTTGTTTTGATCTCAATTAGTTTATGATCTGAGTATGTTGTGTCCGATATGTTAATGCTGTGTACTAGAGAGTCGTTGTTAGTGAAGACCAGGTCTAAGATATTGTTTTCCTGTGTGGCTTCGGCAATATGCTGGGTAAGACTAAACAAATTGCAAAGTTTAACCCTTAAAAAGCGGCTCACCACTTAAGTCGAGTTAAATAAAGCTGGACTATGTGGCGGCGCTCGACATAACTCGAGTGGCAATTTCAGCACGTAATGTGGCTGAGAGAGAGAGACAAGTGGTGGCAGGAGACTAGCGAGCGTATGACTGCTCCAGACCACCGCGGCGAACCTACTGACACAAATCTCAGCTCCCTCCTCCCTCTCTCACTCGCTACATACTCAATTATGTACCGAAAGTACCGAATTACCTGCTTTTTGCACTCGCGTTGCACGGTTATTGCAAGAAAACTATCCATCATACAAGGATCGTTATGGTGTAATTCGAAAGCTCTGTTTATGCCCTTTCAGGGATAGATACTTGTTTTACGTTCTGGGTCTTATTTAGGCATGAAAATGATCACGTAAACAGCCCTATTTTGGCTAAAAACACCCCGCTGGGCGGTACACATAAATAAACCGCATAGGCCGCTCGTAAGGTGTTAAAAAGCTCTCTCGTATTTGCTTCTCTGTTGTTATTTGCCACTACCTGGTTTTCTAGATGTTTCCATTTAATGTTTGGTAGGTTAAAGTCTCCTAGCCACATAATATTTGGTGTTGGGTTCCCGAGGGTTTCCACTTCTGATTTTATTTTGTTGGGTTTTGAATTCTTCTAGGGATGAGTCCGGAGGCCTGTATGTTACAATAATTGCTATATTTATGGATTCTATTTTAACTCTTAAGTATTTTCACCACTTCATTACTGTTATTTAGGAATTCAGTACATATCAGTGAGTCGTGAATATAGGCCTACAAGGCTACACCTCCACGTGTTCTATGCGTTCTGTCCACCCTATGTAGGTAATAACCAGGAATCCATACTTCATTATCCTCTTGATCTTTAATGCGAGTTTCTGTGAGAGCTGCAAATATAGCGTTTCCTTCTTCTAGCAGGCCCCTAATAAATGTTACTTTGTTTGTGGTTCTGTTTTTTAGGCCTTTTATATTTGCAAACAAGAGTGGGGAGAGATTGTTTGCAATACTGTGTTTCTAATGGTCTTCGGGAGGTATTCGCCACTGTTGGGGGGCCAGGAGGTGCTCTAGGTATTCTATGTGCTCTTCCATCTCCCTTGATCTCTTCATCTGCCATTTCCCTCCTTGATTTCTTCCTGTCTCGTCCTCGTGAAGCTGGAGAGTTTTTTGGTTACCAGTACCATTTGTTGTGTTTCTTGGATACCTCCATGTACCTCTAATATGAAAATCATGGCAGTTAGTATAATAACAGGTCTTGTTTTTAAGTGACGACTTGCAGATGGATGGGCGGTGGTATCTGTATCTTTCACCAAATCTGCAGTTTCCATCATTGATCAGTATGTTGCAAATTTGTGGGTGGGCAAATCTACATCTTCCTCCAATATCACTGTTTTGCCCAAAATAGCACCGTCTTTTCAGATAATATCTGCATATTGGTGAAGGTGGCTGAGAACTGTTCTGTGGTGAGCTATACTGAGGGAGTAGCTGAGTCTGGGAGGGGGAGGCCTGCGAGTTGGGGGAAATAGTGGTGTGGTTTAGGGATTGTGTGGTGTTATGAAATGGCGTAGAGGGGGGCTGGGTGTCCTGATCTGCCGGGAGTAAGTGGGCAGATGGCAGAGGTGTGGAGGCAGTGTGGACGGGTCATGGGGGAGCCTGTTAAATGGGCCTATTGCTTCATATTTGCTTCCTGGGAAGTTATTTGGTCAATGACAGTAGGGTGATCAGTGTTTTATGTAGTTGGTATTGTGCATGTGGTGTTAGTTGGGGTGCAGTAGGCGGTGTGTGTTGGCCTTGGGGAGGCAATGCGGGTAGTGTCGGAGGGTGTGTGGGGTGTGCCCCGGTCATGAGCTGAGCATCCAGGTTTGGGCTGTCCCTGTCACCCCTCAGTATTTTCCATCCTCTATGGTAAATTACTGCATCATTCGTGTATTCATTTCCATCTTGCCCATCTGTATTTTCTACTGTCTGAATAATTCGCATAGTGACTTCAAAACAATTGTCACAGAAATATAGGTTTTTCCCTATATCCTTGAAGGCTGTATTAATTGGTGATAGGCCTACACACAGTCCCAATGAAACGTTATTTTGCATATCTGGCATATCGTACCCTTATTCACGTGTATATAATGCCTACATATTGTGCAAATGTTTCTGGACTCCATTTTTGTTGTTGTCATTGTTTTCTTTCGACTTTATTTCTCGACACTGAACGTGGGGGGAGGGAGGGGGCGGCACTGCCTACTCTCATCTACTGTATTATATGATTGGTCATTCAAACTATTTTATTTTTTCATTTGTTCATTTATATATTTTCGAAATCATATACTATGGGTGGCTCTTTTTGTAGGCCAATTTTGCGTCAGGAGGGCTGGGAGCCTGGGACTAGTTTGTGTGGCTCTGCGTTTGAAATTTCAGCCCGGCACTATCCTGTGTGTCGTGTGTGTGTGGGAAATGCCTGGCACCCGCGTTGATGTCAAACGCGAATTTTAGTTTAGATTATTATTTCTTTACAATTTATCACTATTTCTCCTTTACAGAGCGGAAACTCACTTCCTACGGTGATTTGTAGTACAATAGTACTGGATATTTCACTTAATTATACGCTCCTAGGAATAGCGCATAATTCTGACTATCGACGTCTGTGGCAGCTCTCAGGTCAGATTTCCAAGGGCAGGATCTCGCTTGGGTCGCCCGATACCTGCCTCGTAAAAAAAAGTTACACTTTACTAAAACAGGCATTTTTATCCACTTTCACGGTCTTAATTTAACTTTTGTTGCACTCCATCTATTCACTATGCCGAATTACACACCCTTACGAGGAATTGTTTATTTACATCCATAAGAGCCGTGGGAAAATGTCTTTTCCCGAGGGGCACGAGAATTCCCCCCACACGACACAACACACAAAGGACATCATGACATCATGGTAGACACACCAGTTATCCCCACATATAGTAAGTTAGTTAAGCTATATTTCAATGTTGTTAGGTCACATTGATGAAAGTTCTTCAGTATTCTATCCCTAAAACTAAGCAGACCACAATGGACAATTTAGTTTGAATAGGTTTTCACCTATGGAGTTGATTTTTAACCAATAAACGACGACCGTCCTAAATAAAGATTTTTCTGGTGCACTGCGACCGTCCTCAATAGATCCAGAGCAAAAAAAAAAATTTTTTTAAAACACCCCACTGGCACTCAAAACAATGCAATTTGTGATTAGGTGAGATAATTCCCCTCCATTACTTTCTACCACTCCTACATATGTGTCCCCCCAACCCCCCTCCTTTTCCCCCCTCCTCAATTATCTGTTATTTTTCCTCTTATCGGGTAAGTTTCGGCGCGAATTTCCCTCACACGGTCTCTTTAACCCTTAAAGAGCGGCGCTCGACTTAAGTCATGCACCAATTTGCAGCAAGTTAGGAGCATTATTAAGGCTTTTAAAGGGTTAAAATCGAGTGCAAATGGCCGGGAGCGCAGCAGGCCACACGTCCGACACCCAGGGCTTACCGCCACCCACTGACTCACGCTCCCTCTGTTCTCGAGAGGACGGCAGTGTTACCATTAGTGAGCGTAGTGGGAAAAAATATGCCGCTATATGCTAAACTCCCATGTTGGTGGCACCACTGCATGAGAACCACGAGTGCTACGTAGCTCGTTCTGGTCTCATTTTGAAGCTTTTAGCGCCTAGTTTTTTGCTGAATAAATTTCTTTTCATGCAGATACTTGATTGATCATTCAGGAGAGCCTGAATATGCCCAAAATAGCCCAAAACACCCCGCTAGACAAGGGTTAAGACAGGCGAGGCAGTTAGAGAATTTTGCAACAGAGAGACTTCTAGTGCAAGGCCTCAGTGTCGCTCTACAGCTCGGAGACGGAGCATATATGCCGCCCCAGCTCTCACCTCATAATACGACCGGGCGGCAATAATACGTCTTTATCACTCCACAAATGCTATTCCCACTTCTTTTATTGCTCTTAAATGTTAATATTTTCATAATAAAAGCAAAACAGGTGCATATGGATAAGTAATAATTATATATAGGGTACTATGACGATTTCCGTCAGAATAAAACCAAATACCTTCGCTTGGCGGGAGGGTTTGAACTACCATAGCTTCGCAGTTTACGAGTTAAGCACCTCAAAGAGAGAGAGAGAGAGAGAGAGACAGACAGAAGGCGGCTAAGCAGGGAAATTGACACCTTTATGTAAGTCACTTAATTACAGTTGGATCTTCTTAAGCACTGCCAGAGACAGAACAAGGTTCAGATCATAACTCTACAGTCTTACAAAAATGCATGTGAAGTTCTTCAAATAATATGGTTACCCTTCAAAATTCTCACTAATAATAATAACAAGAATAATAATAATAAAAATAATAATATAAACAAATATATTAACCCGGGAACGGCGAGAACACTCTTTAGAGGTTTTGGTGGGCAAAGGCGACGAACTTTTTAAGATAGAAGGCCTAAAAAAAAACTTTTATAAGGCCCCTAGTAGTACTTAAAACAAGGGAATATGTGATTAAGTGAGATAATTCCCCTCCATACCTACTATCACTCCTCCACATGTGTCAAAACCCCCTCCTTCCCCCCCTTCAATTATCAATTATTTTTCCTCTTATTCCCTTGCTTATCGGTTTATTTACCGTGCCAACATCTTCAATCCGATCCAAGGCGTGTTCCTGCGCCTACCGAGTGCGTGGTGAGAGCGAGAGAGTGTGAGAGAGACTCAGTCTGCTTCTAGGCTTCGGAGAGGGATTTTTATTTTTTTCTATGTGAATGAGGGAGACAAAGGCATAACTGCCTGCAGCGAGTGCCTCCCCCAGATTTCAAAGAGTGACAGGGCCGAAATCAAGGGACGTTCGAGCTAAATGCCTGGACACACGGAGTTTCAAGCAATTTAAGTCATAGGAAGAGGGAAAGACTGATTCTGGGAGAGAGTTTCAGAGCTCAGCAGTTGAATAGAAGAAAGTCTGAGAATAGCGTTTCACTCTTGGGTTGGAGAGTTGCACAGAGTAACGGTGGGATTGTGTTGCAAGGCGGGTACTACGTACCCTACGTAAAGGAGGTGGTATACACTGGGAAAGCTCCGAGGAACACTGATTATTGTAGTAGCGATAGAATAGTGAGAGAGATGCAACATTGCGGCGAAGAGAGAGAGATTGCAGAGAATTGGTGAGTGCACGGGAGTTAATGATACGAAAAGCTTTCCTTTCTACTTTATCTAGGAGTGCGGTGTGAGAGGATCCTCCCCACACATGTGAACACTACTCAATACAAGGACGCACTGTGCCCCTGTACAGAGCAAGTAGCTGCGCAGGGGTAAAGATCCCCTTGAGGCGGTTGAGCACACCCAGCTTCTGGGAGGCTGCCTTAGCGAGACTGGTAATATGGTCTTTCCAAGTGAGAGCAGAAGAAAAAGAGAAACTGAGAACATTGAGGGAAGAAGAAGGGTTGATTTTTGTATTGTGGAAGAATAAGGGATAGTCCTCTGGAGGTTCCTGACGGGTAGTAAGATGGATAAATTGAGTTTTGGAAACATTAAAATAATGTAACAAGGTTTTCTCTACCCCAATTGGAAATAGTAGCTAGATCAGAAGATAAGCATTTTATGGCTTCAATACGTTTACTTTTGAGGGACTGCTGGCTGGGGCGTTCTGGAAAACTAATTGAGTGGTGTAAAGTAGAGTCGTCTGCATACGAATGGATGGGACTAGATGTACAGTTGAGAAGATTATTTATGAAAATTAGAAAGAGAATACGAGATAGGACAGAACCCTGAGGAACACCGGAGTTGATAGGATGAGGAATTGAGCGATGGCCGTCCACAACCGCAGCTATGGAACGGCCAGAAAGGAAATTAGAGACAAAGGTACAGATGGAGCGACAGAAACCGAAGGAGGGCAGTTTGGAAATTAAAGATTTGTGCCAGACTCTATCGAAGGCCTTCGATATGTCTAGTCACTCTAGTGCAACAGAAAAAGTCTCACCGAAGTCCCGAAAGTTGGATGACTAAGAGTTAGTAAGATATGAAAGAAGATCACCAGTAGAGCGACCCTTAACCCTTAAAGATCGGGGGCGGAGTCCGCCTCCAATTTGCAGCAAGTTAGGAGCATTATTAAGGCTTTTAAAGGTTAAAATCGAGTGCAAATGGCCGGAAGCGCAGCGGGCCAGACAGGCGACTCCCAGGGCTTACCACCGCCCACTAACTCATGTTCCCTCTGTTCTCGAGAGGCCGGCAGCGTTGCCAGTAGTGAGCGTAGTGGGAAAAAATATGCCACTATACGCTAAACTCCCATGTTAGTGGTAACACAGCATGAGAACGACGAGTGCTACGTAGCTCGTTCTAGTCTCATTTTGAAGCTTTTAGCGCCTAGTTTTTAGCTGAATACATTTCTTTTCATGAAGATACTTGATTTATCATTCAGGAGGGTCTGAATATGCCCAAATAAGCCCAAAACACCCCACTAGACAAGGGTTAAGGAAGCCATACTGGCGATCTGAGAGCAGATTATGAGAAGAAAAATGCTTAAGAAATTTGGAAGCAAGAATAGTTTCAAAAACTTTAGAGATACAAGAGATGAAAGCAATTGGACAATAGTTGGAGGGTTGAGAGCAGTCACCCTTCTTTGGGACAGGTTGAATGAGAGCAAACTTCCAGCAAGGAAAGACGTTAGAGGAGAGACAGAGACGAAAGAGTTTGCCTAGGCAAGGGGTCAGCACGGAAGCACAGTTTTTAAGTACAACAGGAGGAACACCGTCCGGACCGTACGCCTTCTTAGTATTAAGCCCAGAGAGGGTAGAAAGTACATCTTTAGAAGAGATTAGGCATAAGTAGGAGAGAGGGGGGTGGAGAAGGAGGAATAGCACCGGAATCATCCAAGGTAGAGTTTCTGGCAAAAGTTTGAGCAAAGAGTTCAGCTTTGTCAGAGGAAGAAGTGATGGTTGTGCCATCAGAGTGGAAAAGGGGAGGGAAAGACGAGGAAGAAAAGTTGTTGGAGAGGTTTTTGGCTAGATGCCAGAAAGCTTGGGAAGAGCTAGAGTCGGATAGTTCAGTGCATTTATTATTGATGAAAGAGTGCTTGGCAAGTCGAAGAACAGATTTAGCTTGATTCCGGGCAGAAACATAGGAAGAATGAGATTCTTGAGTTTTAAGGCGTCGGTACCGTTTGAATGCTTCCTCCTTGTTGTGGACAGCAGTAGAACAAGCGTGTGTAAACCAAGATATTTTTGCATTAGACTGAGAGAAAGAAAATGGAATGTACGCTTCCATGCCCGAGAGGATTACCTCGGTAATGCGTTCAGCACTCTCCGAGGGTCCTCGGCCACGGAAGCAGAAGTCATTCCATGGGAAATCAAAGAAGTACTGCCGGAGAGCCTCCCAGTCGGCAGCGCCAAAGTGCCACAAGCGCCGCTGGCTGGATGGATGGCCGTACTGAAGAGATAGGACAGGTGACGGAGACAAGTTTATGGTCGGAGGAGCCCAAAGGAGGGAAAAGGTTGACAGTATAAGAAGAAGGGTTAGAAGTCAGAAATAAGTCAAGAATGTTGGGCCGATCTCCGAAGCGATCCGGGATACGGGTGGGTTGCTGGACCGCTGCTCTAGGTCATTTATGATAGAAAATACGTAGGCTTGTTCACCAGGTGGGTCAGTAAAGTGAGAGGAGAGCCATTGGCAGTGGTGAACGTTGAAATCTCCTAAGATGGAGATTTCAGAGAAGGGAGAGATAGATAGAATGTGTTCCACTTTAGAGTTTAGATAGTCAAAGAATTTGGGAAAGTCGGTAGAGTTAGGGGAAAGATAGACAGCACAGAAATATTTAGTATGAAAATGACAGGATAGTTTGAGCCATAAAGTATACATCGCGTCCGCCTCACATTTCATGACTGGACTCTCGGCAATAATTCGTGATTTACACCCCCCAAATACTATTCCCACTTGTTTTATTGCTGTTACATATTAATATCTTCATATTAAACGTAAAATGTAGGCGCATATGAATAAGTAATAACGATATTTATCGTAAAATTACGATTTTAGACCTAATATTGCCGCCTGGCAGTAGGGTGCTCACTACATACAGCTTGCGCTTAATAGGTTAATAACAATAATAATAATAATAATAATAATAATAATAGTAATAATAATATTATACCGGTATATAAATAGTGACTGACTTTCATTCGGAATAATACAAGTCTCTCTCTCATTATTTTTCTTTCTTTCTCTCTTTCTGACAAATTTATACTGGTCACTCACATATTTCTCAATTTCTTTAGAGGCGAATTCCAGTGGTGAAACCTATTCAAACTACAATGTCCATTGGGATCTGCTTGGTTTTAGGGGTATGATACTGAAGAACTTTCATCAATGTGTCATAACAGCATAGAAATATAGCTTATCTAAGTTATTTTAAGTGGGGGGAACATTCTCCGTGGGAAATGAGAGAATCTGTGTGGTTTTTTTTTTATGTGAGAAACTCTTATAAATTGTATGCATGTGTACAGATCAACATTTGGCTTCACCATTGTCTGGTCAAGGGACTGCGATATATAAATTGAACAGAAAACGATACTTTCATTACGATATACTGTAGGCCTTGGATCGACCTCCCTTAAGTTTAGCCCAGGATAAACACTCAAAAACACTGCCTGTATGATTATTGTTGGCGAGATGGATAATTTCTTGATGTGCACCACATCTTCAGGACCTTGTTCGATATTTTGCAGAGCTTCAGTATTGAACTGAAAGGTATCAATGAAGAAAAACAAACCTGACAGTCCCAGCGTGTGTGCAATGTTTACAACCTGCCTCTCCGCATTCTATCGTCACGAAAATCAGCTGTAATTCTCCCAACTGATGGCGGAGGATGCCAACGATGTTTTAGATTAGGGTTTTTTTCTGGTGCTTAATGGAATTATATCGATATTGCCCATATTCATACGATTACAGTATATGCATGACAGGTTATGACCCTGCATTAAACTTCGTTTTTTCTTTCACTCCTGGAGTTCACCTTTAAAAGATATCTCCCTACTGCCCACTACAGCCAGCCTACGTCACGTCACGAATCTGCACAGAAGGAGGGAAGTGAGTTGCTCTACTCTAGATCTTTGTAGAGAACGCGTGATGAGTACTGTAAATTAATCCCACTCTTTTGTTTTTATGGTTTATTTATATTTTGTCTGAGTTTTGTTTTCAATGGAATTATTCGACAGATTTGTTATATTCTCTATAATTTTACGTGAAGTAATATTATTATCATATTTATTATTCATATTGTTGTTGTCAATTTTGCATTTTGCATTGTTTTGTCATTTGTAATGCTATCATACAAATACGCTACACAAAATTAATACGATGTATTATTCTAAATTACATAACGTAACTAAATATACCATAATCTAACTTAACCCTTTCCGTATTAGGACCACTTTTTCATGTTATTCTAACTATCCTTAGACAATGTTCCTAAGCTTAGGAAGGAGCTCTGCGTCCGTGAATTAAAGAGGTAGACTATACAGTATTTCTTAATTAACCTCCTGACTTCAACAAGTCCTTCCGTAATTGAATGTTTAATGGTATCCAAATTATCGTACAGAAAGGCGTCATCGTAGAGGGAAAGGGTTAACTTTATTAATTATTTGCAGATGTATTTTGTCATACCATTTGTTCTTTGTTCTTGTAATTGTTCCTGCAGTTTCTCCCCAATTTTCTGCTTACTATGTGTTTTCCTACCTCACAATTTTCTGTTAAATATAATTATGTTTACTACTCCACAATTTTATCAGTGTTATGAATAATGTTACAATATAATAAATTGTAGGTGCATAGAGACAAATTGGAGAGGTACAATTGTAAATGAAAGGTTATGTGGAATACAGGAGACAAGAGATATATGAAAACAATGTCTTGTGAAGATAAGAGTGACACTCAATATATCCAGGCTAAATAAAACGGATGGAAATAGACAGAATATACAAATCTTAAGCTAAATTATAATTAAAGAAGTACAATTTAGGCAAGACAAGTTACACAAATTATCTAGGAGCAGATATAGCTAATTTATGATGAATAAATGAGAAAGTGAAATGAGAAGATTAATAACAATTAAAGAAAATATATCGGAGATTTTACGGATTGTGATAAATTAGAAAAGTGAGACAGGAAAAATATATTTAATTAGACAATTGAGTTTGAAAATGCAATTAATGCAATTTAAAGGTTAGGTACGAGAATGGTGATGACTCCTGATTGCCTGCACCTCGGAATACTCCTTTTGGTGTACTTTCTTCTAATTTTACTCCCACCATAAATGATAAAACATACAATTGAGAATCCTATTTATTTATTATAGTGGCCCCTCCATCATTGATGATATGCTTTAAACAGTAATGACACTCTTTGAACCCCAGAGTCAGCTGCTCAAAGCACCCGCCGAGGAGCGCCAGAGACCAAACATTGTAAGCGTACGCTTATAACTATTTACGAACTCGTCCTTATGATGCGGATGCCACTACGAAAAAACTGAAATAAAAAAAATTAAAAGAAAAAAAATAGAACTCTTAATCTACTATGCTTACCATCCTGTGGATGTTGATAGCGCGGGTTTGCCCCGAGACGCTGATGCGTCATTCTTCCTTCTCGCTCCGGGGGTCCACGCCGAGCGGACGTGTCTCCCAACCTCTCTTCATTCTTTGTTCTTCTGTCTGGATAGTAAGTCTTTTTCTCATTTGTACTATCTGAGATGTTTTAGAATAGGTTTAGACTAGATAGGTCGGGCGTGCTGCTTGGCGTGGCCCCCAGGAGTGTGTTTTTTAAAGGTGCTACGTATTGGCGTCACCTCGGGTCCCCATGAATGAGGCCGTCATTGTTTTTTGTGTTGTCATGTTTCTCTAATTTTAGCTTAGCTAGTAGGTTTAGAGGCATTTTATAACCAGGGCAGCGCTTTTTGGCCACCTTTCTGGTGGGTTAAGCGTGTTTTGTGTTTTTCGTCGGCAGAAACTTGAGTTTAAGGGTTGCTTTACTTAGTAGAGAGCCTTCTTTTGGTATCTGCATCGTCTCCCCTAAGTTCCTGTCATCGAGATGGTGGAAGGTGCTGGTTCTTCCTGGAGGTAAGAGTATTCATCGATTCGTCGTACTTCTTGCCCTAGGCCTCGTGGCCAGCCTCTGCGTAGGTGATATTTATGGCTAGGCTGTAATTTTAATTATTATTATTACATTAATTAATTAAGTTTATGCCATAACATGTGACTCTCTTCTTCTGGACGAGATATTAGTCTCAGTTGTTGAGGGTGTCAGGAGACGTCCTGACATTGGGATCTGCTTTTCCGGCGGAGGGACTGTCTCGCAACAGCGTTTCTACCTCGCTAGATGCCCCGCTAGTATTACATGTTAGATTCAGAAATTATTATAGGAATCATTATTTCAACTCTCATATAATTTTAATTGATTTATTTACAGTCTACAGTATATTTATGTGGGTGACTGTACATCCATGAGGGTATTCATTGTAACTTCCTGGTTCTTTTTGTCTTCTAGTTTTTACCATGTCAGATTTCTTTCCCACACACATTTAAGCTCACCTCTCACTTTTGATCCTCACCAGACTCTGTTCATGTGACCGAAAGTTAAGATCACATGTTAGGTGTGTGTGTAGGGAGGTAAGAAGAGAAGGAGGAGGGAAGGTTTGGGAGGAGTTTGACACGAACTATGGGCACGTTGACAGCCCAGGAGATTTCCTTTCAACATAGGGAAATTCTCTTTGTAATATTTAAATCTACATTTGTTTGATTAAACACCGTGGCTGGATTCAAAGTTTCCTTTCCTTATATGTAGAGGATGGTGGCGGCGTATCTTTCACATCTATTTTATCTATCTACCTATCTACGAGAGAGCAGGACGCAGAGCAGAGAATCTACAGTATACTTCAATCAACCTAAACTACATTAAACCAAATCTATAAACCCGTAAGGAAACCTCCCAAACGGTTTACCTTTACATTTACCTAACTAGGAACGACACCCTCAGTCCTCCTAACTTGGTATCAATAAACCATTACATAACACTAGTGGCGTTCTAGTGTTACATAAGATCCAAATAACCTGTTCGTTGTCTTAAACTAGAACGAACTCCCGGCGGAAGAGGAAGGCTTCCACAGGGATTCTGGCTCAGCCGGAATGACTCACCTATACTATTACGTAATAATTCCTAGCTCAGCGGGGAAGACTACTAATCTGTCATCGCGGCGGAAGAGTCATTACTAACCCCTTGCCGTCCACGGCGGTATGGTCGCTTACTAGAAACTTCTAGACAGCACGAGTATAGGTCAGTGATAATCACTATCATGAATAAGTAGTCTTAATTCCTTCACTTGAAGAACCACGGTTCCATAAGGATACACAGGAAACTTAGGGTAGTGGTGATCGCTATATCTATTTTTCTTGGTTATTTACAAGGTAACGGTTGTGTGTAAATGTCTCGGGTTGTCCTTATGAGCATTGATTCTTGGAAATTTCCTTTCCAGATACACGTCTCCTCGGCGGGGAGCTCCGGACCGTGACCGATCCCGGCAGGGGGGGGACTTCATTATGGAACTAATAACTTTTTGTGCATCAACGATTTGTAACAACCTTCCTGTCACAGGCCACAGACTATTTGTCCATTGGGTTACTTGCTTAGATCGGTCTCGAAGCCAGTGGCTAACTAAAAAGTAGTGTATGCACGAAACTCCGTAATGGGCTAATTAACCACAAGGAGTCAGGGTGTCAAGTTGTTCTTTCGGCGATCAAGTCATGTTATAATAATTATACCAAAGACATTGCCCATAAGGCTCTCCAGTGTGACGATTAAGCTCTTTGGGAGCTGTTAACCCGGCAAGAGCTATAGGCCTCACGGAAGGCTTCCTATAGGGAACGCGATAGGCCTCACGGAAGCAAGACCATAAAAAAAGCCTTCCATAAAAAAAAGGGCCTATCAAAACAAAGGAATTTGTCTCTAGGTGAGATACTCATCCATGTAAATCTCACCCACCCCCCTCCCCTCCTTCCCCACCTTATTCCCCCCTCCCTCCCCTCCTCAATTATCACCTATTTTTCCTCTTATTATCATCATTTATCGGTTATTTTTCTCTCCCGCGATAATGTAGCACAAGTGGGTTGCAGAAAAGATCGTTATGCAACACCCAGACACCGGCCCACACCGCCCCGCTCGTCTCAGTTACCTCACAGACAGCGAGAGAGGAGGGTTGCCTGTGGCTCTCTGTCGCCTGAGATTATGACCGGGTGGCCAATATCTTCGTTTTTCACCACCCAAATGCTTTTCCCATTTATTTTAGCACTCTTGAAGGTTCATATATACATCATATATGTAAAATAAAAGCATACCGAAAACAAATAATGCTCTATATTGTAAATATAACGAATTCTGTCAGAATCCAAGGCTAGAAATGCACAAATAACTACCCTAGCCCCTAGGTCTATTTAGCGCTTGTCAGGTTAATCATAGAAATCGCCAAGTGTTAATCCTCCAAAAACGAGCACTCGTTCAGGAACTGTCAAAAAGAAAACATCAAAGATAATTTCGAAGGCAACAATAAGTTCCGAGGAATCCACTGATGATGACACCACAACACCAAAGAAAGTTAGTTTCCCCGCCGGCCGGCGAAGCGGCTTGCGCCGGATTCGTCCCATCAGCAAGAGGAGAGGTGTTGATCGCAATCGAGGTCACCCTTACACAGATCAATCTCTCATCCGCCGGCCCACCAGGCGGCGAAGAGGAGAAAAGTTACACCAGAATCTACAGTGTCGGCTTCTAGTGTAAATACTTCACAGTCGGTCTCGAGTGTCGCGCCTAGGCCATCGCCTTTGCTGGCGCCCACACCTACTAAGCCAACCTTGACTGAGCCAAACGTCAAATCCGGCAACACTTCTCAGCTTATATCCAACCCTCTGCAGGCTGGGAGAGCCAGTATTCCTTCATCTTTTGAGGTGGGAGGTTGTTCTATCTTGCCATTTTGGCCACATTGCTTGGGACTGGGGGTGACTTTTATTACTGTACCCTACGGTACAGTAGGGGTTAATCTGATACCAGAGTTAGATGCCCAGCCAATTAGAGACCAGTCCGGCGATCCAGTTTTGCAGATTGGAACGGTAGGCACGGGGCCTTGGCTTGACTGGGAAGCAGAAGCGCAGAATTTTGCGAGCACTATCACCAGTAAATCAACGCATCAGATTCCCCAAGAACAGCATTGTTAGTTTTGTTACGACTGAGGTTTAAATATATCAGGGCTCTTATTCATTGGACTAGTAATGGCATAAATGCTACAACGGAAAGCGCTAGATCCAACCTCTGATGTATATTCCCAGTGAACAAAGAACACAAATACTCTCCGAGTTCTATATGCAATAATAGGCTATCAAACTCTCAATAAATGTGCGTCTACTCTAGGCTTAATGTTATGTGAAAACAGCCTAATACTACCTATAACCGATGGTGCTTGGTTATGGTATGCAAAGTAAGGTGGTAAGAGAAGCTACAGCTTACGTTACTTTAATCAATAAATGTAAGGCACTCCTGCATGAAAGAAAGTGCACTAAAGTCCTTCAACACCAACAAGGAATCTTCTTTAAATGTTAGATGCTATAAAGATGCTCGTATCGGAAATGGAACCAAAAAAGGCAGGCAGCGGAACAATGCTCGTGCAGGCTATGCACACAAAAAGGCAGGATATATAATGCCGTCGGGGTCAAGAATATCCTAAACGCTACTACAATAATAATCGCCACGACAATGCAGTATTCCTATCAACAAAAAGAGCCTAAGTCGTTTGTGTCTCCATACATCAAACTAGGCTGCGAAATGCTTGTGTAATCATAAATGGGTATGCATAAAAAGAGTAATTAGGTTAATATACTTAATGTCTACGGTGACTGATAAAGTCTAGCTAGAGTCAATGATACGAGATACTGGTGCGCATGGCATGCCGCATAGCCTAGTGCAAATCTCAAGTCTGTGCGTCAAATATTACGTTATAGGGAAGGGTAGCTCTCTTGAGAAACCTTAATACCAAAGTATTAAGCGTTCTCCTGGCGTACATCAAAGACAAACAACGAGCTTAGAACAGTGCAGAATGGTATAGGCAAAAAGCCCTCATTCGTGCATGCTCTACTCTCAATGGCACACAGACTAGAATTTACCCAATCAACTCCAGTTCTCAGGTATGTCGTGCAGCTTTTACCTAAAGCCAGCACTCATAGGAAACAATACCTTATAATATCAGACCCCTAGTCTAGCATTATCTAATCCAGCAGAACACTAATAATTATAGGAAGCGGTACTAAACAATATGAATGCCAACCAATGCTTCGTGATCAACTTATCTTAACAACTAAACATACATAGGTTATATCAGACCTTAACGCACAATACAACTGGCCAGCATGAAGCTGATTTTGCAGAGTTAACCAGAGGGGATATAGTCTTAATAAAAGGTGGTGAAAGATATGAAAAAAGAGAGAGGTAGGCAGAGGAAAAGATTCTCAGGTGCAGAGCGGAGGACAGGTAGCAAGGGATAAGATAGATGCGTTCTAGAAACCAGATCTGAGGGAGAGAGTGGCGAGGAACCTGTATATATACCGGGACTAGTTTGCACCGCGTAACAAGTCCTCTAGCCACTAGCAAAGAAGCTAGCAACATGGTAAGGGCCTCCCTCAACCAACCCCCACGAGGCAGCCAGCCGTGACGTCATCGAGCGGGGCAAAAACACTGCGCGCCCCCCTCTCACTCTGTTCTACTCTCTCTCTCTCTCCCAGATCCCATCATTACTAGTTAATGATAAAACATAATATTATACTTTACAATTAAATATAGAAAGCCTTGACATGGGTGAAAACAAAGAGCCTTTCTGGACTGCCCATGACACGAGCTTTCATATGAAATAAAGCACACTCTAATACATAAACTGTAGCCCCATCCACTGCCCTGGCGATCCTAGCGAGTCACTGTAGGACAAGCCATGCGGTTCTAACAGAGTGGTTAACGTCACACCCCCCCCCAAGATTTTTCTCAGAGGCCCCAAGGCTCACAAAAATCTGATGGTTAGAACCCATGCTATATCTCCACTTCCCATCACCCAGCGGCAGTAAAATATCTGGCACAGTTCTTCAACAAAACATTTTTCAAAATGATAACCCTCCCCAACACCATAGGTTCAATTATATGTAGTTATGCTCCTCAAGAGCGAGCTTCTCTTTCCCAGCATTCTGAGAGGAGTGCAACTCAGAATTACTGCTATAACATACTGAAAAAATTCAACTATCAAAGAAAGAGTTTTTTATTTGATTTTTATGTTTTTAATTTGTTTATTTCGGCTGCACTATAGGGGCAAGCCTAGTTTATTTTCTTCTATACCAAACGCTCAACTCCTGCTTTACGACCCAATTCGCTGGGCTACAACCGCGAGCCAACAAGCACCAAGCGCAAAATACTATTCAAACTAAAGCAGGAGGCTACCCGTGTGTCAATCTACCCAGGATCATATACCCTTGAACGACCATCTGCAACCACGTTGTCACAACCGGCAATATGGCGTATGTCCAGGTTATATACCAGTAACCTTAGTGACCACCTGGTCAGCCTCATATTCCGATTGTGAAACTGGTCCAAGAACTTGAGAGGGTGATGATCTGGGTAAACTACAACGACCGGACCATAGGCTGGAACATAGACCTCGAAATGCCCCAGCGCAAGCACAACCGCCAGCAGCTCCTCCTCGACAACAGAGCAGCTCCCCTGTGCCGAATTGTACTTCTCCGAGCAGAAACTAACAGGATGCTCCAGCCCATCATCGTCCTTTTTCACAAGGACGGCACCAGCCCCCACACCACTAGCATCCGTTGCTAGTTGGAAAGGTAGGCTAAAGTCAGGGGCCCTGAGGATCGGGTGAGTGCACAACAGGTGTTTTACTTCTCTAAACACCTTCTCACACTCAGGCGCCCATTTGAACTTCTTATCCTTCCAGTTATCCTCCACCTGAGCTTGACTGTCCCGTTCTCCTTCTCCACCTTGACTGCTAAACGTCATCACAGGCACAGTGAGAGGCTCAGGGGGGTGCCTCCCATACTCCTTCACGAGATTAACATGGCATAACTGATTGCGCTTCCGTCTGTCTGGAGTGGCTACCAAGTAATCCAGGTCTGATAGCTCCTCCACCACCCTATAAGGACCAGTGTACTTCGCAGATAAGGGGTGACCTACAAGGGGCAGTAGAATCAACACCTCCCGACCCACGTGCAACTCCCTGAGTTCAACCTTGAGGTCGTACCTGTCCTTCCTGAGGGCCTGAGAGCTAGTCAAATTACGGCCAGCCAACTCCAGACTGCGCAACATCCGTTCTCGACTGTTGAGGACACACTTGAGCATAGAACAAGGTTTTTCTGCGCCCTCCCATACTTCTTCAACCATATGGAGAGGCCCTCTGACACGGAGTCCAAAGACGAGCTCATTAGTGCTGAATCCCAAACTCTCCCCAGGTACCTCCCGCACAGCAAACAAAACACATGGCAGACCAAGATTCCAACCCTTCCCACTCTCAAAGCAACAACAACGAAGCACAGATTTCAAGGCTGAGTGCCATCGCTCTAACACACCCTGGCTCTCCGGATGATACGCAGATGACACAACCCCAACAATCCCATGCTGCGGCATTGCTTGAACAAAGAGGCTAGAAGTGAAGTTGGGTCCCTGGACTGACTGAATCCCCTGCGGGTAACCATACCGGGAAAAATACACTAGCAAGCTTCGGACCACCGTCTTCGCCGACCCATTTCTCATAGGGTACGCGTCAGGGTACCTTGTTGCTACATCTCCCGACTGTGCATCACTGTCCTCCTTCAACTCTTTCGTCTTTTTAAGCCCATCCTCTGCCTTTACAGGAACAGTTACTGGGTCTTCTGTAGACTCTAAATGTGGTCCTAATAATGAGTCCCCGAGAAGGTCCGTTGACACTAAACTCTCAACCGCATCAACTTTCAACCCCTTCTCGGTACCCTTCCTCCGCTGATCTAAAGATTGTTGACCAGAATGTGACTCCCTGGATGCAGAGAATCTCCGGTGACATCACACGCCATAGGCTGCCCCGGACACTTCTCAACCCACTCCTGCTCCTCCCTACTCACGTCGGCCGGCTTCTCGACAACGACTAAGGGTGGAGCCTCAGAAGTAGGCCCCGCAAAGTCGTTGCCAAGAAGGAGGTCGACGCCCCCAACAGGTAACTTCTCCACAATTCCTACATCCAGGTCACGAGTCACACCATCAACTTCCACCTTCATTCTTACAAGCGGGTATGACCTTGTCGCATTAACTCCCTGAACCACAACCACCCGCGCCGTATTGACAGGTTTACCAGTGAAATTTCTCAACAGTGTTTGCGATGCCCCAGTGTCACGCAAAATTCTCACCTCATGTCTTCTACCCCCCCACTCCACACAACCGAGTCCCCTGTGGTCACTAAAGGCATCACGGACAGGGAATAAGCCTTCCGGATCCTTCTGCACTGGCAGTGTATTTACCTCGGAAGAAATGCCTCCAACAAACTCCGATGTCTTCTTGAACACTCCAATGCCGTGAGCAAAAGACACGGCTGCCGGAGGAGGTCGACTAGGGCACTCATTTGCCTTATGACCCTCCTGGTGGCAACTAAAACACATAAATTTCGGTTTCGGCTTATACTGTGATGTAAAAGGCCCCTGACTTTTCACATACGGTGTGGTGTAAGGTTTGGATTCAGTTTTAGTTTCATGGCTCTTCTGTTTAAATGTGTCATTGCTACGGGGAGGGGGAGGATAACGGTCCTTAGCACTTACATCGTACTTCTGTGAGGACCCGCAACCCCGAATCAACGACAGCCGTCGATCAGCCATTTCTGCTGCTTCGACTAGAGTTCTTGGGTTTTTCTCCTTTAAGTTCAAAGTTAGATCACCGCCCGTGCTCTTAAAGAACTGCTCCAACATCATCAACTGCTTAACTCCATCAAACGTTGTTACCTTCTCAGATCGGAGCCAGTTCCCCATAGCATCGGACAAGTCCCGGGCGTGTTCCAAAAAGGTGCTATCTCTTCCCTTAGTTACACCCCGGAACTTCAAACGGTACGTTTCTGGTTGCAGTTCGTAAGCCCTCAGGACAGCCTCCTTGAGATCCTCATACACAATACATGACTCCAAAGGTAACGCATCGTAGGCTTTAAGACCCTTGCCTATTAATCTAGAGGATACAAGTGCTGCCCATTTATTCTCTGGCCACTGGTGTTCCTGGCACTTCTTCTCAAAGCGTGCGAAAAATTCTGTTACACCACTCTCATCAAACACCGGAACCAGTTTCAATAAGTGCGAGAGAGATTGATCATGAACACGGTTACCAGCCCCAAGTCGCTGTCCCGTTGCCTCTACTCATGACTTCTCTACGTCCATGTCGGCACAGTACCTAGTCGACTCTAAATCCGCTTGGATTTTTGCTAGCTCTATGTGCTGCTGACTGATAGTTTTTCTCTCTTCTATCTTGGCTCTCTCTTCTATCTTGGCTAATTCTAATTGCTGCTGATGCTGAAGCTGAAGCTCACATACCCTGATAGCCTTTCTCTCTTCGATCTTAGCTAATTCGAGCTGAAGCAATAATTCTGGAGATAACCCTTGAGGAGGTGAAGGTGCTACAATGTTTGAAATTACCGGTGGTCCCCCCAGGGGCAACCAACCCTGCCAGTCACCACCCAACTGCGGAAGCGTACCCGGGGTCGGCAAACTACTGGGATGGCTGGGAGTCGAGTGTAGGGGAAGCATGGCCGAAGGGCTCTGAGCACTCAACCCATCTCGCTCACCAGTCACCCTGCCCAGTACACACGTTAGCAAGTTATCCCTGGTCATGCTGCTAGTAACCGCATGACCGATAGCTGTGGCCAGGCATTGAAGACCGTACCGATTCACACCCTCCAACCGCTCGACAGTAACAGGCCATTGCAAAAATATCCTAGCATCCTCCTCACAGTTCACCTGATTAACCATTTCATCATGCTGCTGTTCCTCCGTTTCGACATGACGTACTGTGTCTCCATTCTCCTCTGATCCGGTATAAGACATGATGCTCACAAAAATTTCTCACCACAATATTCAGAAAAGAAGCACCCCAAACTCTTATACCTCAATATACACACAAAAATTCTCGGAAATACTCAAGGGCTATACTATGTTGCAAAAAAAATTATTCCTGCTGATCCCCACAAAATATTCCCCAAAAACAACAAATGTTCCCTGCTAAATGTAGGTTCACCAAATCCTAGGTAAGGTCGCCATTTGTTACGACTGAGGTTTAAATATGTCAGGGCTCTTATTCATTGGACTAGTAATGGCATAAATGCTACAACGGAAAGCGCTAGATCCAACCTCTGATGTATATTCCCAGTGAACAAAGAACACAAATACTCTCCGAGTTCTATATGCAATAATAGGCTATCAAACTCTCAATAAATGTGCATCTACTCTAGGCTTAATGTTATGTGAAAACAGCCTAATACTACCTATAACCGAAGGTGCTTGGTTATGGTATGCAAAGTAAGGTGGTAAGAGAAGTTACAGCTTACGTTACTTTAATCAATAAATGTCAGGCACTCCTGCATGAAAGAAAGTGCACTAAAGTCCTTCAACACCAACAAGGAATCTTCTTTAAATGTTAGATGCTATAAAGATGCTCGTATCGGAAATGGAACCCAAAAAGGCAGGCAGCGGAACAATGCTCGTGCAGGCTATGCACACAAAAAGGCAGGATATATAATGCCGTCGGGGCCAAGAATAACCTAAACGCTACAACAATAATAATTGCCACGACAATGCAGTATTCCTATCAACAAAAAGAGCCTAAGTCGTTCGTGTCTCCATACATCAAACTAGGCTGCGAAATGCTTGTGTAATCATAAATGGGTATGCATAAAAAGAGTAATTAGGTTAATATAGTTAATGTCTACGGTGACTGATAAAGTCTAGCTAGAGTCAATGATACGAGATACTGGTGCGCATGGCATGCCGCATAGCCTAGTGCAAATCTCAAGTCTGTGCGTCAAATATTACGTTATAGGGAAGGGTAGCTCTCTTGAGAAACCTTAATACCGAAGTATTAAGCGTTCTCCTGGCGTACCTCAAAGACAAACAACGAGCTTAGAACAGTGCAGAATGGTATAGGCAAAAAGCCCTCATTCGTGCATGCTCTACTCTCAATGGCACACAGACTAGAATTTACCCAATCAACTCCAGTTCTCAGGTATGTCGTGCAGCTTTTACCTAAAGCCAGCACTCATAGGAAACAATACCTTATAATATCAGACCCCTAGTCTAGCATTATCTAATCCAGCAGAACACTAATAATTATAGGAAGCGGTACTAAACAATATGAATGCCAACCAATGCTTCGTGATCAACTTATCTTAACAACTAAACATACATAGGTTATATCAGACCTTAACGCACAATACAACTGGCCAGCATGAAGCTGATTTTGCAGAGTTAACCAGAGGGGATATAGTCTTAATAAAAGGTGGTGAAAGATATGAAAAAAGAGAGAGGTAGGCATAGGAAAAGATTCTCAGGTGCAGAGCGGAGGACAGGTAGCAAGGGATAAGATAGATGCGTTCTAGAAACCAGATCTGAGGGAGAGAGTGGCGAGGAACCTGTATATATACCGGGACTAGTTTGCACCGCGCAGAGTACAGCGGTAACAAGTCCTCTAGCCACTAGCAAAGAAGCTAGCAACATGGTAAGGACCTCCCTCAACCAACCCCCACGAGGCAGCCAGCCGTGACGTCATCGAGCGGGGCAAAAACACTGCGCGCCCCCCTCTCACTTTGTTCTACTCTCTCTCTCTCTCCCAGATCCCATCATTACTAGTTAATGATAAAACATAATATTATACTTTACAATTAAATATAGAAAGCCTTGACATGGGTGAAAAGAAAGAGCCTATCTGGACTGCCCATGACACGAGCTTTCATATGAAATAAAGCACATTCTAATACATAAACTGTAGCCCCATCCACTGCCCTGGCGATCCTAGCGAGTCACTGTAGGACAAGCCATGCGGTTCTAACGGAGTGGTTAACGTCACAGTTTTCACTGCCGGTAGCCATCACTGGGGGTATACCTATGGCTGTGTTAGATTTCTTAAGCACACCTAAATTATCCCTGCGTGAAATTAATGACCCTTTCTCTAGTCCTACTCCCGCGCAGCTCGATAAGGATTTTAAATTAAGGCAGAACGTTTGGAGGCTCTTGTCTCAATTTCTGGTCAGTCGCCAGCTGGCTGAGTCCCTTGTGCGAATGACTGAAGCAGTGATTGATACACAAGCAACTAAGTCTCTATCTCTTACTCGCCGGCACCTTTTGCAAAACTCTGTCCAAACTTTTGGCGACATTAGAGTTGCTTTCTTGGAAGCAGTCCGGGTAAGGCAAAATTTGAGAGTGTTCTTGGTTAAGAAGTTGCCGGAGGATATAGGGTGTAGGTTAGTACTATCGCCTGTTCTCACTACAACCCTAGTTTCGCCCGATACTTGGAGAACAGTATTTAGCCTCCTAGACTCGACGAGAATGACTGCCTCCACGACTAGGAAGAAGTCAACTAAGTTTCATAAACCAAAATTTAGTTCTCAGAGTCACACAAGAGGTGATAAATGTTTTCCGTCCGTTAAGACTCCTCCCAAGCCGGGAAAAAGTGGCTCCAACAGAGGTAAGCCCCAGGGTATGGGACAGGAGAAGTGGTATAAAGGTCAGCCAAGGGGTAATTAAGTCAGGACAGGAGTCACGGCCCTCTACCTCCAGCCAGCTTTCTCAGCCATCCACATCCCAGTAAAAAACTAGTTCGTCACAAAGCTCTCTCACTCCCAGGGCCCCTGAAGAACGAGTTGGATATGAGTGTTGCTCTGCCGGGCAAGTCCAGTTGCATGACTAGTTACATGTTACCGGGCTTGGCCCTGGCAAAGTTGGGCACGGACAGTGGTACGCAAGGGCATCACTTGGCGGTGGCTCTGGCGACCTCGCTTATGTCAATCTTTAGATTTCAACCATGTTTCTTTAGAGGTGGAGTCACTAGTCCAAGAAATGATAACCAAGCATATCATTGTCCAGGTCAATCCAACTCACCCTGTTTACACGTCCAGACTTTTTCTCGTGTCAAAGAAGGACAGCGCTCAGATGAGGCCGGTCGTAGACTTGTCTCAACTGAATCGCCATATTCACAACCCATCGTTCAGGATGCTCACTGTGAATCAGATCAGGCTAACTCTTCCGCCTCAAGGCTGGATGTGCTTGTTAGGCCTGACAAAAGCCTATTGGCATCTCCCGGTAAACAGAAGGTTCCCAAAATTCCTCGCACTGAGGATCAGGCATCAGACTTATGTTTTTCAAAGAATGCCTTTCGGTCTGAACCTGGCACCTCGAGTATTCACCAAATTTGTCCGACAGGCTCTTTTACCACTATTACGGCAAGGGATCACAATCATGTGGTACTTAGACAACTGGCTGGTGGTAGCGGAATCCGAGATAAAATGCCTCCAACATATCAATATAATTCTACGTCATGTAAAATCCCTCGGGTTCAATATCAACTTGGCAAAGTCGAATCTTGTCCCGACGAGAGTAATTCAGTGGGTAGGGCTGCTGTGGGACACAGCGCACCTAACTCTCAGTCAGAGTGTGGACAATCGCAACAGATTTCGCAGGACTCTGTTTCGCTTTCTCCACAGTCTGACTACCACGAAAAAGGTGTGGGAGTCCCTTGTCGGCTCTCTCAGCTGGATTCAACTAACGGTACAGTTGGGCCGGTTGAAAGTAAAGAGGTTAATCTTGGAGGGAAACAGACATTTTCCGCTTTTGCCGGCGGATAAGTCATGGTATATCCCAAAATTAATCCACAGCTTACTAGCAGTCTGGGCAAGGCCAGAAACATTGCATTCAATTATGACATGGACATCTCCTCCGCCTACAGTGTGGGTCGACACCGACGCTTCGGGTACACTGGGTTGGGGGTATCAGTCAAACCTCGATCACCAAGGTCAGGGTCTTTGGTCCCAGTTCAAGGAGTTTCATATTAATGCAAAAGAGTTAATAGTTCCCCTATTTTTCCTTCAGGCTCACGGTTCAACTCTAGTGGGAAAAGCAATAGCCTTTCGAATGGACAATCTGAATGCAGTCATTTGCATTCAGAAGCAGGGGTCAACGAGGTCTCGTGTATTGCTAGAGTTGTCGGAAAAGATCTTTGTGTTGGCGGACAAACTAAACATTTATCTTCACGCATCATATCTGCCGGGCATAGCCAATGTGTGGGCAGACGCTCTGTCACGGAGACAGAGCACACTAGTAGAATGGGCGCTCAAGCAAACCATCTTTCAATGGATGATTGCAGAGCCATATCGTCCACAAGTGGACTTATTCGCGTTCGAGGAGAACCACAGACTTCCTCTCTTCCTCACGCGCCTGGTGCAAACCCCGGCGGGAGGACCAGACGCACTGCTGACGAACTGGAACAAATGGAATTCCATTTATCTAATTCCGCCACCAGACGTTTCACTCATGTGTCAAGTAGTTCACAAACTACGGGATTATCGGGACTTAGTCTCGATGATCGCACCCCTGTGGCCGGCTCAGGTGTGGTACTCCCAATTGAGGACGTGGTGCGAGAACCCGGTGTCGCTCCCGATCTCGTATTTCCACTTAGAGACAATTGGCAACCTAAAGACCTCGCTGACTTTTGCCTTGTGGATATTCAGAAGGCCAAATGGTTAGCCCACTATGGTGAAAGTGTAACCAATAAATTGATTAATCAATATACTCTCTCTACTCAGCGTCAGTACCAATTTCACTGGAAAGCTTTTACTACTTGGATTGTGGAAACTGACCAGACCCTGGCCTCGGTTTCCTTAATTTTCAAATACCTAGACTACCTATTTGAACGTAAAGCATTTTCAGTAGTCACGCTAAAGAATCAAATGACGGCCATCAGAGTTCCATTTTTGTTTATTTAAAAGGACTCTCAGTGCCGCAGGCGGAGGAGAAGGCATTCATGCGTGCATGCTTCAAGCTTCGCCAACTGCCACGCCAGCTCATACCTACCTGGTCCCTTGACAAAGCCTTGTCATTGCTTCATTCTCAGAAATATAGTCACAAACCTACTTTTGATTCAATCTTAGAGAAGGCTGTGTTAATTATGGCCTTGGCTACAGGAAACCGGGTATCTGAGCTGGCGGCAATGAGCAACGAACCCAATTGTCTTAGGTTCGCACGGCGTAATATTAATGTTCAAATTGCGCCGTCGCCCACTTTTATAGCAAAAAATGAGCACAATGAACATGTGTTTACTGAATTTGAGGTTCCGGCGCTCAAACAAGGCGACGCTCACCACAAGCTTTGTCTGGTGAAGTCATTAATGACCTATATGGGAGTGTCCCAGCCTAACCAACCGGGAGCTCTTTGAGTCAATCAGACAGGTAAGCATCTTACGAAGCGGCAATTGGCAGCTTTGTTAGTTGATGTGATTAGGGAAAGTAATCCGGGAGCCGTTGGGCGAGCTCATGATATGAGGAAGTGGGCAGTGTCACTTCGATTTTTGAAGAATTACTCAGTCACTGATATTCAGCAAACGCATTTATGGGTGTTCCAATCACACCTGCTTGACACGTTACCTGTCTGTTGGGACCTGTGTCGCATTGAGACCGGGTCTGAAGGTTCGGTGTTTTTATTATTATTTGCTAGTTTTAAGAAGAGGGGGGGGGTGGGGGGGGGTAGGGGGGGTATTTGATAGCCAAGACCTTCAGCCCCGCCGGACGTGGTTAGTGCGTGTGTGCACTGTGATACTCATTATCCTAAGGTTACTCAAGGACTTGAAACATAGTCAAGAGTGGGAAAATGTTTGTATTTTGTATAATAGAATATGCATAGACAAATATTTTATTTTTAATGTGATACTCATCATCCTAAGGATACTCAAGGACTAGATATATAGTCAAGAGTTGGAGAATATTTTGTATATTGTATAATTGAATATGCATAGACAAATATTTTATTTTCACAACAGTTACATATGTTGTATGCATGTAAGTAATCTGTTTGTACATATAATCGATAAGTTTATATGAAGTGCAATTTTTCTGCAATCTCTATCCTAGATTTAAGAAAATGTTGTACACAGGTACATTTTTAAGTACGCTACCTGTACCTCTTTAAAAACAAATACTGTATTTTTGTCACATAAATAAAGAAAATTAGAGCTCTATGAACTGGGTTTATTCTCATCCTATTTTTATTTTGTTAGTGGTGTTGATATTTATCACGAATGTCCCCCTCCAGACTTGTGATATCAGGCATATCGTCAATGATGGAAGGGCCACTAATAAATTAAGTGTTTGAGTCCCGAAGGGAAGAAGGAAAACCTAATGTTTACTAGTGGCCCCGGAATCATTGACAAATCCGGCCCTCCCTACCATCCCCTTCCCATTCGTTCTGATGTTTCTAGGTTATCTTGATATGTCAGTTAACCCCTGCTGTACCGTAGGGTATAGTAATAAAATTCCCCCCCAGTCTCAAGCAATGTGGCCAAAATGGCAGAATAGAACACCCTTCCACTTCAAGAGATGAAGGAATACTGGCTCTCCCAGCATTCAGTGGGTCTTATATAAGCTGAGCAGTGTTGCCATATCGACAAACGGTCGTGGTACCTGGTACAGCCTTGTACAGGCAGTTACAAGGAAAGTACACGACTGACGGCTATAGCAGTCTCTGGGACTGGGGAGTGACTTATCTACTGACGGCTATATCCGTCGCTGGTACTGTAAGGGCTAAGGAAGAATGGCGCATCTGCGTCTCGGGGCAAACCCACGCTATCAACATCCACACGATGGAAAGCAGCAGATAAAGAGTACTAATATTTTTCTTTTATTATTTTATAGTTTAGTTTTTTCGTAGTGGCATCCGCATCATAAGGACGAGTCCGTAAGTAATTGTGAGCGTACGCTTACGATGTTTGGTCTCTTGCGCTTCGGGGCGGGTGTTTTGAACAGCTGACTCTGGGGTTCAAAGAGTGCCATTACTGTTTAAGGCATATCGTCAATGATTCCGGGGCCATTACTAAATATTAGGTTTTCCTTTTTCCCTTCGGGACTCAAACCTATAATCTATCTATCTATATTTCTATTTGCTGCTGGATACCTTACTCCCCTTTATGAGGGTGACTATACACAAAGCACCCATAAGCGGACCTATCCACCATGAGGACAACCCGTACCAGTTTATACAAGGACTTACAGGATTGACCACTCAACTTAGGGTTTGTACGACTCAGATGTACCCTATGTATTTTTTTAGCACAATGTTTTACACAGTGGTAGGTGGCTAGTCCATCCACCAACCTGCTTCACTCTTAGGTGAGCAGTAAGGATTTGTATAAGGCTTACTCCACTAGATAACTTGGTTGAGACCGAGAACTTTCAGTCTTCTACTGTATTTCTCACTTCTCCGCTTGTTCTTCCTCTGTCCAATTACTCTTCTTTCCTATTTTACTCCAGCCATCTTGTCTGGTCTGAGTTGCCGACCAAGGGTGATAAGAGTCCCATCCACCCGACTATAGAGAAGTGAAAAATATAATAACTAAAATAGAAAAGTTATATGGTATTTTTTACAAAATAGGAAAGAGGTTTTCAAGGAAAAAACTCATGATTAATGAATCACAACATGATGTACATTATGTATATATGCATTGAATTGAATAATCATTGAGGGGAAGCAAAAGTGGTCCCGGACCCTAAGCATTGGAACTTTAAATGTTGATTCTCTCCGGGCTCTGTCTGGAGTTGGCCACCCTCAGCTATTGGGTATGTGCCCTATCTTCCGTTGCTATCAGTTTCATTCATTATTTTTTGTTCTCTACCGACGAGTAAAGGACATAAATGGCTAAGGTTGGGTAGAAGATGCGTTTCCCACCCGTCAGTAGAGAAAAAAATAATGTTTAGGTTCCAGAACCACTTTTGCGTTCCATCGCCCATTTCTCTGTATCGTCTAGTAGGTGAATTTTACCAGGGAAAGAGAATTCCTAGCCTCCCACCTTCCGAAGAAGGGAAAGTAGTAAGGAAAAGAGACAGACAGAAGTAGCTAAGCTTGGGTAGAGGATGTCAAACCTCACTATGAAACAGATAGCAACGGAAGATAGGATAAACAATCACATATAAAAGAGAAATGGGAAATAAAATACACGATAGCGAAATACAGAAGATTTGAGCTATATATACAGTACATAATACAAAATAGTTAAGGAAGTTATAAGGAAAATAATAGAATGGGGAGATAGGAAACGTGATTAGAAAGTATGGAAAGGGAAACTAGAGAAGGGGAAGTGAGGAGTTAAAGAGGGTGGAGTACGTGGACAAGAGGACGAGGAGGAGGAAGAAAATGAGGAGGAGTTTCAAGGAGTTACAAGAAATAGTTATCTCCGAGACCTTGCTGTCCATTCCGGGGAGATAATCGAAGTGGAAGGAGAGAAGCTGCTTAGTGCACTACACTCACTACAGAGAGTACACATTACTATCTACTCTCTTCTTTAACTGCTATGCTTAAGAACTGTATACAACTTCTGAGGGAAGTTTGTTTCAGGTAGAACAGATCTTATATGTGAAAAAAGTGTCTACAAATACTAGTGATGAACCTTTTAAATTCTAATTTCCAGCCATAGTTGCGTGTTGTATTCATATTGAGGCTAAGCATTTTGCTATAAACCACATTGTCAAACCCATTAAGTATTTTAAAGACTTAAATGAGGTGACCTCTTAGTCTTAGTGTCTACAATGGAAAGGGATCATGAGCTGTCAACTGGTCCTTATAGCTCAGTCTTATAATCGATAGAATAAACATTGTAGCCCTAGCTTGTACTCTGTCTAGTTTCTCTATATCCCTGCTGAGTGCTGGAGAACAGAACTGAACAGCTTAGTCCAGGAGAGGCCATATCAGAGAGTTGTAAAGTGTGAGGACTATATCCTTATTTCTATACTTAAATTGCCTCTCAATATAGCTCAATAATATCTGAGCTTTCATCTGAGAGGGAGGAGATAGATGAGGAGGGAAGAAGATGGGAGAAGAAGACAGTCATGAAAGGTGGAGTACATGGAAAGTAGGAGGAAGGGTGGGGGGAGCAGTTGAGATGAGCAAGTGGATTCAGTAACAGAGAGTGAGATATCTCATGTACAGTAGGTAGTTAAATAGATTATTCAATTGACTGAAAATTATTTTTATTGAAAAATCAGATAGGTAAGTTTGTTATATTGATAGATAACATTATTGTCCATGCCATTATTATAATGATAGATATACACATAGATAAATAAGTAAGTTAATAAATTAATGTTTACCAATACTGTACCAGCGACGTCTTTTGAATTATCTTCTGGATGTATTTAGACAATTTTGTGCAGCTTGAGATGGTTCTGAGGTACTAAATAGGGTTAAGTAAGATAGTTCGAAGCCTGTTAGTTGCTAGAGGCCCTTTTTAAACTGAATATAATTGTTTAATAGTAGCTAGAAAATAATATTAAAAACGTCGCTGGTACCAAAGGGGTTAATTAATTAATCAGTAGATAGCTAGATATAATTACTGATTAATATATTTTGTTACAAAACAGGACATTGGTTAATAACTGTATAGTAAATATGATTGATTCATAGACTTGAATATACAATAAATTATTAATTTTGACATTCATACTGATTGATTGGTTGATTGATTATTTGATTTATCAAATAAATGGTAAGAACCAACTTATGGAATAAGTAGTAAAAAGAGCATATGCTTAAGTGTCTGTAGATGGAGATGGCATATATTACAGGGCCTGTATTTTATTAAAGCACACACGTAGAAAAACAGATAATTAAAAACATATGTGGGCGAAAAGATGAATAGATCAAATATATATATGTATTAAACATTGTTAATTTCATTTATATATTTAATTGATTATTATTATAGCTTTTGTAATAGTAGTAGTTAAGGGACGAGGGAACAGGCCAATGTTTACCCTGCCATATACCTAGACGGTCAGAACAGAAGCAAGGGGTGCTAGATACCTGCTCAACCCTCTCCACCTACCGGGACTCGAACCCAGACCCCTTGGTTATAAAGCGAGCGTGCTACCGACTACACCACAGTCCACCCCTAACATGTTGAGAAACATTCATACACATATAACTTATCTCAGTTAAAGAGGAAAATTACTTTATAAATACGAACATTTAAGAAATAGATACGGTAAATATGAAAAAAGTGAATGATAAAGTAAGTAAAAAATAGATTGCAACAGATAATTATACTGAAAACAAGAATATCCATAGCAGAAATTATATCAAGCATAAGCAAAATAAATCAATTATTGAGACATTGATGATACACTAGAAGGAAGATGCAGTAACTGAAGTAATGGATAGCAGTTAAAATCTATCTATCTATCTATCTACTGCCTGACGCCGTGATCCCCGAAGGGGTGGCCACGAACGAACTGCCCCCATGCATATCTGTCCCCAGTCAGTTGACGCCCCTCCTCCCAACCAGCACCACCTTCATCCATATGCTTCCTCACTCCATCCTTCCACCTCTCTTTCGGTTTACCTCTCCCGCTCTGTCCTTCCTCCTCGCTCTCGTACACCCTCTTAGTCATTCTCTCGCTTCCCATATGTTCCATATGGCCGAACTATCTCAAGGTGTTCCTTTTCACACTTTCCAGCACATCTACCTCCACACCAAACCTCCTTCTTACTTCCTCATTCGTCTGGCTATCCCTCCATGTAACTCCTCACGCACTTCTAAAGTAACTCAACTCATTTCCATCCCTCTCACTCTTGGTCTGAGTCTCTCCACCAACGTCCATGCTTCGCTTCCGTAAGTCAGTGTCGGGATTACCACACTGTCATGCAAGGACTTCTTCACTTCCATACTGACCACCCTATTTCTTGTTACTGCTTTCAGCGTTCCTATAACCCTCTTCCCCTGTTGCACCCTCTCCCGCACTTCTTCATCCATAGTCCCTATTTAAAGCAGTTAAAATAAACATATATATTGCTTAATAGATGGATAGAGAAGTAAAGACATATATATGGATGGCAATAGAGAGAGTTAGTGTGAGTGAGAGATGAAAGTGGTGGTTAGAAAGGGAGGGGTGGAGGAGAAAGGGAGGAAGGGTGGTCAACACGTGATATCGCGCGTGCGTGAAGCGTGACAAGGAGGGGCAGGGGGGTGGGGGAACAATAGAGGGAGGAGGGGTGTGGAAGGGAGGAGTTATGGAGGGAGGAGAACATAGCAACATAAGAATAGTGGAGATGGAGAGAAACATTGACTTGAAGAATGTGTGCTGAAATATATAAATAGCAACACAATCATACAATACTGTAGAACTTGTGCTGAAATAGATAAATAGCTAGATAATCTTACATTACCAAGCGTGCTGAAATACATAGATATCTAGATAATCTTATACGTTAGATACATGGGCTGAAATAGAAACATACATAGATATTCATGCACATCGATAAACTTTCAATGCAGGGATACTTACTGTAGATGGAGAAATACAGGCTTTCATAGAAATGTTTCTTATTCTTTATGTATATGTAGTTATGTACCGGCCACGGGTATGTGTTGTACATACGCTCTATCTCTCTTTATCTCTCATATATATATATATATATATAAAGTATATCTCACAAATACACGTAAGCTAATATATATATATATATATATATATACATGCGCCCTTGTATTGAGTATTGTTCACATGTGTGGGGAGGTTCCTCTCACACCGCTCTCCTAGACAAAGTTGAAAGGAAGGCCTTTCGTATCATTAACTCCCGTCCACTCACCAACTCTCTGCAATCTCTCTCTCTCTGCCGCAATGTTGCATCTCTCTCGCTATTCTATCGCTACTATAATAATCAGTGTTCCTCAGAGCTATCCCAGTGCATACCACCTCCTTTACGTAGGGCACGTGGTACCCGTCTTGCAACTCAATCCCACCCCTACTCTGTGCAACTCTCCAACCCAAGAGTGAAACGTTACTCTCAAACTTTCTTCTACTCAACATCTGAGCTCTGGAACTCTCTCCCAGAATCAGTCTTTCCCTCTTCCTATGACTTAAATTGCTTCAAACTCTGTGTGTCCAGGCATTTTGGCTCGAACGTCCCTTGATTTTGGTCCTGTCACTCTTTCAACTATGGGGGAGGCACTCGCTATAGGCAGTTATGCCTTTTGCCTCCTTCAATCACATAGAAAAAAAAAATATATATATATATATATATATATATATTTATATATATATATACAGTATAATTATACTCCCAGCTGGACTCGAACCTCCAACATTCAGAACGAGTGTCCAAGCTTTTAATCCACTAAACCATGGCGTGATAAAGGAATCTGAACATTTTCCTATGTATCACGCTGTGGTGTAGTGGATTAAAAGCTTGGACACTCGTTCTGAATGTCGGAGGTTCAAGTCCGACTGGGAGTATTTAAACTTATATATATACTGTATATATACATATGCCGAGAAGCAAGAGAGAGTCGAAAGATGGAGGGAGTTGCTAAATGTAAGGAATGAAGAGCCAGCAAACATAGCTGGATATGGTATGGGAGGGAGAAGAAGAGAAGTAGTGGAGGAGGAGGTGGGGATCAGGTCAGAAGTGTGGGAAGCCATGAAAAGAGTGAAGTTGGGGAAAACACCAGGAACAGATGGAGTGTGTGGGGAAATGTTGAGGTATGGTGGTGAGATAGTGATCGAATGGGTATGGAAAATGTGCAAACTAGCATGGAAGGAGGGGAGTGCACCCGATGACTGGAAGACTGGCATAATAGTCCCACTATATAAGGGCAAAGGGGAAAGAGGAGTGTGTGGTAACCACCGAGGAATATGTCTTCTAAGCGTAGTAGGGAAGGTATACAGTAGGGTAGTGATTGAGAGAGTGAGAGTGAGAACGGAGAAATGGATAGGCGACGAGCAGGGAGGTTTTAGGAAGGGAAGAGGATGTGTAGATCAGATTTTTACCCTGAATTGTGTTGTGGAGAAATATCTGGAGAAGCAACAAAAGGTGTATGTTGCCTTTATGGACTTGGAGAAGGCCTATGACAGAGTGGATAGAGAAGGTTTGTGGAAAGTACTTAGAATATACGGAGTAGAGGGCAAGTTGCTGAAAGCAGTGAAGAGCATGTATGAGGGTGCAAAGGTGGCAGTACGTGTGGAGAGTGAGCAGAGCGAGTTTTTTTACCTGAATGTTGGGTTAAACAGGGGTGTGTGATGTCCCCATGGTTGTTTACTGTATATATGGATGGAGTAATGAAAGAAATACTATCAAGAGCAGTGGATGTTGGTGTATCGCTGAAAAGGGAGGGAATTGAGTGGAAGCTACCTATACTGCTGTTTGCGGATAATACAGTTCTGATGAGTGATAATGAATGGGAGTTGCAGGGTCTGGTAAAAGAGTTTGGTACAGTGTGCAAAAAACGGAATTTAAAGGTAAATGCGGGGAAGATCCAGGTTATGGTCTTCGAAAGGGGTGAAGTCACAGAGTGTGAGGTGAAGCTGAACGGTCAGGCTATGGAGATAGTCAACTCTTTTAAGTATCTGGGCAGTGTGTTGAGTAAAGATGGGACTATGGATGAAGAAGTGCGGGAGAGGGTACAACAGGGGAAGAGGGTTGTAGGAACGTTGAAAGCAGTAACAAGAAATAGGGTGGTCAGTATGGAAGTGAAGAAGTCCTTGCATGACAGTGTGGTAATCCCGACACTGACTTACGGAAGTGAAGTATGGACGTTGGTTGAGAGACTCAGACCAAAAGTGAGAGCAGTGGAAATGAATTACTTAAGAAGTGCATGTGGAGTTACATGGAGGGATAGACAGACTAATGAGGAAGTAAGAAGGAGGTGTGGTGTTGAGGTAGATGTGCTGGAAAGTGTGAAAAGGAATAACTTGAGATGGTTCGGCCATATGGAACGTATGGAAAGCGAGAGAATGACTAAGAGGGTGTACGAGAGCGAGGTGGAGGGACAGAGAGGGAGAGGTAGACCGAAAGAGAGGTGGAAGGTTGGAGTGAGGAAGTGCTTGAACGAAGGCGGTGCTGGATGGGGGTTGGGGGTTGTAGTATATATACTACATAAGACCATATCAATATTGCTTAATAGCATATTAGGCCTTTTATAATCTTAACTTAATTACAATCTTATAATATACGATCTACTCATCCTACGCCGTGCTGCAAGAATGACCGTGACATCACAGAGACGTACGGGATCACAAAAGAGTCATAGCCTATCGTATTTATACGATACACTCGCCCCACAAAAAAATACCTGAACCCCACCTTAAACTTAAAGTTGCCCAGAGGCTATCTTCTGATGCCACATGTCGACGGCGCCAGCAGCAGCGCGTCTGGGATGCGTCCCGGTCCGAGAATGATCACCATCAGTAAGAGGTGAGTCGTTGCTTTGAGAATCCTCGGACCCAGCAATAACAGGTGGAGCATCAGATTGCAATGCGGAATCGAGCTCCAAAGCGTACAAACGTGCGATAGGACGAACAGTAGTTCCAGTGGCCGTCCTCAAAAGTGCCACCCGCTCTACAGAATCTTCCCCCTTGTATACCTCCAACACGCGGCCCAATTTCCAGTATAAACGAGGACTATCTTCTTTAATTAAAACTACTTCACCAACAGTAGGTGCCGTCGGTCTACCAGAGGGTGTAACACTCCTTTCCCTCAATGCTAGCAGATATTCATTAATCCACCGTTTTCTAAAATCTTCTATTATCCTCGATATATACTGGTATCTCTTAGACACCGCTACCTCAGAGTACAACGAGGGATCCTCTAACTCTACTATGGATTGGAAATCAGATGGAAACGCAGTCAATGGTTTACCATATAGCAAGTGAGCTGGCGTTAATGGAAGTGGTTCTTGCAGGTCGGTGTACACATATGTAAGCGGACGATCATTCACAACTGCCTCTATCTCAGTGAGGACTGTCGTCAACTCCCTCTTCTTTAACCCGGGAGCTGCGGGGAGACTCTTAAGAGTTCCCCCGGCGCACTGCGGGTAGACTCTTAAGAGCAGAGACTTTGAACACGTACCAAAACCGCGCGTTTATAGCCAGGCGGCTGAAAATTGGTGTGGGTATTGTACTACATGTCAACTCTCGATACCACCCCGCCAAACGCTCGCCCCGCACTCGTGCAAGCACCACCGCGCCAGTAACCACGCACTAGTCATGGAGCCTACACGTCCCTCACGCTCGCTCCCTGATGACACAACCAGCCCTCCTTCTGGTGGTGTTAGCCGCCGTGGAAGGCAGAGGGTGGCTGCCAAAGACCCTAGCTACCAGTACGACACGCCCTACAGCTCAGAGGACGAATCACCAGCACCAAAAGCACGTAAAACACGTGCAAGCAGGGCAATGGCACAGAGGTCATTGGTCTTTCGGGACACTGCCACCACGACCCAGGCCACTGCCACAACCACTACCACCACCACTGCCACCACTGCCACCCCTGCCACCCCTGCCACCGGTACCAGCGACGCAGGAGGCCGCCCTAGGGCTGCATTACCTGCGGGGGCAGGAAAAATGAAAGGCACGGGCGTAGGGAAAAGAACCCGTCCGCCAGCCACAGTGCCCCTACCACCACCAACACCACCAGCCGCCCCTGGCCCGGCTGCCCCTGCCGCCCCTGCTGCCCCTGCCGCCCCTGCCGCCCCTGCTGCCCCTGCCGCCCCTGCCGCCCCTGCCCAAGGAACAGGGAAGGGGAAGGGGAAAGGGAGAGGGAAAGCGACTGGGAAAGCGACTGCTGGCCCTGGTGTCCCTGCCGGCCCTGCTGCCCCTGCCGCCCCTGCCGCCCCTGCTGCCCCTGCCGCCCCTGCCGCCCCTGCCGCCCCTGCCCAAGGAACAGGGAAGGGGAAGGGGAAAGGGAGAGGGAAAGCGACTGGGAAAGCGACTGCTGGCCCTGGTGTCCCTGCCGGCCCTGCTGCCCCTGCCGCCCCTGCCGCCCCTGCTGCCCCTGCCGCCCCTGCCGCCCCTGCCCAAGGAACAGAGAGAAGGGCGACAGGCACCACCATCATCTTGCCATCAAGGCCACGCACCACTGCTGCCCCTGCCGCCGCCGCCCCTGCCGCCGCCGCCCCTGCCGCCGCCCCTGCCACCACCTCTGCTGTCCCTGTCCATAAGACTCCCGCACGTGCCAAAGTGACCCGGAAAACTCTTACACCATCTAAGTATGCCGCCCTGCTGTTTGATGGTGATTCGCAGGACATTGGCAGCCCGGGTTTCGACGACGAAGCCCTAGCACGGGACCAAGGGTGGGGGGATTTGGGAGTGGACAGTGGGAGTGAGTCCGACGTCGGTGACGAAAACGAGGAAGGGCATCGTCTGTCGAGTGAAGAGGAGGGTAATGATGATGAAGTGCTGTATCGCGACCATGGAAGCGATATTTCAGACGCAGAAGAAGACGCAGACGACATTCCGATCCCTGGCATGCCTTCGTTCGATTGGTCTGACGGGGTCAATTTTGTACCTGACGTGCCCCAGTTCAATCCTGGGACGTCAGGAACAACTGACAACTGGCCCTGTGATGATCAAGCGAACGAAAGCGACTTCTTCCTCGCTTTTTTCGACATGGAGGTAATGACGTACATCGTTGCCCAAACAAACGCCTACTACAGGTGGGTGTTTGGCAGATTGGACGTCCTTTCTCCAAAAGCGAGAATACGAGGCTGGGTGGATACGACTGTGGCAGAATTTCTGACGTTCTTTGCCTTGTTGTTCCTCATGCCTCTGATCAAGAAGCATGTGTTGCAACACTACTGGAAGCACGACCCTCTCATCGCCACCCCAACTTTCAATAAGTTCATGACTCGTGACAGATTTTTGTTGCTGCTAAGATTTATGCACTTTGCAGACAACGAAAATCCTAACAGGATTGACAGGATATGGAAAGTTCGGGAGGTGTTCACCATGTTGTTGGAGAGGTATAGGAAATACTTTTACCCCTTCCTCAATTTGGTGATTGATGAGTCGCTCGTGCTCTTCAAAGGACGTCTTGTTTTCAAGCAGTATATCCCCTTGAAGAGGCATAGGTTCGGAATCAAGCTCTTCGTGTTGTGCGACTGTGAAACTGGAATAGTGCTTGACATGATCGTGTATACAGGAACTGACATTGACGTACCGAAAGCCGCTGCCAATGACCCCATGGGCATGTCAGGTGCCATCGTCAGGAAAATGTTGGCACCTTACCTGGGCAAAGGCCACATCATCTACACTGACAACTGGTATACTTCTCCTGCTCTCTGCCAGTTTCTTTATGACAACCAAACGGGGTCATGTGGGACTGTCAGAAAGACAAGAAAGTTTATGCCAAAGTTCACAGGTGATGTCATTCCTCTCACAGATGCCTCCTCCAGTGACACACCTTCAGAAGACGACCTGGCCCAGGAACACCGCGAGAGGCATGTGCGAAGAAGGCGACGAAAGGGGCAGAAATACAAGCAGCTCGAGAAGTGTGGGAAACTGATAGCCCTGAAGTGGAAGGATAAGCGAGACGTCCACCTGCTTTCCACCGTCCACACAGGTGCCCAGGTGGATTCTGGCAAAATCCACTACCGAACCAGGAAGACAATCTACAAGCCCGACATGGTAGTGGACTACACCAAAAACATGCGCCTGGTGGACAAGTCTGACTGTCAGCTGTCAGGTGTTGAGTGTCTGAGGAAGACTGTGAAGTGGTATCACAAGCTCTTCCTCCACCTAGTTGACATAACGATGCTGAACGCCTACAACTTGTGGTTGGTGAAGAAGGATATGGCCCCAAACCAGAAGCTGAAATTCCGGGAGTTCGTGTACAACGTCTCCTACCAACTCCTGGAGAAGTATGCCACACCACTCACAGACGTACGGCATGGCGTGGGGATCACGTTCCTGACCGCATCCAGCTGGGTGTCGAAAGACACTACACAACCAACACCGAGCTGATTGGCACTCGTCACAGGCAGGTGCAGTGCACCGTCTGCAGCTCCAGTGTGAGGAAACCCCATGTGACCAAAAGAGTCACCTCAATGTGCGCCGAGTGCAAAGTTGCACTCTGCCTGGGTGAGTGCTTCAGGGACTACCACACCTTAAAGAACTACTGAGTGTCGGCCCCTGCCCTGCCCTGCCCTGCCCTGGACTCGCCCCGTGCCCTGCCCTGGACTCGCCTCCTGCCCTGCCCTGCCCTGGACTCGCGCCCTACCTTACCTGACCTGACCTAATTGATCACGCTACCTCATAATGTAACATATATATTATATAATGTATAAGTTCCAAAGATGTCCCTGTGATATAGCTTTTACATTATATAATTGTATGTTTCATTATTTAGTTTATAAGTTTCAAAGATTTACATGTAATATGCCTTATTTTTTTAGTATATCAATATATATGTTTGTTATTAGCCTAAGTAATGTGTATATAATTATTTTCTTACCTCAAATGAATTGTACAAAAATAAATATGTTTCAATAAATCATGTCAAACCTACTATGATAATAAAATAAAACAATAAAAAAAGAAAAAAAGAAAACAAGGTCATGTCATTGTATTCTTACAATATGATATATTCTATGAATATTTCATATTGTTTGAATACAATGGCATGATCTTGTAAAAAAAAAAATTTATAAAATTGTTTCTAGACAATAAAAACCCTCCCCCATAACCCCCTCCTGGATTCGATCCCACTACCCTACGACACTTTGAGTTTTCCAGTCCGCGACCTTACCAACCATGCCACAGGAGCTCATACCAAATATCACTCAAAACTTCGTGTCTACAATCGAAATGACAATATACAAAAAAAAATGAATTATCCCACCAATTTACGTTTGTAAATTGATGGGATTATCAATTATATCATGCCAAGGTTTATAATAGTTTGTCTCTGTCAAGAATTAGTAATTATATAACTTTATTCTGTCAAAAATTGCCCAAACACTCAGCAAAATTGCCCCTCTCAGTGTGACTCCACTCATTTTCACACGGTCAGGCGGTCACGAGGTGACCCTTGCCGCTCCTTGATTCTCCAGCTACAGCAGCTCTGTCTGGGAACAAAATTGGTATAAATACAATAATGGATAAAATACTCTTCACAAATACATTTGTATTGTATAATATTGTAAATAAAAATGAATAATAACTGTGTGGGTGTCGAAAATTGCTCAACCAGCTTTCTTATGTCTCGCCTACGCGCGTATATTGGATTATACATAGTCATGACTGTCATACAAATAATTGCAGTAGGTCTCGAATATACATTTAGATTGCATATTACTTCGAAATAAATAAGTAAACGTTTCTCTGGTGGCAATCTACCCTTTCGCAGGTGTAAGGAGACACCAGTCTATATTTAGCCCTCTATCACAACAGGCAATCTGCCTGTGTTGACTCAGCACCGTCGCTGGTGGTCTATAAATATAGTACTTTATTTACAGTCAATGGCCTACATGTTTCTGTGGTACTTCACATGTGTCTAAAATGCAATGTCTGCTTGCATAAAAATGCAATTCTGAAGTCCATTTATATGTACGACATACGCATGTCTCAGTTTCTCTCTCTCTCTCTCTCTCTCTCTCTCTCTCTCTCTCTCTCCATTCCTGACTCATGTTATTGTAGACCTGTTGATGGCAACGAACACCAGCCATCTGGTAGACATAAGGGTCAAAATACCAAACATCAATACGCCTGGGGCGCCTCCACAATTATCACTAAGCTGGTTATCTATCTAGAGATCTGCCTGACTTCCATCTCTCCACGACTCACTCACTCACTGCACCCCTGCATGCCTCCCTCCCACCCACCCACCCACCCCCAACCCCCCCTTTCAGGCTTCCGTCTGCTAGAAACACATTCACAATTTGCGTAAATATCGCATCAATTGGGCTATATGCGGTATATTCCTTGTTATATGGGACGCCTACATATGTACACGTCTTTATTATAGCATGAGAGTGCTCTAAATACAAGATTGACGTGATATTTATGGCGTAACACACCCTCTCCCCCTTTCATTCCCACCACAACTCACTCACACCTTGGTTCACGCATAGAAACTCATTGATAATGTGCGTAAATATCGCATGAATTGGTTTATATGCGGTATATATTTTGATATATGGCACGTATACATACGTACAAGTCTGTATTATAGCGTGACAGTGCTCTACGTACAAGATATACGTGATATGTATGGCGTAAACCACACTCTCAGCTCATAAATTGCCGCCAAACCTCCAACACATCTTCATTCCCGCCTAAATATTCTCTTATAATTCCCTTATATATTGCAATTTTTGGTCACTATGAGGCATATTCATTGTTATATGGGTGCCCTACACATGTATACATACTCTAAATAGCCTAAAAGGGCTCGAAAAAGGAGATATACGTGATAATACGCGGTAACCCACCCCCTCCTCCCTCTCCTTCTATCCCCTGCGCGCGTAAATATTCGGCAGGGAAATCTCGCCGCTCGATGACAATCTAGCCGCGCGGTGCCATTCGCTCCACATTTTTCAACTACGGACCGTTCCCCTACCCCCCCCAGACATTTTTTGGGGGGTCAAATATATATGGGCCGATGCACGCAAACATTCCCTACACGATGATGTACTTTTTATCGAAATTGGCAATAGGTCCCAAAATCATCATAGGTGCGCACAGTCTTACCCTGTAGAAAACCCCCTGTGCGCCGCGGAGAGGTTAATAGAGCACGTCCTACTACCGCTCCGAGTCCTGACATTACTATGACGACACACCGTTCCCACATTCCACCAAACCAAGGTGCCTTAACTGGAATGAACATCCATTCGCACTTCCTTTCTCCCAAAAAAGTGACGATTGTAGGATCACTGCTCATATCCTTCAGATATTTGGATGCCTGGACATAGGTGGGAGCATTGTCGCTAAGAATGAGTTGAGGGAATGAACGACAGGCACAAAACCGTCTAAACGCCAGCATAAATTCTTCGCTAGACATATTATCACATAGTTCTAGGTGTACCGCTCGAGACGTTGCACAGGTAAACAATAATATATAAACCTTCTCATGCTCTCTCGTCTTCAATGCTCCTGTGTAATCTACCCTACAGCTTGGAAAGGCTCTATGTGCTTTACACGGCATTCAGGTAGAGATGGAGCTGGTCCAGTTGCATATGGTTTACCCTTTAGTCTCTGGCATATTACACACTTTCTTACTACGCGTCGAGCTACTTGTCGAACTCTGGGTATCCACCATGTGAGACGCAAATATGATATAATATGACATACCCCGTAGTGTTTTACTTCCCTATGTGCACGTATGATCAATAGATCAGTAACGTGATGTCTTGTTGGCATAAGTATAGGACGGTTTGTGCCGTCCGTTACACCCGACCACTTCAGGCGACCCTCACACCTGATGAGGTCATTATCCAGGTGCAACCTTAGTTGACGCACTAGATTAGGCATTATAGTCTTATTCGAGCTTTGCAAAGATTCTAATTCATTGGAAAAGGTTTCTGCTTGAACCCACTTGATCAAAGTTACTTCAGCTGCTTTATATTCACGAGCATCAATGTTGTGACCCCTGTTGCAGAGTTGGCCCGTTACTTTAAGCTTGAGATTGGATACATATCGCAACACCCAAGCAACAACTCTGACTAGTTTATTATAGTCACCGAATCTTGCCCACTCTCTTATTGGACCCGGTGGCTCATTTGGTTGGGCTGTAACTGCCACTGTTTCTAGTGGCAGAAGTTCCTCACCAACAGCATGCCAAATCATCCATTCACTTTCATGGAGCAGCCACTTTGGACCATGCCACCACAATTCGGACTTCACTAACTGGCTAGCCGTTATACCCCTAGTTATGATATCACTAGGGTTGTCTTTTGTATTTACATAATGATAAGCAACGTCTGGCAATAGGGCCCTAATTTCATCTACCCTATTCCTCACATAAACTGGCAGAGACTTCTTGCTATGTATCCAGTTGAGTGCGACCTGACTATCGCACCATATGTGAACGATTTCAATATTCAACTCGCTCTCGTATGCTGCGCGTACATGTTGCACCAGACGTGCTAATAGCAGCATGGCAGTCAATTCCATTTTAGGGATAGTTTCCTTTTTGACCGGGGCTACCTTGGCCCGGGCTGTAACTAAATGTGCCCCAAATGAAGTAACGACATATATGGCTACCCCGTATGCCGTGGCGCTAGCATCGCAAAACGTGTGTAACGTAACATCACCGAACGCCGCCACTTTACGAGGTAGAGGTTTAGTACATAGGATGTCATACTCCTTCAACAACAATGTCCCTTGGTCATTCAGGTCCTCGGGCAAATTGTCATCCCATCCTATTTTACGTCTCCAAACTTCCTGCATTAGAATCCTAGCTCTTATGGTAACGGGTAATGCTAGACCCAAAGGATCAAAAAATTGCGCAACCTTGCTCAACAGACTTCTTTTTGTGTGCGCTCTTGTCTGCTGAGCAAAAGACCTTGTTTGAAAAGTTAGTATGTCATGTTTAGGTTGCCAGATCATCCTCAAATTTCTGGACTTTTCCTGGTTATGAGATGCCATACCATCCACCTGTATCAAACTCTGAAGCTCTTCACTATTAGTAACCCACTCGCGGAGAAATAAATGTGCTTCTGTAAACAATCTGCGTGCTTGCCAGTATGTATGCATCAAATCATCCTGACTATCGCTAGAACCCTGCAAATTGTCTATATATAATCCGCGAGATACTGTAGTTTACTTGTGTCCTCACGAGTATCTGCTAGATGCTTTTTGATTGTGGCATTTAACAAAAACTGTGAACATGTTGCCCCAAAGAGTACAACCCGAAAACGGTAGATTATGACGGGACTTTCAGAGTCGCTAATGTCTTTAAACCAAAGAAAGCGGGTAACATCTCTATCTTCCTCTTTTAGCTTGACCATCAAGAATGCTTTCTCGATGTCACTAGTATATGCGTACTTCCCCAGCCTAAACCGCAATAGATGTTGGGACAGGTCCGACACCATGGACGGACCTGTCAGCAGGCAGTAATTTAGACTGGGTTCTTGACCTTGGTGGGCAGAGCAGTCATACACCACCCGTATTGGTGTGGTGACGCTGTCTTTCCTCACCCCATGATGGGCCAGATAGTGAACCCTACCCTTCTTAATCGGTTCCTTTACATCGACTCTCTCAATAAAGCCCCTATCTTCATAACTCCGAAATACATCGTCATACACCTGGCGCGTGCTCGGTTCATTAGTTAATTTATGCTGTAATGCGCGCAAGCGACCTAATGCCAAACCATAGTGGGTAGGCAGGCTTATCTCACTGTTCTTCCAGGGTAAACTAACTTTATATTGCTTGTCTGAGGCACAGTAGCTCACAGACTCGTCAAACCTTTTCAGCGCAACTTCCGAGTCATAATCAGTCTCCATAAGATTAATGCCTATGAGATCCAATCTCCACAGTCGTTCCAGGTCGAACTCGGCAGTCTTTTTAGGGTCACTAGGTTGGGAATCCTCCCTTCCCAACTCCTCTGCCGCAGTTACATTGACTCTTAATATCGAGACCGTGTCGACCAGGACATTTGACTGTGTAGTATGCACCTTTCCACTCTTGTAATAGCCAAATTTAGTGGGGATTAAAATTACACCACACATCTTTTTAAATCCAGGGTATACTACACCATAATAATGATCCACACCAAGTAGAACATGCACCTCACTCTGATCTCCCATGGGATCTGACAAGTTAACCCCTTTGCTACGTAATGCGTGTTCCAATTTCTTCACTCCTACAGATACATATTCTGGTAGGGTGTCTACTACGATACATGTCATAAATTACCGGTTTTTACGGTAGAAATATGAAATCTCCGCTATCTCCTAGTCTTGTTTGTCAGTAACCCCTGTGAAGCCTTGCAATTGAAGAGTCTCAGCCCCTACGATTCGGTGCTTCAGTCCCACTAAGACGGACCTCTTTATAAAGGAACATTGAAACCCTTGATCTAGAAGTACCCGACAAACTTTGTTACTGTCGTTACCTTCCATGGGAATCTGTATTGTGGGCAATATAGTGGTGTCTTGCGTGCTACCTAGTGTCACAGTTGTAGTACTCTCTGGTTTGACGTTTTTTACTTTATCTGCTGTAGGACACAACTTATCAAAGTGATGTCCTTTGCAGTGTCAACAGGGCCTTAACCCCTTATTGGCGGCGCACGACATATGTCGAGTGAAATCAATTTGGACTATGTGGCGGTGCATGACATCTGGCGACCGCCATTTTCAGCACGTAATGTTGCTGAGAGAGAGAGCTGAGCGGTGGGACGAGCGTAGTAACCTTATGACCGCTCCGCACGACCACCGTGGACCAACTGAACTGTATCCCACCTTCTTCCCCCTCTCTCACTCGCTACACAGGGAATTATGTAAGGAAATTACCTTTTTTTAGGGTTTTTGCACTCGTGTTGCACGATCGTTGAAAGAGAACCAGTGGTCGTACAAGGATGGTTCGGGTGTCATTGGAAAGCTCTGTTTACGCCCTTTCAGGGATAGATAATTGTTTTACGCTCTGGGTCTTATTTAGGCATGAAAATGAGCACGGAAATAACCCTATTTAGGGTAAAAAAAAACGCTGTGCGGTACGGTCAAATAGACCGCCTAGGTCGCCAATGAGGTGTTAAGTATGTAGCAGTACATTGTCCCTGCTTACCATGTTCCTTACTTAGCCAACCTACATATAGCTTCAATCTTTTTGCCATTGCTAGTTTATCTCATTTGTTGGGTATTTTACATAGAATCTCCATTTATGTTTGTTATTACATAGCTTGCATAGAATCTGAGCAGGTTTCTTATACGTACCCTCTTTCTTTTCTTTAGTCCCCACCGTCATGCTTACAGTTCCCCTCATCTCCACATTCCCACTCCCTCCCGACACATATATTCTCCCTTTGTTCAACTGTAGATTATTAATTTCTTTACTGAACTGAGTTTTGAACTCCCCCAGATCAAACGATCTAACCTTATCAAGTATTGCCATAGGAAGCTTCTGACGTAAGATAATGACTATCATTTCCTGTGTGGTGAGCCCTAGGGTGTCTAGCGATCGAGTATGGCACTCCATATTTGCCGTAAAATTTGCTAATTCCTCAACCTTATACTGTGGCTCTGCGAGCTTTAACAAGGCAACGACATGGGCCATCTTCAACTGCTCTTGATCCCCGTATGTGGACTTTAATAATTGTACTGCCTCAAGATAACTATCACCCACTACTGCAAAACCCTTTATCAAATGTAAGGCCTCTCCTTCCATTTGTCCCTTCAGGTAGTGAAACTTGCGGACATTATCCAAAGAGGATTCATGTACTGTAGACCGAAATACGTCCCAAAAAGCTAACCACTCAGTCAATTTGCCCCCAAATGTAGGAAGATTGAGCTTTGGGAGGTGCACAGTGTGTTTTGGGTCAACCCTTCTATGGGTCTCATTCTCGCCTCCCTTCTTACTTGCGACAGCACGCTGTAATATGTGCTTCGCTTTAAAGACAGGTTCATCATAGAGGGCGCGATTATCACACTCTGTAACTATCTCTTCCTCCTCTGTCATGCCTGCCACAATCACCTCACTCAGAGCCATAATACGACTGTGGGTAGCCTGGACATTGTCTAATCTAGCTTCTAATTCCTCGAGGTTAGCAGTAGTGATGAAAGTGTTGACATCTACAATTAGCCTATTTAATACTCCCCGAAGTCCCGCCCTCTGATTTATAGGGGCTTTGCTCAGCACCCCACTAGACGGTGTCTCTTCCTGTTTATTAATTTTGCATGTAAGCCTGTAGGCTATTTATCTAAATGTTATAAAAATAACGGCAAAAAAGTAGTCTAGTTAAGAGACGCCGACTGGCGGACTTCTATGTTATGGAGAAAAAATAGCACACAAAATAGCAACACCTGCTAAAGGGTCATATTGAACAAGAAAAAATGTTAGGTCAGGTCATGAGTCACAAGAAGTCTGAAATGAAAAAGAAAATTATTGGGGGATGATGATGGGTTGGATGCAGGACTTAGGCAGGCGCAACGATGTGACCCTGCATTCCGGCTCTAACCATCGCTTGGCTAGCCTTACCAGTTTATCATTGAGTTGTTCCTGCATCTTGTTATATGTCCCCTTGCTCATTGCCTTAAAAATCCCTTACTGGTAGCTAATTCCCGGGTCTGGGCACCAATGTGGTAAACTATCAATGGAAGTTAAATATTACTAAGCTATAATGAATAAAATAAATAAATCTAAATGAAAACTACTCCATATCTAAATTGAATTCAATCTGAAACAAGCTAATTTATATCCAAAGGTCTCACATAATAAATTTATATATAGGGTAAGGTTATAAAGGTTAATATTAGCCAGGAATTAACTCACCAATAGTTCCACGTGGCAATGAGGCAAGGGAGAACGTTTACCCAATATGGCGGACAATGGGGAAACAAGACTTCGGCCCAGAGGCTCGAGTCAAGTGAAAGAAAGAATAAATGATTATATGGGAATGGACATGAATACTATGCTTATCTGGCCATCAGTCATGACGTCGATGAGAGCGTCGTGATGGTGTAGCTGTATGTATTGCTGTCAGTGTAATGTGATTAGAGGCACAGTAGCTCGATCAACTGAGGGCGGGTGCCCAACCCCGAAAAGGGTTGAAATAGGGGAGCTATCCCCCCGCCAAAGGCGGCTTTCTAGGGCCTTTCCTAGCTGATGCTGAGAGGATTGGGTTCTAGTCATGTGGTGATGGGCTGGTCTATCAGAGTGAGAACTGAGCGATCTCTGCCATACCCATAGCTTACTCTGACTGTTCCTTTTACTTATATATTTTCTAGATCTCAAGTGACGGCGTCTTTTGCGTGGATTGACCTCCTAATCTACCAAGATTGGAAGCCAAAGCGTCACATCTTTCCTTTGCCCCTCAACTTTCTCTTCATAATTGCTGAGGAGCACAGGGCCCTGGGTGGGGCTTTGGTTTCCCGGGCGTTTCCGCACCCTCCTCAGCTCCCCGCCATGGAGTGGCTTCGGTCACCCAGGCTTTTATTGTGGTCGGCAGGGAGGGTTCTGTGGGGGCGCTCGGTTATGGCCTTGGCCTTGCTTGGGGCCTTGAGGCTGTTCGGCCAGGCAGCTTGGGGAAAAACAACAACAACAACTGAGGGCGGAAATTAGATGTTAACTGGTCGGTGTTCGTGGAGGCTCTGAGCTGTCTTCCTCAGAGGCACACCTTGCTGCCTTGGCAAACGCCAGGAGCCCAAATTATCGTACCGCATCTAGGTTTCTCTATACGATAAATTATATTAATATATACGATAAATTCATATATACTACATAAGGCCATATCAATATTGCGTAATAGCATATTAGGCCTTTTATAATCTTAACTTAATTACAATCTTATAATATACGATCTACTCGTCCTACGCCGTGCTGCAGGAACGACCGTGACATCACAGAGACGTACGGGATCACAAAAGAGTCATAGCCTATTGTATTTATACGATAATTAGTGTTGAAACGTTGCCAATAAACAAATATGTTCCTGTTCGCTTTGGTCTTCATATTCCTTATTCATCTTCGATTCCCAGTAGGAGAATCAATTGCTTCCATTATATATATATATATATATATATATATATTTATATACTGTATGTACTGTATATATATATATATACAGTATATATATATATATATATATTAATGATGATATCAGTGAGTTGTCCTCCAGGATAACGTATTTTCAAAAGGAAAAGGGTAGCCAAAACAAGGAAGATCCACATCTTCATATTTATTGCAATATTTCGGACTCTGCGTCCATCATCAGGTCAGTACACTATCCTATAAAATGAAATTACCATACATAAAATTTCGTAAATAGAAGGACCCGTGAAATAGTTTAAATACAAAGTAAATAAGGGTATAAAATACCTAAATGAAATTAATTCGTTAACAAACACCAGTACCGCACGAATAAAAGGAAAACTAATGCGATATGACTAAATAATAAAGACCAATCCCTACCCACCTAGATCCAACCCCAAGCCCAGCTCGAATACAACTGAAGACCATTATTTGATCATTTAACACTAACACCGACAACCCCAAAAACACAAAACAAAAGAACATCTGAAAATGATATATTCTGACTGGGCGTACAATGTGAAAAACTCCTAATGAATTTGAAATTAAACAAAACAAATATGAAACAATTAAAACCAAACTATTTGAAAACTGACTAAACAATTGAATCAGTTCATAATATTTAGTTCCGGCTTGAGTTGTTGAATTAATATCTTTTCCCCTAAAAAAGTATCTTGTTCATTATTGAATTTACCTATTATTTCAAAATCATTCTCTGAGAACAGATGGTCATTCTCATGTGAATGATTTCTTATGGCCGAAAAAGGCATTTTATTAAGATATTGACCCGTTCTATAGCTCCTACCAAAATGTTCAGATATTCTAATTTTGAAATGTCTGGAAGTACATCCGACATACCTAGCATTACAGCTGGGACACGAAAATGTATATACAATATTTGAACATATTATTTATTTATTTATTTTTTATTTTTTTAAGAGACAATGAACGGAGGAAGGAAAAACACAGATAAAACAAAAAGGTCCATGTGCCTAAAGGCATCCTCCATTCATAACATGTTTGTAACAACTGGATTTAAACATTTGTAGATTGTAAGTTTGTGGAAAGCAATTCGAGGGAAGTGAATTCCAAAGAGTAGTAGCTCTGGGGATAAATTAATTCTGATAAGCAGAAGTTCTGCATTGTGGAGGAGAAAGTGTAAATTCATGGGCGCTCTCAGCTGCCCTAGTTCTACGGGGAAAGATGTGGAGAGGCGGCACAATTGAAGCAAGTTCCTCGGAACAATTGCTGTGAAAATATCTGTAGAATAATGCAAGGGATGCAACGTTTCTTCGTATGGATAATGTAGGAAGGTCCTGTGTGATTGCAGGGTTATTGATTAATCTAATAGCTTTATTTTGAATTTTGTCCAACTGCCTCAATGCAACCACTCCACTTCCACCCCACAGAGGTGAACAGTAATCCATCTGAGAACGCACATGACTTTTATATATATCGGCCAACTGCTCGCCAGTGAAGAATTCTCGAACTCTGTACAGGAGTCCCAGTTTTTTAGAGGCATTCTTAGCAATGCTTCTAACATAATGTGTCCAGCTCAAGTTAGTAGTTAATGTTACACCGAGAATGTCAATACTAGGGGAAGTGGGAATATTTACATCATTAAAAAATATATGGGAGTCAGTGAGATTCTGTCGGTTAGAAAATTGAATGTACTTGGTTTTCTGTGCATTAAAGGAAACTAGATTCTTTTGTCCCCATCCATTAATTCTAGAAAGGTCCTGGTTCAGAGAAATTGCAGTGTTTATTTTTGAATTTATAAGATCGGGTTGGGTGAAAGAATTGGTAAATGTGAAGGAACTGTGGAGTGTTGAGTCATCTGCGTAGGAATGTATTGGATTATGAGTTTTTTTTTTTTTTTTTTTTTTTTTTTCTATATTCCAACTACTCCCTCTCGGGCATAGGCTGAGAGCCTGTACATTCCACCGCCCAACACGGTGAAGCCCGTGAGGTCTTGTTCCAGTCTGGGGAGTGAGACATGCGAAGCATCCATCATGGCTCGAAGCAGCTCCATCTCTGAAGCGGCCGGTTGCTTCGCTCAAGTGCTTCACCGTCTCACCCTCCAGACTCAGACCCTCACTCTCAGAACGCCACCTATTGAGCAGTGAACTCACTAGGCATTGTCCCCCTGTAACATATTTTGAATATGGGAATATTCATACAGTGTTATTTAATCAGGGAACAACGAGGGTATTTTTTGGGCATTTCGGTGGGCTTTGTGGTAATGCACTGATACTAGGTACAGCACAAATTCAATCCCAATAATATCTTCCCATTGACATATCGGGATTTGAACCCGGGTCCATTGGATTACCAATCCAGTGGCATGACCACTCCACCACACCTCCCCTGGTAGTGGTAGATATGAGATCATTGATATGAATGAGGAACAGAATTGGGGCCAAAACTGATCCCTGGGGAACACCAGCATTTATTGAGTGAAATTGAGAATAAAGGCCATCTACCATTACACGTATTTTTCTGTTATGAAGATAAGAAGAAATTAGTGGAACTAATGATGCAAGGCCGTAGTGTGACATCTTCGACAATAAGGATTGATTGATGAGGTTAGGAATACGGTCTTTAAAATTGAAAAATGAACCTATAGTGAAATCATTATTGAATATTATTCGAAAGTTGACGGCAGGAAATTCAATTTTGAGAAAGGCTAGCAACTTCTTCCTGAACAAGAAACTTGATTCTCCACAGAAAGGTAATTTAACATATTTGATAAGTTTAGGTACTTCCGAAACTGTGACCTCTAAATTTTGCTTCGTGTATAGAAATCTTTTAAGTACTTTATTAAATACATTCATAGTATAATTGTTGGATATAAAATACTGCTTCAAAAACTCCAATTCTAGATGCATAACATTACAATTAGAACACACATTGTAGGCACGATTTAAAAGTGTTTTAATAGAGTTTATTTTGAAAATATCTGGGCAGAAACTAAGCCAATTGAGACCTACACCAGTAAAGGTTCGTTTCCTAAAAACATCAGTGATCAATCCGTTCCCGGTTTTGGTTATTTTAACATCCAGAAAAGCTAATGTATTGCTATCTTCAACCTCCTTTGTGAAATTAATATTGTGATGTTGTTTATTCAAATACTCCAAAAACAAATGTATATCCTCATTTCTATTGGAAATCAAAAAGCAGTCATCTACATATTGTTTATAAAAAAAGGGTTTGAAATCTTTAGGACAATTATTGAGCCAAATTGCTTCATTGTGGCACAAAAAGGTATCTGCTAAACTAGGTGCAAGGCAAGATCCCATCGCACAACCATCGATTTGATTATACATTTCTTTATTGAACAAAAATAATGATTCAGACGTAGCAAATTTGAGTAGATTATTAACAGTTTTCCTATCAAGTCCGTAAAATTCTTGTGGATTAGTTTTACTGAGAATGATATCTATGGTTTCTTGTAGTGGTACATTGGTATATAAAGAAACTACATCAAAGCTGGCCATGACAAATTCAGGGGGTAGAGTTAGTGACAGTAATTCGTCTACAAATTTCTTAGAATTTTCTACAGTATATTCATTATTGATATGGGGTTTAAGTAATGGAATGAGAAATTTACCAAGATTGTAAGCTGCTGTATTTATGGTTGAAATTATGGGTCTTAATGGTACATTTAATTTGTGAATCTTTGGTAATCCATATAAAATCCCGGGGGAAGTTCCTGAAGCATACAAAAGATTAAAATTTGAAAATCCAATATTATCCTTAATAGAACGAAGAATTCGATTTAGTTTATCTTCTAATTTAATTATATGAGAAAATAGGTTACCAGTTACTCGATGAAATTTAGATCTATCTGAAAGTATTTGCTTAATTTTAGTAAAGTAGTCAATTTTATTTAAAATTACCACTCCCCTTCCTTTGTCTGGCTTGGTAACAATAATTACCACTCCCCTTCCTTTGTCTGGTTTGGTAACAATAATTACCACTCCCCTTCCTTTGTCTGGCTTGGTAACAATAATTACCACTCCCCTTCCTTTGTCTGGCTTGGTAACAATAATTACCACTCCCCTTCCTTTGTCTGGCTTGGTAACAATAATTACCACTCCCCTTCCTTTGTCTGGCTTGGTAACAATAATTACCACTCCCCTTCCTTTGTCTGGCTTGGTAACAATAATTACCACTCCCCTTCCTTTGTCTGGCTTGGTAACAATAATTACCACTCCCCTTCCTTTGTCTGGCTTGGCAACAATAATAGATTCATCTTCACTAAACTTTCTAAGAATATCAACATCATCAGGTTCAAACACTGGAGACAATACATCACCGTTTGATCGTTTAGTCGAATTAAAACAAAACCGACCTAAATCCTTTATTTTCCGTAGAGTATCTCCTAACACTCTTCCACTCCGAAGTAATCCATTATTAGCACAGTCAGTGACAAAGTTACATAGCTTATCTATACCTAAATTATGTTTAACGAAATTTTATGTATGGTAATTTCATTTTATAGGATCGTGTACTGACCTGATGATGGACGCAGAGTCCGAAATATTGCAATAAATATGAAGATGTGGATCTTCCTTGTTTTGGCTAACCTTTTCCTTTTGTATATATATATATATATATATATATATATATATATATATATATATATATATAGTAAAACTCGCTAAGAAAATTGAAACAATGGAACACCAAGCTTTCGTCTATTCTCTTAAGACATCTTCAGGGTAATACAAGAATACAGGGGAAGAGTGAGGCTTAATTAAATACCCGTCCTAAATCATCTGTGAGTTGCTAACTAGCATATAAATACAAAAGTGTTGCCATGCTACTGCCTTTTGTCATATTTTTAGAAACATGCTTCTTTTACATACAACAATAATGTCTTACAAATTATATGTACCTATACAGATATGCATATACATTGAAATATGCCTAACAGTACAATATAATATAATCATATATACAATTTAAGAACATAAGAACATCAGAAAATGGGAGTCCGCAGAAAGCCGATTGGGGCAAGGCAGATCCCTGTCACACCCAACCCTAATTATAAGGCCTAATTATCAGCCCAGCTCACTAACACCATTAGGACTGACCTCACCAAAACGGTCAGAGGTCAGAAAACGGGATCTGCAGAGCGCCTATAACCATACCTGACAGATCCCCCTCACACCCAACCCATCTCGTCCATATGCCTATCTAATTTTATCTTAAAGCTCCCTATCGTTCTTGATCCCACTATAGCACTTGGTAGCCTATTCCACCTATCTACAACTCTGTTACCAAACCAATATTTGCCTATATCTTTTTTTAAACGAAATGTATCTAATTTGAAACCATTTGTTTGATAGTTAATACAAATCAATGAGCTTCAGAAAATCAGTATACTGCAAAGCATAATATTTAGTATGAACTTATTACGGCATACATAATAGCCTATATGAACTATAACATGATACGCACAACACAGTGAACTAATACAAATATATAATAGTAATGATACAACAATATGTGCTGTACTACACGATGAACACAACTATATATACGAATATAAGAAAACAGGAGTCTGCGGAGAGCCGCTTGACCCACACAAAGCAGATCTCTTACACACTTTTATATAATTATTTTATCATAGATCTTATGTAAATATGAAGAAATACATATAAATATACATATCATTACATATACATACACATATACATGCATACATTACACACATACAAATACAAATTACATATATAAGAATATAAGGAAATGGGAGTTTGCAGAAAGCCGATTGTTCAATACAAGGCAGATCCTGCTCACACCCAACCCTAATTATAAGGCCGAAGTATAGGCCCAACTCACTAATACTATGGGGACTGACCTCACCAAAATGATCAGGTCAACATAAGGAAAAAGGTGTCTGTAGAGAGCCGAATGGCCCACACGCGGCAGATCCCCCTCACAACTAAACAGTATATATACATACACACACTTACATACACACACACATATACATACAGTACATAAACATACATACAGTATATACAATAATAATTATAAAAAGGTAAATATATACTGTAGTGATCATACCTCACGTGTACATTAATAATTAGATACCTAACTCAATAATACTATGAAGATTGACCTCACCAAAAGGGTCATATGTTAAACTACAAGCTGTTTCAGTCTATAATCAGACGGTCTCACCGATCATTTCTAACCTGTTTATGGAATATATTGAGACTCGGTTTTTACCTAAAATGTGTAACTTTAGACTCCCTTGGTTTAGATATGTTGACGACATTTTGTGTCTTTGGCCTACCAATCAAAATCCCTATTCATTCCTTAATAAACTTAACGATCTTGTCCCCTCGATTTCATTCAAAATTGAAGAAGTAAACAATAAACTACCTTTCCTTGATACCATGATTATAAATAATAATGGTCACTTAAAATTTAAAGTATATAGAAAGCCGACTCTTGTAGATTCCTATTTTCATTTTTTCTCCAACCATCATATTAAAGTAAAATTTTAAATTTGTTCAGGTATGTTTCTAAGAGCATTAAGGATATGTAACCCAGAATTCATAGATAACGAATACAAACAAATATATAATCTAGCCAAAACACTCTGCTATCCTGAAAGTCTTGTTGATCAAAGTTTAGCCAAAGCCGAAAAAAACCTTCTATAATGTAAGTAATAAAGCTCTCTTTTCAACGAAAAATATCTTAGTTTTGCCATAACACGATGAATTAACACCACTCGCAACATCTATCAAGAATTAACACCACTCGCAACATCTATCAAGAATTAACACCACTCGCAACATCTATCAAGAATTAACACCACTCGCAACATCTATCAATAATTAACACCACTCGCAACATCTATCAAGAATTAACACCACTCGCTACATCTATCAAGAATTAACACCACTCGCAACATCTATCAAGAATTAACACCACTCGCAACATCTATCAAGAATTAACACCACTCGCAACATCTATCAAGAATTAACACCACTCGCAACATCTATCAAGAATTAACACCACTCGCAACATCTATCAAGAATTAACACCACTCGCAACATCTATCAAGAATTAACACCACTCGCAACATCTATCAAGAATTAACACCACTCGCAACATCTATCAAGAATTTGAATATAAATGTAGTATTCAATTATGAAAACTCCGTCAAGTCTACTTTGATCAAAAACAGCCCTAAAAATGATGCAGGTGGTGTATATTTCATTCCGTGTAAAGGATGTAATGACATATACATAGGACAAACTGGAAAAAATATTAGAGGCGAGAGTTAAAGAACACCAACAATCAGTAATGCCAGCTCAAGAATATAATGGTATATTTAAACATAAACAAAGACAAAACCATCATATAATTTAGGATGCAGCTAAGATGATCTACTGGTCAAGCTGCTATTATGAAAGACTAATTGCCGAGTCCGCCTTGATCAGAGTATACAGAAACACTATGAGTCTAAATGGCGGCCTTTACAAAATAGATAACATCCTGCTAAATCTCCTCCATGAAAATAATTTTATTATAAAATAAAAAGATTAGAAATATATGTCCAGACCGTCAGATTATAGACTGAAACAGCTTGTAGTTTGACATATGCCCCTTTTGGTGAGGTCAACCCTTATAGTATTATTGAGTTAGGTATCTAATTATTAATGTACACATGAAGAATGATCACTATGTGTTATGTCGGGCTATAATATTTACAGCTCGTAATAATTATAGTCTTTACTAAAATCCAGATCTGGACTTATAGACCGTAAATAACTCAACAGGGTCAAATCTAACACAGTCTTACTCTCACAAATAAGTATTCAATTAGGTACTACAGTACTCAATAACAACACACATAACAATTATAACACCTGTTTATTCAATTAGGTACTACAGTATTCAATAACAACACACATAACAATTATAACACCTGTTTATTCAATTAGGTACTACAGTATTCAATAACAACACACATAACAATTATAACACCTGTTTATTCAATTAGATCTAATACCTGACAATCAGAATGTAGCTTCGCCTAGATAATTATGGGAACTATCAGGCAAGGATTACCATGCATATAAATGGTAGATCATGAATGGGGAGCAATTGCTCTTCAACTGAGGTTATAACCAGGTGAATAATCTGCAACTAAATAATACACGTAACTTATAGAAACAAACCTTAATAATAATCGTGATGTGAGTCGAGTGTCTTCCGTGAATAAAACAACAGTGAAAGCACTAGAACACAATCTCAAGTAAGAGAGGCTGGGAGAGTTGAGAGAGTAAATAATAACTCAGGTGGAGAGGCTGAGTCACATGACTGGTAGTGGCGAGCCGGCTAGGTAGTCGCGGTATACTCAAGTGACCTTCCTACTTAACCTGTGGAAGTCAGGTCACCTACTGGACTGCGGTGGCTGAAATTAATCTCAAAGTTAATGCAACTAGAATTGTAATTTAAATAATGTTGCTCTGAAATTGGGGGCAAAAGATGATTTAATTTATTTTACAAAAGATTAAGTGGGTGGACTAAATTATGTAATTTCTAATTAATATCTTATATTCACGTCAACGATCGTATGTAAGAATAACGAAACGAGCCGATGAATTCAGATATAAATTGAATATATAATTAGGAATGGAATATAGAAGGATATCTATTAATTGTAATTAAGAACAGATTATAATTGATTAAATGAGCTTAGGCAATGAACGCTCTGAAACTATCAAGAAATGACAGTGTAATTAATCATTAATTCAATATTAATTATGAATAGAAGGTGACGTACACGACGAAGTTGTACAAAGGTAATACTCAAAATAGTATACCCAAGAGGCCTGAACGAGTTAACAGGGAGGTGGCGCTTCGAAGTTGTGCTAAGGTAATACTCAAAATAGCATTACCAAGACGTCTGAACGAGTTAACAGAGTCTTAATATAAACATACATCAAAATACGAGGTGTAGGGTAAGTGATGTTGAATTAAGTAACAGAATCTATGCAATGTTGGAATTCCCAAGCATGAAGAATCAGAATTACTTACATCAGTAATCAAATGAACGTAAATACTAATTCATTAAATAATTACAATGGAGTTTAAGTAAAAGAATAAAAAAGGGGGAACTTGGGAAATAAATGTGTTGATAGAGTAACACTTCTCAATGAGGGTACTGTGGTAAATTAATTATTAAATTGGGCGTAGGTTCTAGGTAATCAGTGATGACTCAAAAAGGGTTATTACACACGAAATACACGTCGACCTCAACTTGCAAAATACACAACAGAATACATATATTAGGAAAAGCTGTGAGTGTGCAAGGTGAGTTAATTAAAATAAATGTATATAACGCAGGCGTAGGACGTTCTAGAGAAAATAAATACATTATGAACACTAGGTCTTAAACACAGACCTTAACTAAGTCTTTATATAATGATTCTGAAGGATGAATACAATACGTAATTAAAGATCTTGGGCACAGATCTCAGAATTAATTAACACAATACAATTCACATATTTTAACCTATACCTTAACAACAATAACACAACGAAAAGACACACAGAACTTTAGGGAATGTTTGGAGAGCTGGTGAAGGGAGTGCAGGGCTGGCCAACGTAGATCGTAGGTCCTAGGGGCAGCTCTTCTAGGGGCAGGGTGTCCTCGGGCAGCACTTCCGGGCGCAGGGCGTCCTCGGGCAGCACTTCCGGGGTGTAAGGCGTCCTCAGGCAGCACTTCAGGCTCCCGGCTTCAGGAAGGTGGGGTGTCCCTCCGACAGGACCCCAGGGGGCACTTCAGGATCGCATAATCTCCGGACAGGGCAGGGGCAGGCTGATGCAAACCAATACTTTTAATTAGCTACTCTAAGCCCGAAGGTTTTAGAATAGTATTGAGGTGTGGTTGCCTACTTTACCACAATTTACCTGAGATAATGTGCATCTTTTTCCTGGAGTCCCGTTTACAGGTGTTCAACATCAGAGGGGTATTGTGAAATGGTTGTGATGCAGTTGTGAGGTAAATACTTATCTTAGGTATACCTAGTGGTAGTTTACATGGATATATATGTGCTAGGTAGCTTATTAATTACTTAAGACCTAGTTACTTAGTCTAATAAGGAAGACATGGGATGTGGATGGACTTGTCCACGAGCTACATTCTTAAACAAACATTGATATAGCTCGCTTAATAGTTGCTCTTGGTCAACCCTGATAGTATTATTGAGTTAGATATCTAATTATTGATGTACACGTGAAGTATGATCACTATGTATTTACGTTTTTTATAATAATTATTATTGTATAATGATATGTATGTTTATGTATGTGTATGTACTGTAGGTGTGTGTATGTACTGTATATATACTGTTTAGTTGTGAGGGGGATCTGCCGAGCCTTCTAATACGATACTCGGACGTACTTTATAAACACTTTTATTTTTTGCATGTAATATATTTTAGATGCAATTTAATTTAGCACTAACATTTTCAAAGTTGTTTGCAGTGAACTTACCCTTTTCTACATACCTTTAGTATGGACAAATATATTCGCATATTTTTAACCACAATAATCTATATTATTCGTGTTTAATGTATATACAAATATATATATATACAGTACTGTATATATATATATATATATATATATATATATATATATATATATATATATATATATATATATATTGCGTTGGATGATAAACACGGGGATAATTTATGATTGCTTACTATATAAATATAGCTCCCTGTGTATTCCTTCCCGACCAAACTATCCATGTACGCTGAGTTATAGTAAGGTTTGTTGATTACTAAAAGATGAACGCAAACGCATAGCATATAAAATTATACTGTAAATGTAGAATGGGGAGAGAAAGATGGAAAAGACAACCTAAATAACTACTATAATGACAAATTGTAACCTGTGCCGGTGTACACACAGACAGGTTGACAGACAGCGATAGAAACATTGTAACCTGTGCCGGTGCACACACAGACAGGTTGACAGACAGCGATAGAAACATTGTAACCTGTGCCGGTGCACACACAGACAGGTTGACAGACAGCGATAGAAACATTGTAACCTGTGCCGGTGTACACACAGTCAGGTTGACAGACACCGATAGAAACATTGTAACCTGTGCCGGTGTACAAACAGACAGGTTGACAGACAGCGATAGAAATATTGTAACCTGTGCCGGTGTACACACAGACAGGTTGACAGACAGCAATAGAAACATTGTAATCTGTGCTGGTGTACACACAGACAGGTTGACAGACAGCGATAGAAACATTGTAACCTGTGCCGGTGTACACACAGACAGGTTGACAGACAGCGATAGAAACATTGTAACCTGTGCCGGTGTACACACAGACAGGTTGACAGACAGCGATAGAAACATTGTAACCTGTGCCGGTGTACACACAGACAGGTTGACAGACAGCGATAGAAACATTGTAACCTGTGCCGGTGTACACACAGACAGGTTGACAGACAGCGATAGAAACATTGTAACCTGTGCCGGTGTACACACAGACAGGTTGACAGACAGCGATAGAAACATTGTAACCTGTGCCGGTGTACACACAGACAGGTTGACAGACAGCGATAGAAACATTGTAACCTGTGCAGGTGTACACACAGACAGGTTGACAGACAGCGATAGAAACATACAATAGCGAGTCGGTTGGTAACCCCCCCGCCCAATCCCCCCCCCCCCCCCCCCCCACACACACACACACTGGTCCATGCCTACCTGCCATATTCCCATACTCTCTCTATCCCAATTTCAGCACTAGTATTTGTGGAAACTTGTTCACATTTAAGATCTGTTCTACCTGGAATAAACTTCTGCGAGTTGTAGAGGATTGTAGGTTATAGGTAAGTTGTTATAATAATAATAATAATAATAATAATAAAGTAGACGTGCCGTTTTGCCCAAAATCAAAACGGCATACCCAACTCTGCGATGGGTTACCATCATCACTACTAATACCATCATCAATCACAATCACCATCATCACTACAACTGCCACAATCATCACGACTACTGTCATCATCACCATTACTATGATCATCATCACTACTACAATTACAATCATCGCTACTACTCTCACCATCATCACTACTACTGTCACCATTGTCACTACCATCTTAATCACTATCATCATTGATACTACAACTATCAACCATCATTACTACTATCATCACCACCATCTTACAATCATCATTACTACTGTAAACATCATCACTGCTACTATAACCATCATCATTACTAATGTCACAAGTATTACCATCATGTATCCTACTGTCACCATCATCACTACTACTGCCATCATCACCATTACTATGATCTTCATAATCACAACTATTGTCATCACAACAACTTTCACCATCCTCACTACTAATCACCATCATCACTAATACTCACACCATCGTCACTACCATCATCACTACTATTATGACCATCATCACTACTACTAGTTCTGTCACCATCATATCTACTACTGTCACCATCATATCTACTACTGTCATCATCATCACTACTGTCATCATCATCAATACAACTACAACCATCATCACTACTATTATCACCATCAATACTACTATCACCATCAATCCAAATATTACTACAATCACTTCTAATGCCAACTAAACTAACTTAACCTAGCAAATGCATAGCGAGATGTTTTCGCCCCCAGAACGCCATCATTGCTGGGGGGGGGGGGGGTAAAACCAAATGTTGGACCTAAAATCATAACTATTGCATAAATTCAAAAAATCTTTTTTGACTGACGTTTGCATTCACGCAACAAATGTTCGTGTGAAATTTGGTGAAAATCCGTCCAACGGTCTAGGAGGAGTTCCGAGACAGACAGACGACGACGACAGACATTTTTTTTGTGTGGTACCCACTATACGGGGGGGGGGGGGGGGGGGGGGGGATTTCAAACTCTGCTTACACAGAGTTGATAATAAAGTAGACGTGCCGTTTTACCCAAAATCAAAACGGCATACCCAACTCTGCGATAGGTTACCATCATCACTACTAATACCATCATAAATCACAATCAACATAATCACTACTATTGCCATCATCACTACAACTGCCATCATCACTACAACTGCCACAATCATCACGAGTACTGTCATCATCACCATTACTATGATCATCATCACTACTACAATTACAATTATCACTACTACTCTCACCATCATCACTGTCCATTGTCACTAGCATCTTAATCACTACTATCAACCATCATTACTAATATCATCACCACCATCTTACAATCATCATTACTACTGTTAACATCATCACTACTACTATAACCATCATCATTACTACTGTCACAAATATTACCATAATTTATTATACTGTCACCATCATCACTACTGCCATCATCACCATTACTATGAACTTCATCACCACAACTATCGTCATCATCACTACAAATTTCACCATCCTCACTACTACTCACCATCATCACTAATACTCACACCATCGTCACTACCATCATCACTACTGTCATTATTATCACTACAACTATCATCATTACTTGTCACCATCGTCACTACTATTATGACCATCAATACTACTACTGTCACCATCATATCTACTACTGTCATCATCATCACTACTGTCATCATCATCAATACAACTACAACCATCATCACTACAATTATCACCATTATCACTACTATCACCATAAATCCAAATATTACTACCATCACTTCTAATGCCAACTAAACTAACTTAACCTAGCAAATGCATAGCGAGATGTTTTCGCTCCCAGAACGCCATCATGGGGGGGGGGTTCCGGGAGGTGGGAGGGGGTGCAAAACCATATTTTGGACCTAAAATCATAACTATTGCATAAATTCAACAAATCTGTTTTTACTGACGTTTGCATTCATGCAACAAATGTTCGTGTGAAATTTGGTGAAAATCCGTCCAACGGTCTAGGAGGAGTTCCGAGACAGACGGACGACGATGACGACGACGACGACGACAGACATTTTTTTCGTGTGGTAGCCACTATGCGGGGGGGGGGGGGGGGGGGGGGGGGGGGGGGGGGGGGGGGGGGGGGGGGGGGGGGGGGGTGGGGGGGGGGAGATAACAAACTCTGCTTACGCAGAGTTGATAATCATAATATTTATTCAGTTAGCATTTTACAATGTTGGTACCACATAATATGTTACAAATATGACATGTACCAGCCTTGCATAATTCCAACTAAGGATAGCCCAATAAGGCCGTTAGGCGTATTTCCATTGGGGTCCTTGTGGGATTAGGTTAGCTGGGGAAAAAGGGGAGGATAAAAAAAAGTGGATACTTTAGAGAAAGTATTTCTAGTTTTTTTTTAAGATACCTTACATCCTATAGTAATTATCAGTAATCAGTAATAATTTCAGTTTGTTTTGTCTATCTCTTATGTCGTATTTAGTAGTAGACATAAGCTTGGTGATCCCTTCTCGCAGCTGTCCGGTTCAGGTGCTCCTTCAAGCTACGTCTGAAGGAATACAGTGTTCTCTTTTCACGGACTGACTGGGTCATTCCAGTCTTTGATGGCAGTGAAGAAGAATGTTAGCTTACCCTGTCCTTGGATTCTCGGGACCGTAAAATTAAACATCCTATTTCTTGTATTATGTCCACTCCTCTCATTTGCTTTAACAAAATTACTCTTTAAATACTCTGGAGCTCTGTCATAGTATATCTTGAAGACATTAGTGAGCCTGATTTGTTTGGCCCTGTTAGAGACATTGAGCATACCAAGTGACTGAAGTTATTCCTGGCCAACATGCGATCTGGGTCCTAGGTTCAGCATGAACCAAACCATTTTATTTTGAGTGACCTGAAGTTTGTGCTGTGCTGATTTAGATGATGCAGAGTACCAGGATGACACAGAATAGTCAAAATGACATTGAACAAGCGCTTGGCATAGGGTCTTTTTGGTTGCCGCTGGCAAGCATCCCACCTGTCTATACAGGTATTTTATACGTTCTCCACATTTACTCAGGATAGAGTCCAAAATTGTTTCACCTGACAGAGTCGAGTCCAGTTTTAGTCCGAGATATTTCACTTGTGACACTGTTGTTATAGGAATATCATTAGAGTTGACAGAGAAGCCCATAATGTCTTTCAGTTTGCGTTTTGTTCCACATAAGATGGCTTCTGTCTTGCCCAGGTGAAGAGATAGTCTATTGTCCACTAACCAATCACTACACGATTCTAGTTCTTTGGAAAGTAAAGTGGCAATACTTATTGGGTCTTTTCCTGAAACCAGAAGCACGCTGTCGTCAGCATACAGTAATAATTTACACGAGACGCTCAGTTCCACGTCGTTCACATAACAGAGAAAGAGTAAGGGACCAAGGATGCTTCCCTGAGAGACCCCACAGTTAATTGGCATAGGATCAGATATATTATCATCAATTTTGACTCTTTGTGTTCTACCATTAAGATAAGATTTAAACCAGTTCACTGACCCAATGCCCATTGCTTGTAGTTTATTACATAGGATATCATGGTCTACTGTATCAAACGCTTTGTGTACATCAAGAAGAACCATACCGGTGTAGTTACCTTTAGAAATTTCTTTACGAATGTGATCTGTTAAGTGGATGGGACAGGAGTCTGTCGAGTACATGCATCTGAAACCTGATTGAAACTTATAGAATAGATCATTTTCTTTGAGGTAGTGTTCAATTTGGGTGTATACAGCTCTTTCAAGGATTTTTTATACAATACATAATATGCTAACTGGTCTGTAGTTGCCAACATCTAGTTTATTTCCTTTCTTGAATAGAGGGGTTACAATAGCTTCAGCAGGTACAGTGTTGGTGTTAATTGACAGGTTGATGATGTGGGTTAGGGGGACCTGCTATACCAATGGCTCCATCTCGTAGAAATTTGGCAGGAATTTTGTCTGGTCTTGTGCTTTTATGTATATTTAGGTTAGAGAGCTCCTCAAATGTGTATTTTGGTGTAACATTTTGCAATCCAAAAGTGTTCGGGTGTATGCCTTTATCCCTGTAGGAATTTTGAAAGGTGGCCGTTGTTGTCGTGTATTTATTGAGAGGTTGCGGTAGGTTCTGTGCAAGTGTGTTTGCTATGGAGGTGAAGAAGGAGTTGAAGTAGGTTGAAATTTGTCATTTATCGTGGCAAACCTGATCATTAATGTTGAGAGCAATATTAGTGTTAGACGAATCCCTTGCCTTGTTGCTGTAACCTGTTGTTTGTAAGTGCCTCCATAGTTTTTCGGGGTTATTCTGATATTCCTCTGCCTTACTGTGGAAATAATTAGATTTCGCTCGCTGATTTAATTTTCCTGTTTAGTTTATTCCTAGCCCTGTTGAACTCATGTTTCAGACCTTGATCCTGTTTATGTTTCACTAGCTTTTTTAACAGATTGTCTGTATGTTCCCGATGGTGTAGTATGTCATTGTTGATCCATGGGTCTGACCTTGCTTTAATTCGTATGTCTTTCAGAGGATCTATTTCGTCATTAATGTTTGTGATGATGGTTCTGAAGCCAACCCATGCGTCATTAATGTTTGTAATGATGGTTCTGAAGCCAACCCATGCGTCATTAATGTTTGTGATGATGGTTCTGAAGCCAACCCATGCGTCATTAATGTTTGTGATGATGGTTCTGAAGCCAACCCATGCGTCATTAATGTTTCTATTTCCAAACACTGGAGACCAATCTGTATTCCATAAAATGTCCAGAAATGTTTCTCTGTTGTAGTTTCTGAGTGACCTTGTTTTAATGACCTTGTGATTCTCTAGGGTAATTTTTTGAGTTTTACGTGTGCAATATGTGACGGAGTGATCACTTATCCCAGTCTGTATAACCCCTGATTGTGATATTTTGTCTTCTCTGTTACAATTTATATGGTCTAATATTGTAGCAGTGTTCTCAGAGATACATGTGGGGGTTGTGATGAATTGTTTGTGATTGTGCATTGTCAGTATGTGCCTATATTGTCGTACAAGCCTATTATTTCGTTGTTTGTAACACAAGTTAAAATCCCCTAGTATAATAGATTCATTCCGGGGGTCTAGTAATGACAAAGTTCGTTCAAATTTGGTCAAGAATTGTGTGTCGTCTGGTGGCCTATAGCACACTCCAATTGTGATGGGTTTTGTCCTAGGCAGGTGTAAGTCAATCCAAAGAGCTTCGTGGTTTTCTACATGGAGGTCAGTCCTAGTTGTGTGTGTGAGGTTGTTTTTTACCTATAGACATACTCCTCCCCCTTGTCTATTGCGATCATTACGAACCATATTGAAACCTTGAATATTTATTTCACCATCGTTTATACTCGAGTCCAGCCAGGTTTCTGTAATTGCAATTATTGAAGCTTTGGCCTTATTAGCTAACACATTTATTTCTGACAATTTATGGTACATTGATCTGGCGTTAATGTGGATAAGATGGAGCCCTTTGTTGGTGAACACTCTGTATTCATCTTTGAATGTGTCCTGGCTGGATTCTGAGTTGTTACTTGGTTCATTTACATTAACATTCGGTAATAAATGCAAGGCACACTTATTGCATAAGAATTCACGTTCTTCACTGTTGGTCTTCTTAGAGATGCACTTCATGTGAGCTATAGTTTTACACTTAACACAGTTTAGGATCCTTTGTTTTCTTGTTATCAGTGATTCACATATATCACAAATGTTTATAGGATCTTTTATAGCTAATTCCCTACATTTATCGCATTCCACTTCGTTTCTGCTAGTAACGTAAGTACATTGATCGTGTACTGTTTCATTACAACTACTACATTGTGAAGTTGTACTCCTTTTGTTGAATCCAATATTGCACACTATACATAATTTCCTTTTACTGTTCATCATACGTCTGGTGGTGTGGTGATCAGCTGAGCGGCTGGGGTGTGTGCGCGAGAGAGGGGGACAGGGTGTGGCTATGGCTACCCCTTGGCCCACTCCCACCCCTACCTGTAGTTATTGTTTGATGTTGTTGTCCTTGTTTTGGGCCGTTGTTGCTACTTTATTGTTGATGTTGTTGCGACTGATACCTTCTTTTTTAGCTGTTCTGGTTACATGTTGAGCTACTTGGGTCGCCGATAGTGTTGTGTTGTGTTGTAGGTTTGGTTGATCAGCTGGGCAGCGGCGTCGTGTTGTAGGTGAAGGGGGAGCACATAAGCCTACTCTTTCGCTCCCTACCTCACCATGGCACGGGCTCGGGGGTGGTTGGTTACTGTTGTTGTCGTTCTTGTTCGTTGCTGTTACTTCATTGTTGATGTGTTTGCTAGAGCTTCCTGCTTTTTTGGGTTTTCTGGTTGCATGTTGAGATACTTGGGTCGCCGATATATGTTGTAGTGATGGTACAGTTGGTGGCAGTGTAGTGTTGGCAGGGTGCTGGTAATAAGGTGGCACTGTGTGACCGGCAGCATCAGTTGTGTGTGTGAGGGGAGGTGCAGGTGCTAGCTTGTTGATTTGAACTTTGATGCTAGGGACTGTTGAAATGTCAGTGTCTGCCTTACTTGTTTGGTGGTGAGGTTTCTTCAACGTTGAACTAGGGCCGGGGTTGGTCTCTACATCTCCGCAGCTAATTAGAGTGTAGCACAATAGGTGTTGTAGCGAGGTTGTGCCAGAGTACTTGCCAAGCCACGGCGTCTTCCCGATATATGAAATTGACCAGGCAGGATTGGTGACAGAAATTTCATTTGTGTGCGATTTCTATGTGACGAGGTCCCTCAATACTTGCTTAGTGTTGACCCGGTACACTACCGGTCTCCTCTGCACCTGTATATCAGCACACCCCCCTTGGATGTTGATTGTAGATAGGTATCTCTGGACTTCTAGATTGTAAGTAGATTATCACTGCCACCAGCCCTTAACCTCTAAGCTGTAAGTATCCTTTAGAAAGTCTTATATGGGGGACTGCGAGTATACTTTCCATAGACACAAACTTTTCAGGTTAACAAAAAACGTGCCAGTGTGCACACGGCCCTCATACTCCTCAGGTGGCGCATAGTGACAATTGGCAACTCAAGCTTCCCCAAGCCACTAATCTCCCAGACACATCAGTTACTTGGCAGACAAGGAGGAAAGATATATTGCTCTGTCCGGCAATGGCCATGGGAGAGGCGAGCTGAGGGAATGAGGACGAAAGCAGTTGGAGGACCGCGAGGGGAAAATCAGTTGAGATTTGGAGGACGAAGCACTACTCCTGCAACACCACCACCACATACCTGCCTGGGGTGCACATACACATGCACGATATGCTTTTCGTGCACAATGTGCACTTCCTTTCAGCCCCTGAGCCATACACAACTGCCCAAGCAGCCTTCGGTAGCACAACGTGCAGGAGCGAGGGGAAGGAAAACAACACTCGCCACTGACTTATCTTTCCCTCTCTCCACCTTCCACCACAAATAATTCTCATACTGCATATTGTTATCCCTTCTCTTTCACATATTTCTGCTTTATATCAGGATGCAATACCATTCCTATACCTTCAACACATCCTCCCCTACATTATATTACTCCATAGGTAGCAAATGTACATTAGAAAATATTGTAATGACTGTAATGCATCTTCCTTTCGGGACTTCGGTGAGACCTTTTCTATTACGCTAGGGCCTAGCGTAATAGATATGCCTAGCGGCTAGGCATATCGAAGGCCTTCGATAGAGTCTGGCACAAATATCTAATTTCCAAACTACCCTCCTTCGGTTTCTATCCCTCAATCTGTGCCTTTGTCTCTAATTTCCTTTCCGGCTGTTCTATAGCTGCAGTTGTGGATGGCCATCGTTCACTTCCTCATCCTATCAACTCCGGTGCTCCTCAGGGCTCTGTCCTATCTCCAATTATCTTTTTAATTTTCATAAATGATCTTCTCAACTGTACGTCCAGTTCCATCCATTTATATGCAGACAACTCCACCTTACACTATTCAATTAGTTTTCCAGAACGCCCTAGCCAGCAATCCCTCAAAGACAAACGTAATGAAGCCATAGAACCTTTATCTTCTGATCTATTCACCATTTCCAATTGGGGCAGAGAAAACCTTGTTGTCTTTAATGCTTCCAAAACCCAATTTCTTCATCTATCTACCCGTTGTGAACTTTCAAAGGACTATCCCTTATAATTCAACAATATAAAAATCAATCCTTCATCTTCTCTCAGTATTCTCAGTGTCTCTTTCTCTTCTGCTCTCTCTTGGAAGGATCATATTCCCATCTTGTTATGGTAGCCTCCCAGAAGCTGGGAGTGCTCAACTGCCTCAAAGGGTTCTTTACCCCTGCACAGCTTCTTACTCTGTACAGGGGCACTGTGTGTCCTTGTATTGAGTGTTGTTCACATGTGTGGGAAGGATCCTCTCACACAGCACTTCTAGACAAAGTAGAGAGAAAAGCCTTTCGTATCATTAACTCCCGTCCACTCTCTGCAATCTCTCTTCGCCGCAATGTTGCATCTCTCTCGCTATTCTACCGCTACTACAATAATCAGTGTTCCTCAGAGCTTTCTCAGTATATACCACCTCCTCTACATAGGGTACATTATATCCGTCTTGCAACACAATCCCACTCCTACTCTGTGCAACTCTCCAACTAAAGAGTGAAACGATACTCCCAATCTTTCTTCTATTCAACAGCTGAGCTCTGGAACTCCCTCCCTGAATCCATCTTTCCCTCTTCCTATGACTTAAATTGCTTCAAACTCTGTGTGTCCAGGCATTTTGGCTCGACTGTTCATTGATTTTGGCCCTGTCACTCTTTCAACTCTGGGGGACACACTCGTCACAGGCAGATTTGCCTTTTGTCTCCCTCATCCACATAGAAAAAAGAAAATAAAGAAAATGTCTAAAGGTAACTACACTGGCATGGTTCTTCTTGATTTACAGAAAGCTTTTGATACGGTAGACCATTATATCCTCTGTAACAAACTACAAGCAATGGGCATTGGGTCAGTGAACTGGTTAAAATCTTATCTTAGTGGTAGAACACAGCAAGTCAAAATTTATGATAATTTATCTGATCCAATGCCAGTTAACTGTGGGGTCCCGCAGGGAACCATCCTTAGTCCCTTACTCTTTCTTTGTTATGTGAACAACATGGAACTGAACGTCTCGTGTAAACTATTATTGTATACTTCGGTGAGACTTTTTCTATTGCACTAGACATATCGAAAGCCTTCGATAGAGTCTGGCATAAATCTTTAATTTCTAAACTACCCTCCTTCGGTTTCTATCCCTCCATCTGTGCCTTTGTCTCTAATTTCCTTTCCGGCCGTTCCATAGCCGCGGTTGTGGACGGCCATTGTTCACTTCCTCACCCTATAAACTCCGGTGTTCCTCAGGGCTCTGTCCTATCTCCTATTCTCTTTCTAATTTTTATAAATGATCTCCTTAACTGTACCTTAATTCCCATCCATTCATACGCAGACGACTCAACCTTACACTACTCCATTAGTTTTTCAGAACGCCCCAGCCAGCAATTCCTCAACGACAAACGTAATGAAGCCATAGAACTCTTAAATTCTGATCTAAATACTATTTCCAATTGGGGCAGAGAAAACCTTGTTAACTTTAATGCTTCCCAAACCCAATTTCTCCATCTATCTACCCGTCAGGATCTCCCAGCGGACTATCCCTTATTCTTCAACAATACAAAAATCAACCCTTCATCTTCTCTCAATATTCTTGGTGTCTCTTTTTCTTCTGCTCTCATTTGGAAGGACCATATTACCAGTCTTGCTAAGGCAGCCTCCCAGAAGCGGTGTGCTCAACCGCCTTAGGGGGTTCTTTTCCCCTGCACAGCTTCTTGCTCTGTACAGGGGCATAGTGCGCCCTTGTATTGAGTATTGTTCACATGTCTGGGGAGGTTCCTCTCACCGCTCTCCTAGACAAAGTTGAAAGGAAGGCTTTCGTATCATTAACTCCCGTCCACTCACCAACTCTCTGCAGTCTCTCTCTCTCCGCCGCAATGTTGCATCTCTCTCGCTATTCTATCGCTACTATAATAATCAGTGTTCCTCAGAGCTATCCCAGTGCATACCACCTCCTTTACGTAGGGCACGTGGTACCCGTCTTGCAACTCAATCCCACCCCTACTCTGTGCAACTCTCCAACCCAAGAGTGAAACGTTACTCTCAAACTTTCTTCTACTCAACAGCTGAGCTCTGGAACTCTCTCCCAGAATCAGTCTTTCCCTCTTCCTATGACTTAAATTGCTTCAAACTCTGTGTGTCCAGGCATTTTGGCTCGAACGTCCCTTGATTTTGGCCCTGTCACTCTTGCAACTATGGAGGAGGCACTCACTATAGGCAGTAATTCCTTTTGCCTCCCTCAATCACATAGAAAAAAAAAAAAAAAAAAAAAAAAATTGCTGATGAAAATGTACTTCTGGTTTCAGGAAAATACCCCAAAGGTATTGAAGCTACACTTTCCAAAGATCTAGAATCGTGTAGTGATAGGCTAGTGGACAATATACTATCTCTTCACCTGGGCAAGACAGAAGCCATCTTATGCGGGACAAAGCACAAATTGAAAGACATTGAGGGCTTCTCGGTTTGTAACCATGGGATTTATTGTGCATAAAAAATATCAATGGAGTAATGGAAATGCACTATCTATATATATATATATATATTGGTTATAGTACAATGGCTTGGATATACTCCTAACTGGTTATGAATGAATTAGTGTGGGTTATAAACTCAGTCTGGGATTAATGATTGAGGATATACTAAAGGTATACTTAGACTAATATAGGTTAAGGGGTTGTCCAATATTAAGTCTATGGGTTAGATTTACAGTATAATATTGACTTGGCTTCATAAGTATCTTAACCTTTAAAGCGCGAAGGTATGGTATTTTAAACGTCCCGCCAGGCGAAGGAATTTTGGTTCATTCCTGATAAAAATCGTCATATTTGCCATATATATCATAATTATTTATCCATGTGCACCTATTTTACTTTTAATATGAACATATGGACGTTACAAAGCAATTACAAAAAGTGGTAACAACAATTGGCTGGTGAAAATCGTATACTTTAGCCCTTCGGTCGTAATCTGACTTCTCCATCGTCCCCCCTCTCTCCCAGCCGTCCTCTCATGAAAATACTCAATAAATATCGGGAATAATAGGGAAAATACCGGATAATTGAGGAGGGGGGAAAAGGGGAGGGGAAGGGGGATACATGTGGAGGATTGGTAGGAGGTATGGAGGGGAATTATCTCACGTAATCACATATTGCTTTGTTTTGTGTGCCAGTGGGGTGTTTTGAAAGGCATTTTTTTATGCCAACATTCTTAGAGTCCCGGGGTTTCCGCCCAGTAAAACCTCCTAAAAGTCCTAGCGTCTTTCCCAGGTTAAGAGTGATGGGAGAGGCAGAAGAGGTAAAGTGTGGAACCTTCCTTGTCTCAGGGCCCTGGCTGGAGTGACTGAGTTGCCTAGCTCTTTTCGAGAGCAAGAGGCAGTTGCTTAGGGGATTTGTTAATGTCAGGAAATTGGAGCTGGGAAGAAGTGGGTTCTGTATCAAGAACACACACATTCTCTGGTGTCTAAAGAGGAGAAGTTCTTTACAGAAAATGTTTACAAAGTGTAAGTATAAACCTTGGTGTGAAGTCGTTCACAGACAGCCAATTGATGTAAATGCGCAGGAATGTCCTATTTCAGTCCTAAGTGAGTAGACCTCCTAAACTCTTGTGATCTTGTTCTCTACCATGTGCAGAGCCTAGGGAAGAGTCAAATACGCACACACAATAATGAAAAATAACAATAGCAGCAACAACAATGGCAATAACGATATGAATAATATTAATAATGCAAATAATGATAATAATAGAAAATACTACTAATACTAATATACTAAGGATATACTAAGGGCGGGTGCCCAACCCCAAAAGGAGTTGAAATAGGGGAGCTATCCCCCTGCCAAAGGCGGCTTTCTAGGGCCTTTCCTAGCTGATGCTGAGAGGATTAGGTTCTAGTCATGTGGTGATGGGCTGGTCTATCAGAGTGAGAGCTGAGCGATCTCTGCCATACCCATAGCTTACTCTGACTGTTCCTTTTACTTATATATTTTCTAGATCTCAAGTGACGGCGTCTCTTTCGTGGATTGACCTCCCTACTGCCAACCTAGAGATCGGGAGTCAATGCGTCACATTTTTCCTTTGCCCCTCAACTTTCCCTTCATAATTGCTGAGGGGCACAGGGCCTTGGGTGGGGCTTTGGTTTCCCGGGCGTATCCGCACCCTTCTTCAGCTCCCCGCCTTGGAGTGGCTTCGGTCACCCGGGCTTTATTAGTGGTAAGCAGGGAGGATTTTGCGGGGGCGCTCGTTTATGGCCTTGGCCTTGCTCGGAACCTTTGGGCTGTTCGGCCAGACAGCCTGGGGAACAGCAACAACAAGCAACATTAAATTGTGATCAGTATAACATAAGGATTATGAAAGTGAAGCTAAATATGTGATGAACTAAAGGAGTTAATAGGTTATATGTGGTTAATCGATAATAGGGTGTAATACATATTTAACCCGTCCAGCCCCGGCTAGTTTTGTAATGTTTGTTCAGCAGAACCCGGCCGGTTTTCAAAAAATGGTTTTATTCCAGAAACAATAGCGAATGGGTTAGGAATGAAGGAAAAACCACGAAAAACCGCTCAAAAAGCTTAAAGAATGGTCCTACAGAGCCTACTCTTTCGCTCCCTACCTCACCATGGCACGGGCTCGGGGGTGGTTGGTTACTGTTGTTGTCGTTCTTGTTCGTTGCTGTTACTTCATTGTTGATGTGTTTGCTAGAGCTTCCTGCTTTTTTGGGTTTTCTGGTTGCATGTTGAGATACTTGGGTCGCCGATATATGTTGTAGTGATGGTACAGTTGGTGGCAGTGTAGTGTTGGCAGGGTGCTGGTAATAAGGTGGCACTGTGTGACCGGCAGCATCAGTTGTGTGTGTGAGGGGAGGTGCAGGTGCTAGCTTGTTGATTTGAACTTTGATGCTAGGGACTGTTGAAATGTCAGTGTCTGCCTTACTTGTTTGGTGGTGAGGTTTCTTCAACGTTGAACTAGGGCCGGGGTTGGTCTCTACATCTCCGCAGCTAATTAGAGTGTAGCACAATAGGTGTTGTAGCGAGGTTGTGCCAGAGTACTTGCCAAGCCACGGCGTCTTCCCGATATATGAAATTGACCAGGCAGGATTGGTGACAGAAATTTCATTTGTGTGCGATTTCTATGTGACGAGGTCCCTCAATACTTGCTTAGTGTTGACCCGGTACACTACCGGTCTCCTCTGCACCTGTATATCAGCACAGCCCCTCTGGATGTTGATTGTAGATAGGTATCTCTGGACTTCTAGATTGTAAGTAGATTATCACTGCCACCAGCCCTTAACCTCTAAGCTGTAAGTATCCTTTAGAAAGTCTTATATGGGGGACTGCGAGTATACTTTCCATAGACACAAACTTTTCAGGTTAACAAAAAACGTGCCAGTGTGCACACGGCCCTCATACTCCTCAGGTGGCGCATAGTGACAATTGGCAACTCAAGCTTCCCCAAGCCACTAATCTCCCAGACACATCAGTTACTTGGCAGACAAGGAGGAAAGATATATTGCTCTGTCCGGCAATGGCCATGGGAGAGGCGAGCTGAGGGAATGAGGACGAAAGCAGTTGGAGGACCGCGAGGGGAAAATCAGTTGAGATTTGGAGGACGAAGCACTACTCCTGCAACACCACCACCACATACCTGCCTGGGGTGCACATACACATGCACGATATGCTTTTCGTGCACAATGTGCACTTCCTTTCAGCCCCTGAGCCATACACAACTGCCCAAGCAGCCTTCGGTAGCACAACGTGCAGGAGCGAGGGGAAGGAAAACAACACTCGCCACTGACTTATCTTTCCCTCTCTCCACCTTCCACCACAAATAATTCTCATACTGCATATTGTTATCCCTTCTCTTTCACATATTTCTGCTTTATATCAGGATGCAATCCCATTCCTATACCTTCAACACATCCTCCCCTACATTATATTACTCCATAGGTAGCAAATGTACCTTAGAAAATATTGTAATGACTGTAATGCATCTTCCTTTCGGGACTTCGGTGAGACCTTTTCTATTACGCTAGGGCCTAGCGTAATAGATATGCCTAGCGGCTAGGCATATCGAAGGCCTTCGATAGAGTCTGGCACAAATATCTAATTCCCAAACTACCCTCCTTCGGTTTCTATCCCTCAATCTGTGCCTTTGTCTCTAATTTCCTTTCCGGCTGTTCTATAGCTGCAGTTGTGGATGGCCATCGTTCACTTCCTCATCCTATCAACTCCGGTGCTCCTCAGGGCTCTGTCCTATCTCCAATTATCTTTTTAATTTTCATAAATGATCTTCTCAACTGTACGTCCAGTTCCATCCATTTATATGCAGACAACTCCACCTTACACTATTCAATTAGTTTTCCAGAACGCCCTAGCCAGCAATCCCTCAAAGACAAACGTAATGAAGCCATAGAACCTTTATCTTCTGATCTATTCACCATTTCCAATTGGGGCAGAGAAACCTTGTTGTCTTTAATGCTTCCAAAACCCAATTTCTTCATCTATCTACCCGTTGTGAACTTTCAAAGGACTATCCCTTATAATTCAACAATATAAAAATCAATCCTTCATCTTCTCTCAGTATTCTCAGTGTCTCTTTCTCTTCTGCTCTCTCTTGGAAGGATCATATTCCCATCTTGTTATGGTAGCCTCCCAGAAGCTGGGAGTGCTCAACTGCCTCAAAGGGTTCTTTACCCCTGCACAGCTTCTTACTCTGTACAGGGGCACTGTGTGTCCTTGTATTGAGTGTTGTTCACATGTGTGGGAAGGATCCTCTCACACAGCACTTCTAGACAAAGTAGAGAGAAAAGCCTTTCGTATCATTAACTCCCGTCCACTCTCTGCAATCTCTCTTCGCCGCAATGTTGCATCTCTCTCGCTATTCTACCGCTACTACAATAATCAGTGTTCCTTAGAGCTTTCTCAGTATATACCACCTCCTCTACATAGGGTACATTATATCCGTCTTGCAACACAATCCCACTCCTACTCTGTGCAACTCTCCAACTAAAGAGTGAAACGATACTCCCAATCTTTCTTCTATTCAACAGCTGAGCTCTGGAACTCCCTCCCTGAATCCATCTTTCCCTCTTCCTATGACTTAAATTGCTTCAAACTCTGTGTGTCCAGGCATTTTGGCTCGACTGTTCATTGATTTTGGCCCTGTCACTCTTTCAACTCTGGGGGACACACTCGTCACAGGCAGATTTGCCTTTTGTCTCCCTCATCCACATAGAAAAAAGAAAATAAAGAAAAATGTCTAAAGGTAACTACACTGGCATGGTTCTTCTTGATTTACAGAAAGCTTTTGATACGGTAGACCATTATATCCTCTGTAACAAACTACAAGCAATGGGCATTGGGTCAGTGAACTGGTTAAAATCTTATCTTAGTGGTAGAACACAGCAAGTCAAAATTTATGATAATTTATCTGATCCAATGCCAGTTAACTGTGGGGTCCCGCAGGGAACCATCCTTAGTCCCTTACTCTTTCTTTGTTATGTGAACAACATGGAACTGAACGTCTCGTGTAAACTATTATTGTATACTTCGGTGAGACTTTTTCTATTGCACTAGACATATCGAAAGCCTTCGATAGAGTCTGGCATAAATCTTTAATTTCTAAACTACCCTCCTTCGGTTTCTATCCCTCCATCTGTGCCTTTGTCTCTAATTTCCTTTCCGGCCGTTCCATAGCCGCGGTTGTGGACGGCCATTGTTCACTTCCTCACCCTATAAACTCCGGTGTTCCTCAGGGCTCTGTCCTATCTCCTATTCTCTTTCTAATTTTTATAAATGATCTCCTTAACTGTACCTTAATTCCCATCCATTCATACGCAGACGACTCAACCTTACACTACTCCATTAGTTTTTCAGAACGCCCCAGCCAGCAATTCCTCAACGACAAACGTAATGAAGCCATAGAACTCTTAAATTCTGATCTAAATACTATTTCCAATTGGGGCAGAGAAAACCTTGTTAACTTTAATGCTTCCAAAACCCAATTTCTCCATCTATCTACCCGTCAGGATCTCCCAGCGGACTATCCCTTATTCTTCAACAATACAAAAATCAACCCTTCATCTTCTCTCAATATTCTTGGTGTCTCTTTTTCTTCTGCTCTCATTTGGAAGGACCATATTACCAGTCTTGCTAAGGCAGCCTCCCAGAAGCTCGGTGTGCTCAACCACCTTAGGGGGTTCTTTTCCCCTGCACAGCTTCTTGCTCTGTACAGGGGCATAGTGCGCCCTTGTATTGAGTATTGTTCACATGTCTGGGGAGGTTCCTCTCACACCGCTCTCCTAGACAAAGTTGAAAGGAAGGCCTTTCGTATCATTAACTCCCGTCCACTCACCAACTCTCTGCAGTCTCTCTCTCTCCGCCGCAATGTTGCATCTCTCTCGCTATTCTATCGCTACTATAATAATCAGTGTTCCTCAGAGCTATCCCAGTGCATACCACCTCCTTTACGTAGGGCACGTGGTACCCGTCTTGCAACTCAATCCCACCCCTACTCTGTGCAACTCTCCAACCCAAGAGTGAAACGTTACTCTCAAACTTTCTTCTACTCAACAGCTGAGCTCTGGAACTCTCTCCCAGAATCAGTCTTTCCCTCTTCCTATGACTTAAATTGCTTCAAACTCTGTGTGTCCAGGCATTTTGGCTCGAACGTCCCTTGATTTTGGCCCTGTCACTCTTGCAACTATGGAGGAGGCACTCACTATAGGCAGTAATGCCTTTTGCCTCCCTCAATCACATAGAAAAAAAAAAAAAAAAAAAAAAATTGCTGATGAAAATGTACTTCTGGTTTCAGGAAAATACCCCAAAGGTATTAACACCTTACGAGCGGCCTATGCGGTTTATTTATGTGTACCGCACAGCGGGGTGTTTTTAGCCAAAATAGGGCTGTTTACGTGATCATTTTCATGCCTAAATAAGACCCAGAACGTAAAACAAGTACCTATCCCTGAAAGGGCATAAACAGAGCTTTCGAATGACACCATAACGATCCTTGTATGATGGATAGTTTTCTTGCAATAACCGTGCAACGCGAGTGCAAAAAGCAGGTAATTCGGTACTTTCAGTACATAATTGAGTATGTAGCGAGTGAGAGAGGGAGGAGGGAGCTGAGATTTGTGTCAGTAGGTTCGCCGCGGTGGTCTGGAGCAGTCATACGCTCGCTAGTCTCCTGCCACCACTTGTCTCTCTCTCTCAGCCACATTACGTGCTGAAATTGCCACTCGAGTTATGTCGAGCGCCGCCACATAGTCCAGCTTTATTTAACTCGACTTATGTTGCTCGCCGCTAAATAAGGGTTAAAGCTACACTTTCCAAAGATCTAGAATCGTGTAGTGATAGGCTAGTGGACAATATACTATCTCTTCACCTGGGCAAGACAGAAGCCATCTTATGCGGGACAAAGCACAAATTGAAAGACATTGAGGGCTTCTCGGTTTGTAACCATGGGATTTATTGTGCATAAAAAATATCAATGGAGTAATGGAAATGCACTATCTATATATATATATATATATTGGTTATAGTACAATGGCTTGGATATACTCCTAACTGGTTATGAATGAATTAGTGTGGAGTTATAAACTCAGTCTGGGATTAATGATTGAGGAGATATTAAAAGTAGACTTAGACTAATATAGGTTAAGGGGCTTGTCCAATATTAAGTCTATGGGTTAGATTTACAGTATAATATTGACTTGGCTTCATAAGTATCTTAACCTTTAAAGCGCGAAGGTATGGTATTTTAAATGTCCCGCCAGGCGAAGGAATTTTGGTTCATTCCTGATAAAAATCGTCATATTTGCCATATATATCATAATTATTTATCCATGTGCACCTATTTTACTTTTAATATGAACATATGGACGTTACAAAGCAATTACAAAAAGTGGTAACAACAATTGGCTGGTGAAAATCGTATACTTTAGCCCTTCGGTCGTAATCTGACTTCTCCATCGTCCCCCCTCTCTCCCAGCCGTCCTCTCATGAAAATACTCAATAAATATCGGGAATAATAGGGAAAATACCGGATAATTGAGGAGGGGGGAAAAGGGGAGGGGAAGGGGGATACATGTGGAGGATTGGTAAGAGGTATGTAGGGGAATTATCTCACATAATCACGTATTGCTTTGTTTTGTGTGCCAGTGGGGTGTTTTGAAAGGCATTTTTTATGCCAACATTCTTAGAGTCCCGGCGTTTCCGCCCAGTAAAACCTCCTAAATGTCCTAGCGTCTTTCCCAGGTTAAGAATGATGGGAGAGGCAGAAGAGGTAAAGTGTGGAACCTTCCTTGTCTCAGGGCCCTGGCTGGAGTGACTGAGTTGCCTAGCTCTTTTCGAGAGCAAGAGGCAGTTGCTTAGGGGATTTGTTAATGTCAGGAAATTGGAGCTGGGAAGAAGTGGGTTCTGTATCAAGAACACACACATTCTCTGGTGTCTAAAGAGGAGAAGTTCTTTACAGAAAATGTTTACAAAGTGTAAGTATAAACCTTGGTGTGAAGTCGTTCACAGACAGCCAATTGATGTAAATGCGTAGGAATGTCCTATTTCAGTCCTAAGTGAGTAGACCTCCTAAACTCTTGTGATCTTGTTCTCTACCATGTGCAGAGCCTAGGGAAGAGTCAAATACGCACACACAATAATGAAAATAATAACAATAGCAGCAACAACAATGGCAATAACGATATGAATAATATTAATAATGCAAATAATGATAATAATAGAAAATACTACTAATACTAATATATACTAAGGATATACTAAGGGCGGGTGCCCAACCCCAAAAGGAGTTGAAATAGGGGAGCTATCCCCCCGCCAAAGGCGGCTTTCTAGGGCCTTTCCTAGCTGATGCTGAGAGGATTAGGTTCTAGTCATGTGGTGATGGGCTGGTCTATCAGAGTGAGAGCTGAGCGATCTCTGCCATACCCATAGGTTACTCTGACTGTTCCTTTTACTTATATATTTTCTAGATCTCAAGTGACGGCGTCTCTTTCGTGGATTGACCTCCCTACTGCCAACCTAGAGTTTGGGAGTCAATGCGTCACATTTTTCCTTTGCCCCTCAACTTTCCCTTCATAATTGCTGAGGGGCACAGGGCCTTGGGTGGGGCTTTGGTTTCCCGGGCGTATCCGCACCCTTCTTCAGCTCCCCGCCTTGGAGTGGCTTCGGTCACCCGGGCATTATTAGTGGTAAGCAGGGAGGATTTTGCGGGGGCGCTCGTTTATGGCCTTGGCCTTGCTCGGAACCTTTGGGCTGTTCGGCCAGACAGCCTGGGGAACAGCAACAACAAGCAACATTAAATTGTGATCAGTATAACATAAGGATTATGAAAGTGAAGCTAAATATGTGATGAACTAAAGGAGTTAATAGGTTATATGTGGTTAATCGATAATAGGGTGTAATACATATTTAACCCGTCCAGCCCCGGCTAGTTTTGTAATGTTTGTTCAGCAGAACCCGGCCGGTTTTCAAAAAATGGTTTTATTCCAGAAACAATAGCGAATGGGTTAGGAATGAAGGAAAAACCACGAAAAACCGCTCAAAAAGCTTAAAGAATGGTCCTACAGAGCCCCCGAAAACATATTTTACAAGAGTAAAAAATTGAAGGCAATTACCCCAAAAAACCAGGTTATTGCGCGCTCACGCGCACGCACGTGGACTTTGAGAGTTTTCAACCATCGGCACGGTTGCGTGGGATACGTACACAGTTCCCATACAAATCTGAGCCCTCTTGAGTGGCTACACCTGAGGTTACGGTCGGCGCAATTAGGGTGACGCGCCAGGCGCGTCTCTGGGGCTGTGCGTTACATACATCGCCGACGCGTCAGGCGCGTTGCTGGGGCTGTACGGGTTAATAAATAGATATATCCGTAGAATGCTGATGGAACTCAGTAAGTCAAATATGACAGTTAAAATGACAAGGAGTGAATTATAAGAGTGGGCATATAATATAAGAGTGAGTGACCCAGGGTTGTTGATTTTTTTTATTTAAAAAAAAATAAAAAAAAAATAAAAAAATAATTGATTTATTTGATTTTTTTGATTTATTTGATTTATTTGATTTTTTGATATATTCGATTTTTTTTTAAATATATGTATACATATATTTGTTTGTAAATTTAACCCTCCTCTAGCGGCTGCTCTGTGGCCGTTTTGGGCCTTTCTGGGCCGTTCTGACTGCTATATCAACCATCAGTATGAAAGGAACTGTATTGCGCCGAAAACCAGGTGGAAATCGCTACACAATGACGCCACATACAGCTACGTAGCACTCGTGGAGCACTGACAGTGTTACCTCGAAGATGGAAGTTTAGCTGATTTTGCTACCTTGCTCACTTTTAGCGAACTATTGGTTACACTGTCATCCTCACGTGCGGTGGGGGAACTGGAGTTAGTGTGGGCCAGGAGGCCACAGATGTCAGACGTATGGATCATTACTATCCCACCCATTTTCACTCGATTTCCACCCTTTTTTCACCCGTTTTTTGCCAGTTTTTTCAACTCGACTTATGTGGTGAGCCGCTTTTTAAGGGTTAAAAGCTATCAGTTATTTGTGTTGATACATAATGTACCAGTATCTTAAAATGAACCAATGCCTACACAAACTTATGAAAGCATGATAAATCTTCAGATTTTGTTTTATTTTGATTCACAGATAAAAAAAAAAAAAAAAAAAAAAAAAAAAATCAAGTGATTAAATCAAATTGATTTAATCAATATCTACTCTGTGAGTCTAGCTTACATGCTATATATAATATATATATAATATATATTACACTCACTTGAATATTATTTAACCTCTGAAGTGTGCATGGGGGGTATGAGACACCTCTGCCTGTGCGCATCTTTTTGAGCTGTTTCCATCACTAAAATATTTATTTTACCATAAATAGTATTAATACTTATCCATATGCGCCTATTATAGGTTGATTATAAAGGTATTAACCTGTTACAACAATAAAACAAGTGAAAACAGCGTTTGGATGGTCAAAATCGGCGATACAGGCCGGAAGTTACATAATGTATGGCTGAGGCAAGCTCCTCTCCCGCCACTTTTCCCCAAGGCTGGAGAGACACTGTCAATCGATACTCTCTCTCTCTCTCTTGTATTCGCTTGCTAACAGTGATGACAATGCCCTGCTTGCAACTCGCTAATGTTAGCACGAAAATATACCACAGAATAAGGGAATAACAGGGAAATAGGTGATAACTGAAGGAGGGGAGGAAAGTGGGGAAGGAGGGGAGGTAGAGGAGTGATATATTGCATGGCCCAGGGGCAAAAAAAAAAAAAAAAAAAATCGGTTTAAATTGATTTTCTTTTTCCCTGACTCTTAAGAGTCTTCCCGCAGTCCGCCGGGGGAACTCTTAAGAGTCTTCCAGCAGTTCCCGGGTTAAGTGAGTGCTACATACAGTATACCCCCTCTTTAAAAAAAAATTGTTCCATCAACATTCTTTACATAGTTCAGATTAAATATATATCAGATTAAATATAGAGTTCCTATATCTGAGTATGTCTTCTAATGATGAGAGTTTCTGATGTACCCTTCAAGAATAGAAAGACGTTGATTTATGCGATTGAGAGCAAAGATACTGATTAGAATGCAAATGATGATCAAAATAGGTGTTGAAAGTACAGGGACGGCAAGGGTGGGATGATAGTACTTGAAGTAACTAAAGTCCTTTAGTGAGTCATTTATCAACTTGATGGTGTCTAGATGAGGTGAATTGATTTGAATCAGAGAGGTGTTTGTAGAAATGTTGGGATGTGAGCTGAACATGTCATCAACCTTATAAAATCTCGCTACTTCAGTGTAGTGGTAATTAGTTGGATATAGGTTTACTAAGTGTGTGAGAATGGTACAACTATCAGGGATGATGACAAGACCAGAAACACGACGTTGAGTGGGTATGTCACTCTGGCAGGAGATTGTCATAGAGATTTCTGAAGAGAAAAACAAGTGATGAAATTGTTTAGTATGAATAAGAAAGAAAGATTTCTTTGGAATTTCCTTGAACTGGCAGTTTTCTAAGATGGAGTCATTTTGTTTAGGTGAAAAGGGGCATCTGTCTTCGGCGTGAGGGATTAACTTGAAAGCAAATGCTGGGCAGATGGACAAGGTGTTAATAGATGAGTGACAAAGATTTGACCAATCAGGGTTGCTTAACCAAGAATGGTAGTTCTCAGTGTTGGAAATGAACAAGTTGTCTTCGAAGTTGTCCAAAGATAACAATTTGTCATCAAGGAGCATGGGGAATGGAATGATCTTGTAATGAGTGAAAGTGAATTTAGAAGCAAAGGGTATAAGGATTATATACGGCTATCACGAATGTTGCTCAGGAATATCGCTCGAGGTTGCCATTCTAAGATGGTCTCTATCAAGTAACCACCTGTGTCAATTAGTTTGCGTTTGTTGCGTTCATTTTCTTTGTGTCTATTTTCTTATTTAATCTTTGCTAATTGCTTTTGCTTTTAGGTTTCTAAACAATGTTACCGAAGTGTGCAGTGATGACATCGGAGATCAGGCGTGTTTTCCCCACATCTTGTAGCAGTGCTCCATGGCGTAGGTCCTTTAGGTGCCTTCGTTCTGGTTGGAGACTGTAGCAGAAGAGTGTGGAAAGCGTCAGGTCGGCTGATAGGAGTCCCACAGGCTTCCTATAATATTTATACGGGGGAGTATGGTGTGCGTAATAAGGTTACCTAACCTATTTCCAAGTAATATTGAATCACTATGGATGATTATAACTGGGTGTAGAGTAATTAGCTTGCTAAAATGAGTAATAATCCAGATTTAGAGTGTAAAATGATAATGCTTAAACAAGATTATCCTTATATACACTAGCAAACATAAAGAATTAAAATTAATGAGTGTATGCGATCGCAGTTAAGCTACTAAACTTACATATTATATGAGTACATGAATACATAGAATAATTATATGAGTACATGAATACATAGAATAATTAGACAATCATCATGAATAAATATATGAAATCTATATAATGAATATATATAACAAATTTGGCCTAGATATACATCATACACAATCATACAATAATCATGAGTTATTTCTTAGTTAAGAGCAAAAAATAGGGTGTTAGTTGTAAAAGAGGTTTGGAGTTACCTCATTCTGGAAGATCAGTGTATCCAAGGTGTAATCCACAACAATATTATTCACGCCTCTAGATCTGAGATTATATTGGTGGGTCCTATTTTCAGTATCTTGCTGGTTAATCACAGTGTTATAATTGCAGGCAGGTTGGGGTGGTGTATTTTGGTTTTGTTCAATCTTGTCAGGTGTTAGGTTTCTTTGTACGAGCTTAAAATAGTTGGTGTGGGATCAAATTTCTTTATCTTTAACTAGGCGTTTTATTCTGGCCGAATGATTATGTATACTAGTAATACGATAGGGTCCTTCGAAGAGAGGATCCAATATAGTGACTCTGTCTTGTATCCTAGCAAACACAATATCTCCTGGTTTAATTTATGTATTTTGTTAGGTTTATTGTTATACTTAACCATGTTTTCTTCACTAAGTGTTAGTTTGTCTTCAACCTGCTTGTGTATTCTCTTAAAAACATTGTTATGATAAGCAATATAGCTATCGTTGTAAATTGGTTTTGTCTCTAGGTTAATCATACAAGGGAGAGATTTATCTTCGCCAAAGACAATAAAGTGGGGTGATTCACACGTAGAAGTGTTTGGCATTCCATTTAGTGTACACTCTACATACGGAATTAATTCATCCCATATTTCCTTGTCTCTGTCTTATAAGATATTCCTCAACTCTCCTGTATAATCTTTCGGTTGGCCCTGGCAAGGTCGCTATGTAATCAGGGGATTTATTGTGCATAAACAAATATCAAGGGAGTAAAGGAAAGCATCAAATATATTATATATTATATTTTGGTTATAGTACAATGGCTTAGATATACTCCTAACTGGTTATGAATGAGTTAGTGTGGAGTTATAAACTCAGTCTGGGACTAGTGATTGAGGAGATACTAAAAGTAGACTTAAACTAAGGTTAAGGGGCTTGTCCAATATCAAGCCTATGGGTTAGATTTACAGTATAATATTGACTTGGCTTCATAAGTGTCTTAAGAGTGATGCGAGAGGGATGAAAGGCAGGAGAGGTAAAGTGTGGAATCTTCCTTGTCTCAGGGCCCTGGCTGGAGTGACTGAGTTGCCTAGCTCCTACCGAGAGAAAGGGGCAGTAGCTTAGGGGATTTGTTAAGGGTACTTCACACAGTCAGGAATGCGAGCTAGAATCACTAGGAGTAGCTGAAAATTCGGATTTCTGGGCCTATTCGCGGTGAAAATCGATGATTCCTAGTGACTCTAGCGATATCCTAGTGATTCCTGTTAGACTCCCAATGACTCCAAACCAGTCCCGGGCGATTGGCCCTGTCCGACAAAATGTTCACTGTGTTTAAGGTTCTCGCCGCGAATCGGACCATTCCCAGTGACTCCCAGTGATTCCCAGTGATTCCCCAGTGACTTCCAGTGAGTCCTGGTGATTCTGGTGAGAACTGAAACTGAAACCGAAACCTGTCCACGAATCACCAAGAATCACCAGGACTCACTGGGAGTCACTGGGGAATCACTGGGGATCACTGGGAATCACTGGGAGTCACTGGGAATGGTCCGATTCGCGGCGAGAACTTTAAACACGGTGAACATTTTGTCGGAGAGGGCCAATCGCCCAAGACTGGTTTGGAGTCACTGGGAGTCTAACAGGAATCACTAGGATATCGCTAGAGTCACTAGGAGTCATCGAATTTCACCGCGAATAGGCCCAGGAATCCGAATTTTCAGCTACTAGTGATTCTAGCTCGCATTCCTGACTGTGTGAAGTACCCTTTAATAAATATATTATTCATATAAACCTGTAATACTTCTCACGTGAAAGTATAATATACACTTTATACAGTATACAGGTAGTTAACTTTTCTTGGTCAAACATTATAAATAGGCCTAGTATTAACCTGTGTAAGTACAATTTCCCACAACACATCATATTCACCCAGTGATTGTGTGTAGAGAAGGAAATTACGGTAGTTGAGGTAATTAATAATGTGAACAATGTATGGTCAATATTACAATACCCTACTTGTAGTCTACAAGTTCTGCAACTCCCCTTACCTAACATAACGAGAGTGGTGGATACGTGTTCGTATGTGTTTTGAAATGTCAAGTTCGCTTGGTGGTGGAGAGTGGACTTTTGGATTACTACTTCGAGGGGCGTTGTAGTCGCCGGGGTAGGCTTTGAGCCAGCGTAATCATGGTTTGGTTGTTTAAGGGCTGTTGTAGTTGCCAGTTAATAATCTAGAAGTTCTGCAACTCCCCTGACCTAACCTAAGCAAACTAACACAACCTATAAGTGTTACCTATTTTAGGTAATCGTATGAAATATTACATAACTCGGTAACGAATGAAAACAACAAGGTGGGAAGGATTAACTATCCACTATTTAGACAATAGTTTAAATATATTTGTTTCGTAAAGTATAGTAAGCATTGATATCATGACCTTACGGTACATAATAATACAGACTTATCGTATTATATTAATGTCTGTAATGATGTATGAATACAGTCATAATATACTTAATGATGATATTAGAGGACTGTAGTTATAGCCTACAAGGGACATACTTGAGGAAAAAATTAATTTCAATTATAGGGTCAAACACATGCCTGGAGCCTCACAGTGGATGTACGTGTGTGGGAGCCCCTGCGCAAGCGGCATGTTCAGTGTCATGTGGCTTGGCACAGCTTGGGGGCCCCTTATATAGGGGCTGTGCACAATGGGGGCCATGCCTGGCATACTCGCATCTCATTCCTAACAACTCCCAGTGATGTTCGGTGACCCACAGTGATTCCCAGTGACTCCTATCTAACTCCCAGTGACTCCTGTATTACTCCTATCGATTCGCATATTACACTTATCCAAAAGCGACCGTTAATTTTCAACTTTTCAATAACTCGCACTTCATTCCCGGTTTTATCCCCGGTGATTCCTGGTGACTCCCAGTGAATCCCAGTGATTCGCAGGTACACTCCCACTGGTTCCTACGGTGTTGTGAGTGCATGGGGAATTTCAGACACTCGCGGTTGTATTCCCAGGAATCAACAGGAATCATTACTCCTAGTGATTCTAGCTCGCATTCCTGACTGTGAAGTATACCCTTTAATGTCAGCAAATTGGAGTTGGGAAGAGCTGGGTTGAAGTGGGTTCTGTATCAAGAACACATACATTCTGTGGTGTCTGAATGGGAGAAGTTGTTAATATAAAGTGTTTATAAAGTGTAAGTATAAACAAGCTAAATATACATATCAGTGTGATATATATATATACTGTATATATACTGTATATATATATATATATATATATCCGTAGAGTACTGATGGAACTCAGTAAGTCAAATATCACAGTTAATATGACAAGGAGTGAATAATAAGAGTGGGCATATAATATAAGAGTGAGTCTAGCTTACATTCTATATATATATTTAAGTGAGTGAAATTAACATGCTACAGGTTAAGTGTAATGATGTTCATATAACAACAGTGTCACAAGTGAAATATCTCGGACTAAAACTGGACTTGACTCTGTCAGGTGAAGCAATCTTGGAATCGATCCTGTGTAGATGTAGAGCACGTATAAAACACCTGTATAGACAGGTGGGATGCTTGCCAGCAGCAACCAAAAAGACCCTATGCCAAGCGCTTGTTCAATGCTATTTTGACTATTCCATGTCATCCTGGTACTCTGCATTATCTTAAGCAGCAAATGCAAACTTCAGGTCACTCAAAATAAAATGGTAAGATTTATGCTGAACCTAGGACCTAGATCTCATGTTGGTCAGGAACAACGTCTGCCACTTGGTATGCTCAATGTTTCTGACAGGGCAAAACAAATCAGACTCATTAATGCCTTCAATATATTGTATGATAGGGCTCCTGAGTAATTAAAGAGTAATTTTGCTGAAGCAAATGGAAGGAATGGACAAAATACACGGAATAGGATGTATAATTTTACAGTTCCGAGAATCCGAGGACAGGGTAAACTAACATTCTTCTTCACTGCCATCAAAAACTGGAACCACCTACAACAGACAGTCCGTGATAAGAAAACATTGTACTCCTTCAGATGTAGCTAGAAGGAACACCTGAACCGAACAGCTGCGGGAAGGGAGCACCAAACTTATGTCTACTACTAAGTACGACATAAGAGATAGGCAAAAAGCAAACTAAAAATTATGGCTTTAATATTTTAACAAGTCCAACTATAGAATGTAAGATATCTCTGTTTAGCCCACTAGAAATACTTTCTCTAAATTGTTTACTACTTATATCCCTTTTTTTTCCAGCTAACTTAATCAGACAAGGACCCCAATAGAAATACGCCTAACGGCCTTATCCTTACGCCTTGCTATCCTTAGTTGGAATTATGCAAAGTTGGTACATGTCATATTTGTAACATTATGTTGTACCAACATTGTAAATTGCTAACTGAATAAATATTATTATTATTATTATTATTATTATTGTTATTATTGAGATGACAGGGCTACAAAATATAACGCCCAAGAAGACCACAAACCCATTCCCATCAACGTCAGGACATGTTTATAAAAATGCGTCCATAAGGAAAGGGAAGAGAGACCGGAAGCAGCCTCCCCTGGACAACAACCAAATACATCAGTCCCCCCTTTCACAGCTCCAGAACAAATGCGCGGGACACCCACCACAGTTTGCTGCCTTGTGCCCTCAGGCGCCAGGTAAACAATGGCCGCCTGCACCTGGGCCAAATTTAGACTACACGGAGGAAGAGTTTATGCAATGAGACATCAACCTCCGTCATTCCTCTCCAGTCACCCTGGTGGTTCCATGCATTACTACCACCGCTAGGTGAGACTATGTCTACAATTCAACAAAAAGAGAAGACAAACAAACCACTCCACACAAGCCTCTAAATAGAGAGAGGCCTCCAATACTGTAAATGATTTATCCTATTTACACCTAAGCTGTAGGTTAGTTACTCGTACTATAAATATATAAAACATACCATTCCCAACATAACAATATATGCATTGTAATTTTAAGGCTTTAGACAACCACACAATAAATAAAAAACGAGATTTCCCATGCCTCTCATGTTCCGGAATCCACCGACTTGTCACTCTCCATAAAGTTTGTTACTACCTAGCCAAAATCAGGGTAGAGCTAGGCAAGTCGATGCACTGTGTCCCATGGGTAACCTGTGCGAGAGTATACGTGAACAACTCGATCGGACAGCACACTCCATGGAGGCTAGCCAAAATCCTCCTAGATCGTGCCCTTCAAGCTGTACGGTGTGCACGAGATAGTGTGTGAGGGTTATACCGGAAGTGACCCTACGTTAGTGCTACCTGTGAGAGGGTATCACCAAGCCTCCCCCCTGGGCAACAGGCAACGACGGGCCACGCACTTTGTCGCCCCCCAAGTGTGTCCGATCTCTACAAGGCTACTCTCTCTATGATACTCCAACTCAAATTAAGTGCTTCTAGTTTACTTATTGTGTTTCGTGATTATTGCAAAGGTTGTGTAGCATATGTTATGTGTTCAAATTAACGTAATTACCTGATATCTATATTCTCACCTTAGTCCTTTCGTTACTCGTGTCGAGAGTACATACAAACGCTTTCCTAGGATTGATTTATATATATACTGCGCAATATATATTCGTATATTGCCACTCAGGTGTTTATATATATATCCGTTTGGCCTGATTACCCGCATACTACAGGTAAATGTTGTGAACACCCTTGACTGATCTATTACTTAGTTAATCGGATTATCAGGGTACGTAAAATTGTGTATAAATGTTCACAGAGAGTGCTATCTATCGTGTCTCTTAGTTATACTCTTTGGATTCATGTTTCCTGGCTTCATAACCAGTTTAAACATTTAATTTGAATTCCTAGTAATTCTATGTTATCTATCGTGTCTCTCAGTTAGACTCATTGTGTTCATGTTTCCTGGCTTCGCAACCAGAATAAAAATGTAATTCGAATTCCTAGTAATTCTACTGTATGTTGTCCGTATCTCATTAATATTTCAATGCCGGGGACTCAGTCTGCCAGACCGGACTAATATTTATTTGCTCAATTCCCTGAACTATTATTATCAAATCTAACCATATACGTTAGTAGAGAAACAAAACCTCTCTTATTATTTATAACTCTTTAGTTATTCACCCATCAGCTTAGTTAAAATAGGACTTCAGAGGCTATCAACCCTATTGGAATATTTAGCCAGCACATTGTAAGTCGAGAATAACGTCAGGACTGGAGCCTCTCTGCAATAACTCTAGTCCCTTGTCCCATCAGCTGATATTCTTCTTTTATATATTTTATTTGTCTGAGACGGTGTGACCTCAGTATATTTGACCTTACCCCGAGTCACATTCTACCTCGCGTTAACCTTGACCTTCAGGATATGAGCTACCCTTTGAGACTGACCGCTCTGTTACCATATTTTATACTATATGTATATATATATTCATCATATGTTTATTCAATTGTGATTTATTGATTATTATCATAACTCATATTATTATCATATTTGTAGGTAGTAGGGGTAGGCAGCCCCGCCCAGGGAAGTACTACCGCCAAGGTTTCGGGAGACTCAGGGAATAGCCTGAATTCCATTTTCTCTCCCAGGCCTTGGTAGCTGGATACATATCTTTCTGCCTCACACATCAGGGGTATCAGGAAAACCCTCTTTATATAACATACACATCCAACTTCACGACATTGCCCTACATCGCTATCCTCTATCCATAAAACACTACTCTTCCCACTACATATCATACATGTAACACCATACACCTTACCCAATAAATATGGCAGTACAATTGTTAAGAGCAAACCTGGTGGTCCCTCGGATATCCACCCCCAGCAGGGTTGGGTCATTGACACAGGGCCCTCCCGGTCGTCATCATGCGACTGTGTCAAGAGCATTGCAACGTCCCAAAGCTGCTCGTCGGTGCAGCTTTTTCTTTAGAAATATAAGGGGGACTTCACTCTAACATCAATTCTGTACACCAATTTCTTCAAGCAGAATCCCCTACTCTCCTTTTTTTGACAGAGACTCAAGTAACATCCACAACTGACACGTCTAGATTTAATTTTCCAGGTTATCAACTGCTCCAAAATTTCAGATCTAAAGGAGGTGTATGTTGCTTCGCAAAATCTGAAATTGCCCTGGAGGAGGTTACTAATTTCATTTGTCCCTATTTTGATTATTCTATATACAAATTAATTTCTGCTGGTAAATTTAAATACATATGTTGCATCTACCGTTCCCCAAATACTCCTCCAGAGCAAAGTCTTTTTGATTCTCTGTCCTCACAACTCAGTGTCCTCAACTTAAATGCTTCTTCTGAAATCACTGTGTTGGGTGATTTTAATGTCCATAATGTTGAATGGCTCACTCATTCAGCCAGGACTGATGATGCTGGTCTTGAATGTGAGCTATTTGCAGACTCATTTAATCTCACTCAACTAGTCAACCAACCCACCCGTGTACCAGATAATCCTAATCATAATTCCCACCTACGGGACCTATTTTTAACAAACAATTCAGAAAATTATGATGTTACAGTGAGGTCCCCGCTTGGATCTTCTGATCACTGTCTGATACAGGCCACCTGTCTATCACCTACCACACCTTCCCACTCTGAACCTGTTTTGGTGACTAAATGGCATTACGATAGGGCAGACTGGGAGGGTCTTCAAGGTTTCTTTATTGATATTCCCTGGACCTCTTTCTTTTCTAATGATGCACACTCCACCTTGAGCCACATACAAGATTTTGTAAAAATTGGAATGGAAACTTTTATTCCTCATCAAAAGTACAGTAAAAGATCTAATTCACCTAAATGGTTTGACCATAATTGTGCTAGAGTAACTGAACAAAAAGCAATGGCCTACAATGCATACACAAGATCAAAAACACATGAAGCCTTTAATTACTTTAGAAACATCAGAAATCATGCCAAAACTGTATTAAACCTAACTAAATCAAACTTTCTCCACAAGCAGGCACATAAACTTCTAAATAATCCAAATGATAACAAAATATTTTGGTCTACTCTTAACTCATTCAAATCCAACTTCACAACTGCTTCATCCATTCCACCATTAAAATCTCCGACTGGCAATCTTGTAAGTGACCCACGAGGTAAAGCTAACCTTCTTGCGGATATTTTCTCCACCAACTCAACCTTAGATGAAATAAATCAAGATGTCCCTGTACTTAATTTTAATTCGCCTGAAATTCCCTCACTTAAGATCCACGCCAGACATGTCAAAACTATTTTGCAGAATCTCTCAGTAGATAAGGCTCCTGGTCCAGATGAAATTCCCCCAATAGTACTTAAGAATTGCTCCTTGGTGCTCGCTCCTGTATTGGCAAAAAATGTCCGTCTATGTACTCATACCTCATGCTTCCCAGTACCCTGGAAAGAAGCAAACATCCATCCAGTTCCTAAAAAAGGTGCCTCTTCAGATCCATCAAACTACAGACCAATAGCTATAACTTCCACTCTTGGTAAAGTCTTTGAAATTAGATTAAATAATCACATAATTAAGCATCTTGAGAATAATAAATTAATCAGTGATAGGCAATATGGTTTTAGACGATGTCGATCAACTGCAGACATTCTTTGCCTTCTTACGCATCAAATCAACCAAGCTACAGACCAACATGGTGAAACACATACAATAGCACTGGATATATCAAAGGCATTTGATAGAGTCTGGCATCAATCCTTATTGTCGAAGATGTCACACTACGGCCTTGCATCATTAGTTCCACTAATTTCTTCTTATCTTCATAACAGAAAAATATGTGTAATGGTAGATGGCCTTTATTCTCAATTTCACTCAATAAATGCTGGTGTTCCCCAGGGATCAGTTTTGGCCCCAACTCTGTTCCTCATTCATATCAATGATCTCATATCTACCACTCATAATCCAATACATTCCTACGCAGATGACTCAACACTCCACAGTTCCTTCACATTTACCAATTCTTTCACCCAACCCGATCTTATAAATTCAAAAATAAGCACTGCAATTTCTCTGAACCAGGACCTTTCTAGAATTGAAGAATGGGGACAAAAGAATCTAGTTTCCTTTAATGCACAGAAAACCAAGTACATTCAATTTTCTAACCGACAGAATCTCACTGACTCCCATATATTTTTTAATGATGTAAATATTCCCACTTCCCCTAGTATTGACATTCTCGGTGTAACATTAACTACTAACTTGAGCTGGACACATTATGTTAGAAGTATTGCTAAGAATGCCTCTAAAAAACTGGGACTCCTGTACAGAGTTCGAGAATTCTTCACTGACGAGCAGTTGGCCGTAATATATAAAAGTCATGTGCGTTCTCAGATGGATTACTGTTCACCTCTGTGGAGTGGAAGTGGAGTGGTTGCATTGAGGCAGTTGGACAAAATTCAAAATAAAGCTATTAGATTAATCAATAACCCTGCAATCACACAGGACCTTCCTACATTATCCATACGAAGAAACGTTGCATCCCTTGCATTATTCTACAGATATTTTCACAGCAATTGTTCCGAGGAACTTGCTTCAATTGTGCCGCCTCTCCACATCTTTCCTCGTAGAACTAGGGCAGCTGAGAGCGCCCATGAATTTACACTTTCTCCTCCACAATGCAGAACTTCTGCTTATCAAAATTCATTTATCCCTAGAACTACTACTCTTTGGAATTCACTTCCCTCGAATTGCTTTCCACAAACTTACAATCTACAAATGTTTAAATCCAGTTGTTACAAACATTTTATGAATGGACGATGCCTTTAGGCACATGGACCTTTTTGTTTTATCTGTGTTTTTCCTTCCTCCGTTCATTGTCTCTTTAAAAAAAAAAAAAAAAAAAAAAAAAATCGATTTGTATACCATCCATACTTTAACCTGTACTGTAACGTAGGATCTATCTATCTATCTATCTATCTATATGCTCAGGCCCAATCCCCATTTTGGGGGTAGCCGACCCAAGACAGAGCAAGAACAGGGAAAACACAAAAACAACATAAAACAACAAATAAACAGATAAAAAGCACAAACTCACACACATCCAGGTCACCCAGGAGAAGACCCAGAGACCAGGGTCACCAAGGTCGCTCCAGCACTTTCCCGGCCCCCGACCACCCGGAGAGGTTCCGATCTCGGCAGGCAGACATGCAGCGGAGCCAAAGCCACAAGCCCTCCCACCACACTTCCAGGCGCACCCTTCATATTAATCGTCTCCCCGGGCCAGGCGCCTGATGGACTATTATCTAGTCCAACTTGCGCCCGACCCCTTACTCCAAATGACCACGTGTTCACTCAACTATTCACAAGCATTCTCCATTCACTCCTGTCCACCACCACTTCCCCTGCCTGATCTATAGTCATTCCTCTATCATCCAAAGCCTTTCTTACACAGTCTCTCCATCTCAATGGGGGTCCTCCTGCCCTTCTATCTCCTCTTGTACCTGACTCACATATTCTCTTTGTAAGCCTTTCATCTCCCATTCGTTCAACATGACCATACCAGCTCAGCACCCTTCTGTCCACTCTGGCTGACAAATGTTCCTGCTGCCCCACTCTCCTACATATCTCTTCATTCCTCAATCTGTCTCTACGAGTAACGTAGGATACAGTAATAAAAATCCCCAGCAGTCCCAAGCAATGTGGCAAAAATGGCAGGAGAGACCACCTATCCACCTCCAAAGATGAGGCACCACTGGCTCTGTCACCCTTCAGTGGGTCTCATATAAGCTGAGAAGTGTTGCCAACACGGGAGCAGTGCTCAAAAGGTCGTGGCAACTGGTAGAGGGTTGTACAGGCAGTTACATGGAAAGTACATTACTGACGGATATATACGTCGCTGGGACTGGGGAGTTACTTATCCACTGACGTATATATGCGGTGCTGGGATTGGAGGGGTTAAGAATACTAATATTCATTCTTGAAGTGGGTTTGAGAGTATTTCAATATAAATATGGCTCTACCCTTTATATATTTATTATCCATGCCAGTACCCTGATACCAAGTGATATAAAATATTGTGAAACCCAATTGTGTATTCTGTATCATTGGTGGAGATTGAGGAGATTTATAATTGCATATCTGGAGTCAGCTGTGTTCCTGCTGAGTGTTATAGCTCTTAACCCGCTGAGGACCAGCTAGTTTATAATAAATGTACCACCAGGGACCGGCTGTTTTGAAAAAAAAAAAAAATCCAGAAACAATAGCGAATGGGTTAGGAATGAAGGAAAAACCACAAAAAAACTATCAAAGATCTCAAAAAATGGTACTACGGAGCCCCCGAAAGTCGATTTTACAAGAGTAAAAAAATGAAGGCAAATACACCCAAAATACCGGTTTTTGCGCGCTCACGCGCACGCGGTTGGACTTTGAGAGTTTTCAACCATCGTCAAGGTTGCGTGGGATACTTACACAGTTCCCATTTAAATCTGAGCCCTCTAGGTGCCATAGGACTGGAGTAATTGGGACCGGACTGGCCAGGACGCATGGTTTGCGTCGCTGGGGTTCTGTGGGTTAAAAGCTTTCCTAGAGTTTAAAGAGAGAACTGACTTATATGGGCAAATAGTATTACCCGGCATAACAGTACCCTGCGGCTTGTTTGATCTGTGTTGGTGGGGGGTTGGTACACCTGTCCTCGGAGGGACTTCCCTATACCGAGCCCGTTCCGTTTGAGAGAGAATGGTTGAAAGACAGGCTTCAGTATTGTAAGGCCCCAATGGTCGGCGATGCCTCTGGTTGTTTTGGTGCCGTACGGGGTTAGGTCTTTGATGCGCCTGCTTGTAGGTGACCTCTCTCCTCATGATTGTAACTTAATGCAATTTGAATGATCGACTCCCGATGAAATATGTAGTGTTGTCCAAGGATTTAAGGATGTATCACCGGGCCATGACTTGATACCTACAGTATGTCAGTAATTAAGAAAAATATTAACAATCTCTGTAATATATTATTTTTGTTTATCTCAAGGAACATTTCCAGATATTCACAAAATAGCAAAAATAACTCCTATCTATAAAAGCAATGACACACAAAGTATAACAAATTACCAACCAACTGTATATCTGTGCTCACTGCAGTCAGCAACATTTTAGAGACATTAGTGTGTGTTAGACTGGTTTCTTACTTGGAGAGAAATAATATTATGATTGATATCAGTATGGTTTCGATCTGGAAGAAATACAGAAATGGCCATTATGAAATTTTGTAAGAATGTTCTTGATGCTTTCAATAATAAACAATTTACAATCTCCGTATTTTGGGATTTGAGTCGTGCTTTTGATTGCGTTGATCACAGTATTCTCAAGATTAAATTATCACATTATGGTATCACAGGAGTAGCCCTCAAGTGGTTTGAAAACTATTTATTATATAGACGTCATTATGTGACATAATCTCAACACTAACTCTGATTTTCGAACTTGTAATGTTAGTGTCCCTCAAGGTTCCATATTAGGGTCAATTTTATATTTACTATACATCAATGATATCCATGATGCTACAGACACTGGCCAGGCACTTCTCTTTACTAACGACACTACATTTTATATTTCGGGGCAAAATCATCAATCACTTGTTGATATTATGAAAACACAACTTGATAAACTAGGAAAGTGGTTTACCGCAAACAAGCTAACATTTAACCCTTCTAAGACCTACTCTATGTTATTATCAAGAAAAAAGGTAAATAATGAATGGGAGTTGCTGGAACTCCTTTTTCATTTATCTGGCTTCCCTTACTGTTTCTGTTTGTGCCTGACCTACAAAGAGTGATCCACTGGTTCTCACAAACACCTCCTGCTATCTACTTCACTACACTAAACAAGCACCCCACACTTCTTTCTGCCACATAAAAACAAAAAGTATTCGTCTCTACCAGCTGAATCTGACTCGGTAGCTTGTTCGTCCCCACTTGGGTTTACTCGGTCTTGCTTGAGTTTTTTCGTCCCTACCTGCATTCAACTCTGGGGGACGCACTTGTCACAGGCAGCTCTGCCTTTTGTCTCCCTCATCCACATAGAAAAAAAACTTACAATTTTATGGATCTGATATTTCATGTAAGATTGAAAAATCATTCTTAGGAGTTCTCATAGATAAAAAAATAAATTGGGAAGCTCATACAACTGCTCTCAAACTTAAGTTATCTCGACTGTGCGGTATCATGTATAAAATCAGAGATATACTTTCGTTGCAAGCACTCTGCCATATATATTTTTCATTAATCTATCCCCACCTCTTGTACTGTAATACCATTATGGTCTTCAACATATCAAGCTCAGCTGCAACCACATTTTATTTTGCAAAAGAAAATTGTGAGAGTTATGACCCACAGTCCTAGGACTCAGCATACGCAGCCACTTTTTATGCTGTTGAAAATGTTGCGACTGAATGATATTTTTAACCAATCTCTAGCTATTCTTATATATAAATCCCTAAATAATATAGTATACATTGTCCTATTGAATATAAAATTAAAAATAACACTAATAATAATCTTAGAAATGAAAAGGAATTGGCAGTCCCATTTGTTTATTCTACCCAGTCACAATTGGCAGTCCCATTTGTTTATTCTACCCAGTCACAATTATTTGTACAATATCGGGGTTGGCAATTATGGAACACACTTCCCAATGATATCAAGTCTTCACCCTCTATTAATGCATTCATAAATAAAATAAAACATTTTACTTTATCATGCAATACACTCCAGTATAGAATACCTTTTTGAATGGGACCACTTGACGTTTCTAATATTTTGTTTTATTATTAAATATTTTACTCTAAACATGTTGTTCTCTTCTGTTTAGTACTTATTGCTTATATTGTAAGTGTTTTGTTTACCTCATACCTGCCGTGTATCATTAGTAACAGCATCAGCATAACACAAGTTTCCTGCTGGAAAGCATAATGCTTAGCGGGCTCAGCTTATATAAATTATTGTGTAAACTATCCTTGTATATTTATGAGCTAAATAAATTGTTTGAATTTGAATATGATTCTTTAGAAACTCAGCAACGGTAGGAGTAATTCTGCCAACTTCCGGTCGGAGTCAATACACCCCCGGGTTGAGTAGCTCTCTTGGGGCATAGTGGCATACAGTACTTGAAAAACTTTAATGGAAGGAGCATCTCTGCAACTTCTGGTCGGAGTAAATCGACCCCTGATTTGAGCAGCTCATTCGGGATATGCCTGATTATATTGCCAAAGATAGGAGTAATTCTGCCACCCTCACGACTGCCACTCTACAAAGCAACCCAGAGAAGGAGCCAACTGATACCTGCAGTCCCAGACGAGACAATTGTCGTACATACAACGCCAAGCCGAATCGACCCCTGGACGGACGCAGTAGTTACAAATTGTCTCTGGCTTTTAGAGTCCCTTACTAGGCACTTAGAAGAAAATGTATTGAACAAACTACACTCTATCGTAAATTCTTTGCCAATCATATAACTTACCTTAAATTATGCCTGACCAATTCCATTCTTTTTCTAAGAATGTAAGTTTATGATCTTTAACCCGGCAAGTGCGGATCTCATCATAAGAGTTTTACCGGTGCGCTGCGGATCTCCTCATATAATCCAAGGCCTAAATTTTGTTTTTTAAATCAGCCCAGTATAATTTTTTTTTTTTTTTTTTTTTTTATTATAACCCCTTGGCCATGCCAAATATCACTCCTCCACATCCTCTCCTTCCATCCTCCCCCCCCCCCTTCAATTATCACCTATTCTCCCTGTTATTCTCTTATTCTTAGGTATATTTTCGTGCTAACATTAGCGAGTTGCTAGCAGGGCGTGGTCATCTGTGTTACCAAGCGTGGGAAAGAGCGAGAGAGAGACTACCATGCAACAGTGTCTCTCCAGCCGTCGTGACGGCTGGCTGGCTGGCAGGCTGCCTCAGCCATAAGTTATGTAACTCCCGGCCTCTATCGCCGATTTTGACCATCCAAATGCTGATTCCACTTGTTTTATTGTTGTAACAGGTTAACCCTCGTCTAGTGGGGGGTTTTGGGCTATTTTGGGCATATTCAGGCCCTCCTAAATGATCAATCAAGTATCTGCATGAAAATAAATGTATTCAGCAAAAAACTAGGCGCTACAAGCTTTAAAATGAGACCAGAATGAGCTATGTAGCACTCGTCGTTTTCATGCAGTGCTACCACTAACATGGGAGTTTAGCGTATAGCGGCATATTTTTTCCACTACTGGCTACACTGCCGGCCTCTCGAGAACAGAGGGAGCGTGAGTCAGTGGGCGGCGGTAAGCCTTGGGTGTCGGCCGTGTGGCCTGCTGCGCTCCCGGCCATTTGCACTTGATTTTAACCCTTTAAAAGCCTTAATAATGCTCCTAACTTGCTGCTTTTTAGATACAGACTTAAGTCGGGCCCCGCTCTTTAATTGTTAATACCTTTATAATCAACGTAAAATAGGCGCATATGGATAAGTATTAATGATATTTATGGTACGATGACGATTTGAGTTTAGGAAACAGTCTAAATACCTCCGCACAGGGAGGGGTGGCCAATACCCTACCTACGCAGCGGAGAGGTTAATTGAATTTGCTTCCCATAACACCTGCTTCACAGACACTCATAATTGTTTGTCCCACTACCACGACCCCTTGAAAATTAATCCAATTAATGTCACACTTGCCTTCTTGGGGTTACACATTGTAAATACCTACTTATCGCTTTATCATATATTTCATGTGTTGTTGTTTTGCTGAATATTGACTTTGTTTGACTTGCTAATCTCACATCTTTAGATTTTGTATAGGTACTCTGAGCGCCTATCGTATTTGTCATGTACAGTATGTTCATGTACTATTACTTGCATAAATTAATCTATGTATAAATAACAAAATACTTAAAACCATAGCAAGCACATTCTGATCATTGACCAGACTTTCCCAGTCGGTTAACTCAGGGACTGCTGCCAGACTCTTAAGAGGTTCTACTGGGCAAATGCGGCCAGACTCTTAAGATTCAAGGCATAAAGAAAACCTTTCAAATCATCCCAGTGGCACTCAAAACAAAGCAATTTGTGATTAGGTGAGATAATACTTGCTACCACTCCTATATATGTGTCCCCCCCCCCCCCTTTCCCCCCTCCTCAATTATCATCTATTTTTCCTCTTATTCCTCCCTTTATCGGGTAATTTATGGCGCGAATTGCACCCTCCCGGTCTCTTTAACACGGTTGAGGCAGCTAGAGATCCTTGCAACACAGAGACTTCTACTCAGACTCGCCAGTATCGCTTCCGAGCTCAGAGAGGGAGGATATAATATGTCCCCCCAACTCTCGCCTCATGATAAGATCTTGCGTCAATAATACGTCTCTTTCACCCCCCAAATGCTATTACCACTTCTTTTATTGCTCTTAAATGTTCATATGTTCATATTAACAGCAAAAGAGGTGCATATGGATAAGTAATAATTATATATATGTTACATATGACAATTTTCGTCAGAATAGAACCAAACACCTTCTCTTGGCAGGAGGGTTTGAACTACCATGGCTACTCAGTTTATGAGTTAAAGGACCTTCCATTCATACGATAACTATATCACCAAGCCCTGTAAATGATGATTATGGCCGGTATCTTAGTTGCTATAATGTATTCCGCCATTCCCTGACCCGAGAGTCCACATACGGCAGCAATCCCTTTGACCGTAATATAGAATTTAAAAAGCCTTTTAGCCCTTGTTAATAGTCTCATTGTCATATCAGTAATTGATCTACATATATTATATGAAGGATACTCCAAAGTGTAACCGCATGTATATCTGTGTATATGTATTACTAGTGTTAATGTTTGGCTACCCCCAGAATGGGGATTGGGCCTGAGCATATAGATAGATAGTTAATGTGTTTGTCTTTAATTTCCCAATTACAGAGTATCCTTCTGCTAATATCATTCACGCTTAACTCCTTCTGCTAATATCATTCACGCTTAACTCCTTCTGTACCGGCAACGCCTTCTGCTAATATCATTCACGCTTAACTCCTTCTGCTAATATCATTCACGCTTAACTCCTTCTGTACCGGCAACGCCTTCTGCTAATATCATTCACGCTTAACTCCTTCTGCTAATATCATTCACGCTTAACTCCTTCTGTACCGGCAACGCCTTCTGCTAATATCATTCATGCTTAACTCCTTCTGCTAATATCATTCACGCTTAACTCCTTCTGTACCGGCAACGCCTTTTTAACTTTAATCTGGCTACTATTAGACGATTTTATTCAGTTTTAACCCTTATTTAGCGGCGAGCAACATAAGTCGAGTTAAATAAAGCTGGACTATGTGGCGGCGCTCGACATAACTCGAGTGGCAATTTCAGCACGTAATGTGGCTGAGAGAGAGAGACAAGTGGTGGCAGGAGACTAGCGAGCGTATGACTGCTCCAGACCACCGCGGCGAACCTACTGACACAAATCTCAGCTCCCTCCTCCCTCTCTCACTCGCTACATACTCAATTATGTACTGAAAGTACCGAATTACCTGCTTTTTGCACTCGCGTTGCACGGTTATTGCAAGAAAACTATCCATCATACAAGGATCGTTATGGTGTCATTCGAAAGCTCTGTTTATGCCCTTTCAGGGATAGGTACTTGTTTTACGTTCTGGGTCTTATTTAGGCATGAAAATGATCACGTAAACAGCCCTATTTTGGCTAAAAACACCCCGCTGTGCGGTACACATAAATAAACCGCATAGGCCGCTCGTAAGGTGTTAAAAGGGCCTCCAGCAATTGATAGGCTTCAATCTATCTCACTTAGCCCTTTTTACTACCACACACTCCTCTTAAACTGCACAAAATATAGGTAGAATACAATGAAAAAGACGTCACCGGTACAGAAAGGGTTAATATAAAGTTTGAGTGTCACTTAGAATGGAAATAAGAGCTACATTATGTCTCACTGTGTCAATAATTTATAGACTGTAATCATCATGGGGGTGACCTGCTTTTTGTTATTTCTGTCCTTTTCTCTCTTTCTCTGGCTTGTATCTATTCGGCCCCATTCAGCCAACTATTTTAAGACGTTTATTCCCATCTAGGTGTCGATTTCTTCCTGGCAAGTGATAGCGAGCCAGCATTATATGAAGAAATCCGGCTTCGCCGGAGAAATTTTTCTATCGAAAAATGTACAAATTTAGCCTGCTATCAAACAAAAATAAAAAATATGCTGGCTCGCTATCGCTCACAAGTAAAAAATTGACACCTGGATGGGGATACACGTCTTAAAACAGTAGGCTGAATGGGGTCAAATGGATACAAGCCAGAGAAAGATAGAAAAGGACAGAACAAAAACAGGTCACCCCCCTTAAGGCTCTAGTGATTTCATGCCAGTATCTATTAGTTTGGACTCCTGTGATACCTGTCATTAAGCATTCGACTGTTTGCTATTACTGAGGTGAAAGGTTTAATTATATCTTATATACATATATAGATCTATATAATTTATATGTGTTTGTGTATGTATTCATACGTGTATTGTCTTTATGCCGAGAATTGTACATTAATGTGTTTGTCCCTGACTGCGTTATAAGAAGTACGATTTCAATAGTCCATGTGCAGTATCATTTGAATTGCTCCAATCAGTGCCTTGCCTCTTTTGCCAGGCATAGATAGACCACACTACACGGGCCACGGGACCCGCATCATAGAGCATTATTTGCTGCAGAGAAGCCCTCGGCTCGCCGCAAAAGGAGCCCAACTCCCGAGGCTGAGGCTCCCATTGTTGAACCTCCCGTGGCCACCCGCGCCCCACGCCGCCGACGCCCGGTCACTTCTTCACCCAAATTGTCTCCTGAAGAGGATGCTGACGACCCCAACATTGCCCAAGATGACCTGACGTCGCCTGAGGAGGAGGAGGAGGACGACGAAGAGGATGTGGAAGAGGAGGAAGTCCCGACAAGACGAGGTCGTGGGCGTGGTCAGCCTGCCGACGCCGATGCCCCTGGGCGTGGGTGTGCAGGGCGTCCGCGTGGCCAAGGGCGTGTGCCAGGGCATCCAGGGCGTGTGCCTGCTGCAGCTGCACGTGCTCGAGCATCCGACCTGTTTGTGTGGACAGATGGGGCTGATTTTGAGCCAGATTGTCCTGCCTTTGACGAGGTACAGATGGGTTCCGGGGAGTCACCAACATTTCCCTGTGGCCCAGATGCTACCCCCAGTGAACTTTTCTGTGGCTTCTATGACAATGAAGTCATGGAATACCTCGTCGAAGAGACAAATAACCACCATGCTATCTGTACCAACTTTCTTGGGAGGCAGACCAGTGCCAAGATGGTGGCATGGAGAGCTGTCACTGTGGCAGAACTATATGTGTTCTTGGCACTCACAATGCTGATGACACATATAAGGAAGCACATTCTGGCCGACTACTGGATCACTGGCAACCTCATAACGACTCCAGCATTTGGCAAGTACATGTCCAGGGACAGGTACTTTGACATCCTCTCCTATCTCCACCTGACCAACAACATGCATGTCCACCTTACCGACACACTATGGAAGATCAGGAAGCTGTATGACATGATACGTCATCGGTTCACCACCTACCTGATTCCTTTCCAGAAGATGTGCCTCGATGAGTCTCTGGTCCTGTTCCGTGGTAGGCTGCACTTCCGACAGTATATCCCGTCCAAGAGACACCGCTTCGGCATCAAGCTCTTCATCCTCTGCGACTGTTTGACGGGGTATGTGCTGGACTTTGTGGTCTACAGCGGCAGGGGTGGAGAAATTGAGACTGACCCCCACATTGGTTTTGGCGGCGCTGCAGTAAAGAAGATGATGGAGTGGCACTTCCATAAGAACCACATCCCCTACACAGATAACTACTACACATCGCCTATCCTGACCAAGTACCTCCATGACCGCAAGACCGGAACTGTCGGCACAGTCAAGGCCAAGAGGAAGGGCATGCCAGGCTAGCCAACCAAGACGAAGAAGATGGACATCTTCCACAAGAAGAGTGGCCCCATCCTCTCCATCCACTGGCATGACCCGCGGAAGGTCAACCTCCTCACCACATGCCACAAGGCCGAGATGGTCGCCACAGGGAAGGTGGACCGAAGAACCAAGAACCCCGTCCAGAAATCAGCTGCTGTCCTGAACTACAACATCAACATGCGCCTCATCGACAAGTCCGACATGCAGATGGGCTTCATCGACTGCCTGCGAACATCTTGCAGGTGGTACAAGAAGTTTATCCTGCATACGGTAGATATGTCGGTCCTCAATGCCTATAACATCTACCGTCTGAGGACTCCAGGAGCCAAGAAGTACAAGTCTCTGCGGAAGTTCCACAAGCAGGTGATACTTGAGCTCCTGGCTAAGCATGCGGAACCTGGGAGACCACTACAAGGACCAGGCCAGCTGGACAGAACGGGGTGTGCCGACTTCTTCAGGAAGCACCAGCTGAACCCCCTTCCTTTCAAAGCACCCGGTAGTCGGGTTAGAAGCCAGCAGAGGTGCCATGTCTGCAGCCACACAACTCGCAGACCCCACAAAGTCACAAAAACCACATGGAAATGCCTCGAGTGTGAAGTGGCACTGTGTGCTGGATGGTGCTTCAATGACGTTCACACTCTCCAACAATATTGAAGTGCCCGTGACAATAACAGTGAAAGTGAAACTCTAAAATGTAGGCTAAGAATAATATAAAATAATAAATAGAAGTGAAATAGACACAAATAACTAATAATAAGTGCCCTCATAACAACATGAACAAGTGAAAGTGACACTATATATATTATAAGCTTACCTAACAATACATAAAAGTGAAAATGACACCATCAATTATCAAAGTCCAGTGAAAGTGACACTATAATCATAATAATAATAATAAAACTAAGTAATAAGTGACAGACACAAATAACTTCATGAAAATAACTTTATTGAGTGAAAATAACATAATAACTATAATAAATTGCATAATAAACAATAACACACTATCAAATCGCTTCCCGGCATAATTGTGGGTGGAGCGACTAGTGCAACTGGGCGTCGTAGCCGGGGCCGTGGTTGAGTGTTCGGACGCGCCGAGGTAAATACGCGGCAAAAGTTACCTCCACTTCCATCACTATAACTCCGGAACCAGTTAAGCTCGAGAGCTCTACTTAACGTCATTCTACGCGGCAAGGTAAGGCGCACATTTTGACATCGCTTTCATTAATGTAGGTAGTATATTAAGCGAGATTAGCCTTAGTTTACTTTTGTTATTTTTCAGCCAGATCGCCTGGACACGAGCTCCGTCATTTAGAAATGCAGCCCGGGTCATGAGGGTTAATCTACGTTTTGTTAAGGGAAACAGATGTAATTCTTCAAGACGTTCCTCATATGTTTTTTTCTTTAGACTGGGTATCATTTTAGTGACTCTACGTTGAACAAGTTCCAGTTTGTCTATATCCTTTTGATAGTAAGGGTACCAGGATTGACTAAGGAATTATAAAGAGTGAGGAATACATCTTTGAATGGGAAGGTGTGTGATAAGAATGTTGATGGAGTGGTGGGAGGGTGGGGTGTACTGTCAGAGGTGAATGGGAATGGTAGTGCACCTGTGGACGTATGTGTGGAGAGGAGGCTGTGGATAGCCAACACCTTCTTCCGACACAGAATGATAAAAAGGTACATATGGAAAGTGGTGTGGAGGAAGAAGGATGAGACAGTGGTGGAACGAAAGGCACTGATTGATTATATATGTGTGGATGAACGAATTAAGAAATCTGTGCTGGATGCTAGGGTGTATAGGGCTATTGGAGGGGGTCTGTCTGACCATTATGGAGTAGTAGCTACAATTAGGATACAAAAGAAGTGGGTGAGGAGAGCTGGAGGGAGGCGAGAGGAAGGTGGACTGGCGAGAAGGGTGGAGAGGTTGCAGGAGGAGGAAATCAAGGAAGAGTTCAGGAGAGCAGTAAAAAGACGACTAGGTAGGTTTGACCTGGAAGGTAAGGAGGAAGTGGAGGAAGTGAGCAAAGTGTATTTGAAGAGATCTGTGCAGCATGTGAGGAGGTGTGTGAAGTAAGGAGAAATGGGAGGAAGTGAAGGGTACAGAATGGTGGACAGAAGAGGTAAAAATAGCTGTGGAAGACAAGAAGAAAGCGTATAGAGAGTGGTTGGGTAGTAGAGGGAATGAAGATTGGGAGAGACAGAAAAGCGAGGTACTTGGAGAAAAAGATAATGGTGAAGAGAGTAGTGAAGGAAAGTAAGAGAAGAGCAGATGAGGAATTTGGTAGGAATCTGAGTGTAAAATGGAGGGAGTGTAAGAAACTGTTCTGGAAAGAAATCAAGAAAGTTAGGGAAGGTACCAAGGGAAATAGTAAGGGTGTGAAAGATAAGAATGGGCGAGTGCTAGTCGAGAAGCACGAGAGAGTCGAAAGATGGAGGGAGTACTTCAACGAATTGCTGAATGTAAGGAATGAAGCACCAGCAAGCATAGTTTGATGGGGTATGGGAGGGAGAAGAAGAGAAGTAGTGGAGGATGAGGTGAGGATCAGGAGGTCAGAAGTGTGTGAAGCCATGAAAAGAGTGAAGTTAGGGAAAACACCAGGAATAGATGGAGTGTGTGGGGAAATGCTGAGGTATGGTGGTGAGATAGTGATCGAATGGGTATGAAAAATGTGCAAACTAGCATGGGAGAAGGGGAGTGCACCTGATGACTGGAAGACAGGCATAATAATCCCCCTATATAAGGGTAAAGGGGAAAGAGGAGTGTGTGGTAACCACTGAGGAATATGTCTTCTAAGCGTAGTAGGGAAGGTGTACAGTAGGGTAGTGATTGAGAGAGTGAGAGCGAGAACGGAGAAATGGATAGGCGACGAGCAGGGCGGGTTTAGGAAGGGAAGAGGATATGTAGATCTGATTTTTACCCTGAAATATGTTGAGGAGAAATATCTTGAGAAGCAACAAATGCTGTTTGTTGCCTTTATGGACTTGGATAAGGCCTATGACAGAGTGGATAGAGAAGGTATGTGGAAATTACTTAGCATATACAGAGTAGATGGCAAGTTGCTGAAAGCAGTGAAGAGCATGTATGACGGTGAAAAAGGCGGGAGTACGTGTGGAGAAGGAGCAGAGCAAGTTCTTTGATCTGAATGTTGGGTTGAAACGGGTGTGTGATGTCCCCGTGGTTGTTAATTGTACAGTATGGATGGAGTCATGAAAGAAATACAAGGAAGAGCAGTGGATGTTGGTGTATCAATGATAAGGGAGGGAAACAAGTGGAATCTACCTGTACTGTTGTTTGCTGATGATACAGTTCTGATGAGCGATAATGAATGGGAGTTGCAGGGTCTGGTAAATATGTTTGGAACAGTGTGCGAAAAACGGAATCTGAATGTAAATGCTGGGAATAGCAAGGTTATTGTCTTCGAAAAGGGTGAAGCCGCAGTATGTTAGGTGAAATTGAACAACCAGGCTATGGAGATTGTTAGCTCATTTAAGTATTTGGGCAGTGTGCTCTGTAAAGATGGGAGAATGGATGAACAACTGCGGGGGAGGGTGCAACAGGGGAAGAGAGTTGTAGGAATGCTGAAAGCAGTAAAAATAAATAGGGTGGTCAGCATGGAAGTGAAGAAGTCCCTGCATGACAGTGTGGTAATCCTGACACTGACTTACGGAAGCAAAGCATGGACTTTGGTGGAGAGACTCAGACCAAGAGTGAGAGGGGTGGAAATTAGTTACTTGAGAAGTGCATGCAGAGTTACATGGAGAGATAGACAGACGAATGAGGAAGTAAGAGGGAGGTATGGTGTGGAGGTAGGTGTGCTGGAAAGTGTGAAAGGAACACCTTCTGATGGTTCGGGCATATGGAACGTATGGGAAGCAAGAGAATGACTAAGAGGGTGTACGAGAGCAAGGTGGAAAGACAGAGAGGGAGAGGTAAACCGAGAGAGAGGTGGAAGGATGGAGTGAAGACGTATATGAATGAAGGTGGTGCTGGTTGGGAGGAGGGGCGTCAACTGACTGGGGACAGAGGTGCATGAGGGCGTTTCGTTCGTGTCCATCCCTTCGGGGATCACGGAGTCAGGCAATAGATAGATAAATAGAATACATCTTTAGATTTATGCTCAATGGACCTGCCTATGAAACTATTAATTTTGTATGCTTTCTTAATAACCTCCTTGCATTGTTGAATAGGTTTGAGGTTGCTTGATTTTGTTACTCCTAAATCCGTTTCTTTGTCTACAGTCTTGAGTTGGGTGCCATTCATTGAATAGTTCTCTTTATTATTTCGGCTTTCAATGTGAAGTACTTTACATTTGCTTCATTGAAACACATTTGCCATATTTTAGCCCACTTACACAAATTATCTAGATTACCTTGTATATATTTAATATGTTCTTTTGAGATTATGTTATTTGCAATTTTTGTATCATCTGCAAACTTTGAGATTGTACAGGTGAGGCCCTCTTCTATGTTGTTTATGTAGATTAGGAAGAGAACTGGCTCCAGTACTGATTCTTGTGGTACTCCGCTAGTTACATTGGTCCATGTTGATGCTTTCCCATTTATGACTACTCTCTGTTTTCTTTGACCGAGCCAATTTTCTATCCATTTCAAGGCAGCTCCTTGTAAGCTGTTTGCTTTTAATTTGATCAATAAACGTTTATGTAGAACTTCATCAAAGGCTTTTTGAAAATTGAGGTATATAATATCTACAGCTTTACTTTCATCATATAGATTTAGGATACTGTGGAAGAAATCTAAAAGGTTTGTCAAGCAGGAACAATTGTTGCGAAAACCGTGTTGGGTGTCTTTATGTATGCTTCAACCCCATTACGCTAATCGCTTTCAGCTTGTTTGCGCCTACCTATTAAGTAGAAGTTAACCCTTTGTGTATACAGTCCGCCGAGCCTCCCTCCGTATCTGCTTGGTATTGCTGACTGTACTTGCCCGTGAGCGTATCTCTGTACATACATCCGTGTACATTGTTCTTGTTCTTGTTAGGGGGACCCGCAGAGGACTGCTCTCGGGCAGCATGATATGCGGAGGTTGTGCAGGGGAATTATGAGCAAAGGATAGGATCGGGTCAAGGATTAGGGAGATAATGAGTAGTGATCCTATTTCTAAAGGAATGAAGAGTGGGGCTATTAACTATGTGAGATGGGAGGTGATTCCACTCTTGGATGCTGCGGGGAAAAAATGAATGTCTGAATATGTCCGTGCTTACCTGATATGTGTGGTATTTTAAGTTGTGGCTGCGTCTCGTAAATCGTATGTTTGTAGGATCTAAATATGTATTTTTATCTATGTCCGCTAGATTGTTTGTGATTTTGTATAACATTTGTTGTCTGTGTATTTGTCTTCTTGTTACAAGGGGGTCTAGTTTAATGTCTTGTTTGAGCAAAGTGACTGATGTAGTATGTCTGTAATCACGTCTGATCCATCTTGCAGCTTTGTTTTGTATGGCCTCTAATTTATTGATATTATTGTGAGTGTGTGGATCCCAGACGGTTTCGCAGTATTCTAATTGTGGCCGAACTAGTGATTTGAAAGCTTGAATTTTTATGTTTGAGTTACACTTTGCGAGATTCCTGCGAAGGAAGCCCAGGGCCCTATTATCTTTTGCTCTGACACTGCTCGTGTGTGTGGTCCACCTCATGTCCGCTGAGATGTGGACCCCCAAATATTTGTGGGAGGGAATGGTATCTAAAGGGGTATTGTGAAGTTTGTAAGGGAATGGAATGGTTTTACTGGAACGGGTGAAGCAAATATGGTGGCACTTGTCAGGTCTGAACGTCATCTGCCACTTGGCTTCCCATTGTTCAAGTGCAGTTAAGTCGTCTTGTAGTCGGAGGCAATCGTCCCTATTGATAATTGGTCGGTAAACTAAGCTATCGTCTGCAAAAAGTCTAGTAGTAGAAGTAAGAGATAGTGGAAGGTCATTAATATATGAAAGGAAAAGTAGGGGGCCCAAGACGGTGCCTTGTGGGACCACAGAAGTTACAGATACAGCCGAAGAATGACAGCCCTCGAGAACAATACGTTGCTCACGATTAGTTAGAAAAGTCTTAAGCCAGCGAAGAAGTGGTCCTCGGATGCCATAATAATCTAATTTTGCTAGAAGTCTCTGGTGCGGGACTTTGTCGAAGGCTTTGGCGAAGTCAAGTACTATGGCGCCTACTTGTCTAATTTTGGGGTCATTAAGGGATCGGGAAATGTCGTGCGTGGTCACCAGTAGCTGAGTTTCGCACGACCTCTTAGGTCGAAAGCCGTGCTGTACGTCAGTAAGTATATTTAACCTATCCAAATGGTCCATGTTATGTCGGTGGAGGATATGTTCTAAAATTTTGCAGGGAACTGAGGTAATTGAAACGGGTCTATAGTTGACAGGGAGGGTTCTGTCTCCGGATTTGAAAATTGGTGTCACGTTCGCCAAAAGCCAGTCATTGGGAAGTTCTCCGGTGTCTATAGTCTGCGAGAATATAACCTGAAGGATAGGAGCAAGAATAGCAGCATTCCCCTTAAGTATCCTGCAGGGTATATGGTCTGGTCCAGTCGCTTATTCAGTGTTTACCTTAGATAAAAGTTTTTCGATTCCACGGGTGTATAAAGTCTGTGGAGGTATAGGTGGGTGTGGTGATGGTGACAGTTCCGGCAAGTCTGCATGTTCTTGTGTAAATACTGACTGGAACTGTGAATTAAGTGCATGTGCTTTATCTTGTGGGAGTGTGACCAGGGAATCGTTGTGTCATAATGTTGTTATGCCAGTCGAGTCTTGTTTGCGTGCTTTGAAGAAGCTGTAGAATTTGTTGTGATTTTGCATGTTGTTTGTGAGGAAAGTGGTTGTGTAGTTAGTTTCTGCTTGTTTAATTTCTCGTTGTAATGGTTTCTGGGTATTTTTGTAGTGTTCCCAGTGTTCTGTATCGTTGTATCGTTTAGCTGTCTTTTATGTTTTTACCTTGTTTCTATGTAGTCTTCTTAATTGTCTATTGAACCATGGTGGAGACTCTTTACATGTAACAGTTTTCTTGGGTATGTGTTTGTCCATTGTGTCATGAATAAAGTCACAAAGTCTAGTCCAGTTAACCTCAACAGTATTAGCCATTGGGTTGTTGTCAAGGAAGGTGTCTCTAAAGTTAGCTAAGTCCTTGGAGATGGCTTCCATGTCAGCTCTGTTGTACTGGTATATCTTTCTGGGTAGTTGTTTCTGTATGTTAGGTTTAATGTTTGCGTCAACGAGTACCATGTCGTGATCACTATAATAATAATAATAATAATAATAATATTTATTCAGTTAGCAATTTACAGATTTGGTACCACATAGTTTGTTACAAATATGACATGTACCAGCCTTGCATAATTCCAACTAAGGATAGCCCAATAAGGCCGTTAGGTGTATTTCCATTGGGGTCCTTGTGGGATTAGGTTAGCTGGGGAAAAATGGGGAGGATAAAGAAATAGATACTTTAGAGAAAGTATTTCTAGGGGGTTATTTTAAGATACCTTACATCCTATAGTAAATATCAGTAATCCGTAATCAGTAATCATTTCAGTTTGGTTTGTCTATCTCTTATGTCGCATTTAGTAGTAGACATAAGCTTGGAGCTCCCTTCTCGCAGCTGTCCGGTTCAGGTGTTCCTTCAGGCTACGTCTGAAGGAATACAGTGTTCTCTTTTCACGGACTGACTGGGGTAGGTCGTTCCAGTCTTTGATGGCGGTGAAGAAGAATGTTTGCTTACCCTGTCCTTGGATTCTCGGGACCTTAAAATTAAACATCCTGTTTCTTGTATTATGTCCACTCCTCTCATTTGCTTTAACAAAATCATTCTTTAGGTACTCTGGAGCTCTGTCATAGAAAATTTTGAAGGCATTAGTGAGCCTGATTTGTTTGGCCCTGTCAGCGACATTGAGCATACCTAGTGACTGAAGTTGTTCCTGGCCAACATGTGATCTGGGTCCTAGGTTCAGCATGAACCTAACCATTTTATTTTGAGTGACCTGAAGTTTGTGCTGTGCTGATTTAGATGATGCAGAGTACCAGGATGACACAGAATAGTCAAAATGACATTGAACAAGCGCTTGGGAGAGGGTCTTTTTGGTCGCCGCGGGCAAGCATCCCACCTGTCTATACAGGTATTTTATACGTGCTCTACACTTACTCAGGATAGATTCCAAAATTGTTTCACCTGACAAACTCGCGTCCAGTTTTAGTCCGAGATATTTAACTTGTGACACTGTTGTTATAGGAATATCATTACAGTTGACCGAGAAGCCCACAATGTCTTTCAGTTTGCGTTTTGTTCCACATAAGATGTCTTCCGTCTTGCCCAGGTGAAGAGATAGTCTATTGTCCACTAGCCATTCACTACATGATTCTAGTTCTTTGGAAAGTGAAGCGGCAAAACTTATTGGGTCTTTTCCTGAAACCAGGAGCACGCTGTCGTCTGCATACAGTAATAATTTACATGAGACGCTCAGTTCCATGTTGTTCACATAACAGAGAAAGAGTAAGGGACCAAGGATGCTTCCCTGCGGGAGTTAATTGGCATAGGATCAGATATATTATCGTCAATTTTGACTCTTTGGGTTCTACCACTAAGATAAGATTTAAACAAGTTCACAGATCCTATGCCCATTGCTTGTAGTTTATTACATAGGATATCATGGTCTACTGTGTCAAACGCCTTTTGTAGATCAAGAAGAACCATACCGGTGTAGTTGCCTTTAGACATTTCTTTACGAATGTGATCCGTTAAGTGGATGAGACAGGAGTCTGTCGAGTACATGCATCTGAAACCTGATTGAAACTTATAGAATAGATAATTTTGTTTGAGGTAGTGTTCAATTTGGGTGTATACAGCTCTTTCAAGGATTTTAGATACAATACATAATATGCTAACTGGTCTGTAGTTACCAAATTCTAGTTTATTTCCTTTCTTGAATAGAGGGGTTACAATAGCTTCCTTCAGTTCAGCAGGTACAGTGTTGGTGTTAATTGACAAGTTGATGATGTGGGTTAGGGGGCCTGCTATACCAATGGCTCCATCTCGTAGAAATTTGGCAGGAATTTTGTCTGGTCCTGTGCTTTTATGTACATTTAGGTTAGACAGCTCGTCAAAAGTGTATTTTAGTGTAACATTTTGCAATCCAAATGTGTTTGGGTGTATGTTTTTATCTCTGTAGAAATTTCGAAAGGTGGCCGTTGTTGTCGTGTATTTATTGAGAGGTTGAGGTAGGTTCTGTGCAAGTGTGTTTGCTATGGAGGTGAAGAAGGAGTTGAAGTTGGTTGAAATTTGTCGTTTATCGTGGCAAATCTGATCATTAACCCGGGAACTGCGGGGAGACTCTTAAGAGTTCCCCCGGCGGACTGCGGGGAGACTCTTAAGAGTGAGTGAACAAAAAAATCAACTTTTGACATCGAAAAACAAATATTTTTTTTATTTTTATTTTTTTATTTTTTTATTTTTGTTTGGCCCCTGGGCCATGCAAAATCTCAGTCCTCTACCTCCCCTCCTTCCCCACTTTCCTCCTCTCCTTCAGTTATCACCTATTTTCCCTGTTATTCCCTTATTCTGAGGTATATTTTCGTGCTAACATTAGCGAGTTGCAAGCAGGGTGTTGTCATCACTGATGGCAAGCGAGTGCAAGAGAGAGAGAGAGAGTATCGATCAACTGTGTCTCAGTGGCCTTGGGGGAAATTGGCGGGAAAGCAGCTTGCCTCACCCATACATTATACAACTCGCGGGCTATATCTCCGATTTTGACCATCCAAACGCTGTTTTCACTCGTTTTATTGTTGTTTCAGGTTAATACCTTTATAATCAACCCATAATAGGCACATATGGATAAGTATTAATGCTATTAATGGTACAATGAATATTTTAGTGACGGAAACACCTCAAATACATGCGCACAGGGAGAGGTGTCTAATTACCCCCATGCGCACTTCAGAGGTTAATGGTGAGAGCAATATTAGTGTTAGACGAATCACTTGTCTTGTTGCTGTAGCCTGTTGTTTTTAGGTGCCTCCATAGTTTCTTTGGGTTATTCTGATATTCCTCTGCCTTATTGTGAAAATAATTAGTTTTCGCTGATTTTATTTTCCTACTTAGTTTATTCCTGGCCCTGTTGAACTCATGTTTCAGACCTTGATCCTGTCTATGTTTCGCTAGCCTTTTTAACAGATTGTCTCTGTGTTCCAGATGGTGTAGTATGTCATTGTTGATCCATGGGTCTGACCTTGCTTTAATTCGTATGTCTTTCAGAGGAGCTATTTCGTCTAGAATGTTTGTGATGATGGTTCTGAAGCCAACCCATGCGTCATTAACGTTTGTACTTCCAAACACTGGAGACCAGTCTGTATTCCATAAAATGTCCAGAAATGTTTCTTTATTGTAGTTTCTGAGTGACCTTGTTTTGATAATCTTGTGATTCTCTAGGGTAATTTTTGTGGTTTTTCGTGTGCAATATGTGACGAAGTGATCACTTATCCCAGTCTGTATAACCCCTGATTGGGATATTTTGTCCTCTCTCTTACAGTTTATGTGGTCTATTATTGTGGCAGTGTTCTCAGAGATACGTGTGGGGGTTGTGATGAGTTGTTTGTGATTGTGCATTGTCAGTATATGCCTATATTCTCGTACAAGCCTATCATTTCGTTGTTTGTAACATAGGTTAAAATCCCCTAGTATGATGGATTCATTCCGAGGGTCTAGCGATGACAACGTTCGTTCAAATTTGGTCAAGAATTGTGTGTCGTCTGGTGGACTATAGCATACCCCAATTGTGATGGGTCTTGTCCTCGGCAGGTGTAGATCGATCCACAGAGCTTCGTGATTTTCTACATGGAGGTCGGGCCTGGTTGTGTGTGTGAGGTTGTTTTTTACATACAGACATACTCCTCTCCCATGCCTATTGCGATCATTCCTAACCATATTGAAACCTTGAATGTTTATTTCACCATCGTTTATACTTGAATCCAGCCAGGTTTCTGTGATTGCAATTATTGAAGCTTTGGCCTTATTAGCTAACAAGTTTAATTCTGACAATTTATGGTATATTGATCTGGCGTTAATGTGGATAAGATGGAGCCCTTTGTTGGTGAACACTCTGTATTCATCTTTGATTTTGAATGTGTCCTGGCTGGATTCTGAGTTGTTAATACTAATTGGTTCATTTACATTAATATTCGGTAATGAATGCAAGGCACATATGTTGCATAGGATTTCCCGTTCTTCACTGTTGGTCTTCTTAGAGATGCACTTCATGTGAGCTACAGTTCTACACTTAACACAGTTTATGATCCTTTGTTTTCTTGTTATGAGTGATTCACATATTTCACAAATGAGTTTAGGACCCATAACCCGTACAGCCCCAGCGACGCGCCAGGCGCGTCGGCGATGTATGTAACGCACAGCCCCAGAGACGCGCCTGGCGCGTCACCCTAATTGCGCCGACCGTAACCTCAGGTGTAGCCACTCAAGAGGGCTCAGATTTGTATGGGAACTGTGTACGCATCCCACGCAACCGTGCCGATGGTTGAAAACTCTCAAAGTCCACGTGCGTGCGCGTGAGCGCGCAATAACCTGTTTTTTTGGGATAATTGCCTTCAATTTTTTACTCTTGTAAAATACGTTTTCGGGGGCTCTGTAGGACCATTCTTTAAGCTTTTTGAGCGGTTTTTCGTGGTTTTTCCTTCATTCCTAACCCATTCGCTATTGTTTCTGGAATAAAACAATTTTTTGAAAACCGGCCGGGTTCTGGTGAACAAACATTACAAAACTAGCCGGGGCTGGACGGGTTAATAGCTACTTCCCTACATTTATCGCATTCCACTTCTTTTCTGCTAGTAACGTAAGTACATCGATCGTGTACTGTTTCATTACAACAACTACATTGTGACGTTGTACTCCTTTTGTTGAATCCAATATCGCACACTATACATATTTTCCTGTTACTGTTCATCGTACGTCTGGCGGTGTGGTGATCAGCTGTGCGCCGTGAGCGGCTGATGGTGTGTGAGCGCGTGAGATGAGGACAGGTTGTGGCTCCCCCTTGCCCCCCTCCCACCCCACTGGGTTGGTTTCTCTTGTTGTCTATCTTGTTCATTGCTGTTACTTCATTGTCGATGTGTTTGCTAGAGCTTCCTGCTTGTTTGGGTGTTCTGGTTGCATGTTGTGTTACTTGGGTCACCGATATCTGTGGTAGTGATGATACAGTTGAGGGTAATGTTGAATAGGTAGAATGTTGGCACTGTACTGGCGGTTGCCCTGCGGTCTTGGTTGTGAGTTGGAGCGTGACGGGAGACTTGGGTGCCTGCTGGCCCAGTTTGTTATAACGAATTTTACTGCTAGGGACTGTTGAAATGTCGGTGTCTGCCTTACTTGTTTGGTGGTGAGGTTTCTTCAACGTTGAACTAGGGCCGGGGTTGGTCTCTACATCTCCGCAGCTAATTAGAGTGTATCACAATAGGTGTTGTAGCGAGGTTGTGCCAGAGTATTTGCCCAGCCGTGGCCTCTTCCCGATATATGAAATAGACCAGGCAGGAATGGTGACAGAAATTTCACTCGTGTGTGATTTCTGTGTGACGAGGTCCCTCAATACTTGTTTAGTGTTGACCTGGTACACTACCGGTCCCCTCTGCTCCTGTATATCAGCACAGCCCCTCTGGATGTTGAGAAGGATGATACATAGAGAGAGGGCTACGCCCGCACCCTTCATCCCTCCCGCCATCTTGTCATGATATGTCACTAAGCCCCAGCAAGACCCGTGTTCGTGTTATAAGTGAGGTATTGTTCGTAAGGAACAAATCTAGTATGTTGGATGTGACCCCATGTCTTGTGTTAGAGTTATTCCTTGCTACACTAACTTGCGTACGTGTTGGTTTGAGTACTTTTTGTGAGATGAGTGGGTGTTGATTATGTCAATAAATGTTTCATGTAATGATCTTCTGTCAGTCTGTGGTAATATAATTTCCTTTCACTGCCATGGTTGTCATTCTCCAGTGTCGCGTATGCTGTCCAGTTAATGTCCGGTAAGTTGAAGTCTCCAGCCAACCATAAATTTTTGAAGGAGTCAATTGTAGATAAACATTCGTCAAGGGACTGCAGGTATTCTACGTTAGAATTAGGGGGTCGGTAAAATGATCCTATATAAAATGTCCTGCAGCCCTCTATCTGTGCTTTAATCCATATAATTTCTGAGTCCGCGCTAAGTTCTGTGGCTGGTGTCGCTACTAGTCTTAGCTTTGTCGCTATCAAAACTCCGCCATGGTCTCCGTCCTCGCTGTCTTTCCTGTGTAGAGTCATTTTATAGGGACTGTCCATCGGGAAGACTTCATTGTCCAATATGTCAGGGTTGAGCCATGTCTCTCTCCCTATAATAAGGTCAGGGTCATAGGTGTCTAGGGTGTGGTGAAAAGCGGCTTGTTTGTTAATTATGCTGCGGAAATTGATAATTAGTGCTCTGAGCTTGGAAGGTTCCTTTGTGAGGGAGTTTTCGGTGGAGGCTGTGGTAGAGGAGGGACTAATGGCAATAGGAGAGTTGGGTGGTGTTATGGGTGTTATGTTACGGGTGTTATGTTATTGTGAGAGTGTCAAACCCCTTGTGATAATGAAATACTACTTATACCTCTATCGTGCTATATATTTATATATACAGTATATACTGTATATGTATTCGAATAGGCATTGGTTATTATTGAAGAGTTTATATACATTGTGTCCTGTTACTAAGTCACTTCACGATCAGAGAGGCACTAGGTCTTCCCACACTGTATCTAGTTGTGAAGTCAATAAAGACCGTAAATTGTATCCTTTTGTACTCCTTGTCCACACTCTCCTATATCAATCCCCTGTTGAATCTCATTGAAAACCCAAGTTTGTGCCTCTAAAATATCATCACAAAAAACTATTGATGTTTAACAATAATATCATTCTAAAGCATGTGAAAAATGCCTCTTATTTCACACAAAAACAAAACAAAAGATATATATAGCTCTGCATATAATGAAATAAAGATATATAAAGCTCTGCATATAATTATATAAAGATATATATAGCTCTGCATATAATGAAATTATGACAAGGTATACTCGGAAGAACTTTCAAATATGTATTTACCTATCGCTTTTGACTGTGTTACTTTAATATTTTCAATATTTTTTCGGTTTATGTATAGTATGGGTTATGCTATTTCTTTGCATGTATAATACATTGGGTGTAGATGTGATTATTGTGGGCTAAAGAACGATAACTTATGTGTATCGTCTCACGGCAGCCATGAGAGTGAGATGTAAAGGAAAGTATTATGTAGATAATTCCAGTATTTGACTGCCAAGGTGTTAAAGTCACTTTCACTGATCATATTCTGCCTTGTCAGCATTCATTGCCAATTGAAATGTCAAAGGAGTACAAAGGAAATCAAGCAACAACAGATCTAGTGACCCTTCTAGGCTGCTTGTCCTCCAAAACACTGACGATCAAGTGTTCAAACAGTGGTTTAGAGTGGGTAAGGGAACATTGGAAAGGGAACTACTGCCCTGGAACTAATGTCCGTGGCAGGATTAGGAAGTTAATAGGGGACAGATGGGTTAGTAACTGATGGGGGATAAAATTAAGTTATTCATTTGCAAACGCAGTCAGTCGCGGGTTTGATGCGAGATATTTGTCTAAGCGAAGTTTAAATGAATCAATGGTGCTGCAGTCTATAACGTCTCGTCTCGGGGAAGCCCATTCCACAAGTTGACAACTCGATTGAAGAAGAAATTCTTAGATTCGTGTGAGTTAAAAGATTTACCAATAATTTTGCAACCGTTTCCCCGCGTGTAATTAGATTGGTCGATAGTGAAGTACTTACTACAGTTCATATTGTCTATGCCTTTGATGATTTTGAACACTTGAATTAAGTCGCCTCTTAATCTGCGCTGGGTTAAAGGAAATAGATTTAATTCTCTAAGACGCTTCTCGCATGGTTTGTTCTTTAGGCTCGGTATCATTTTGGTAACTCTACGTTGAACTCGTTCTAGCTTGTCTATATCTTTTTGGTAATAAGGGCACCAGGATTGAATGCAGTATTCCAGAAGAGGGCGGACTAAGGAATTGTAAAGGGTTAGGATAACTTCTTTGGATTTATGCTCAAATGACCTGCCTATAAAGCCTATTATTTTGTTTGCCTTCTTAACAACTTCTGAACATTGTTGACTCGGTTTTAGGTTACTCGATATCGTTACTCCCAGATAGGTTTCTCTGTTTTCATTCTTAAGCTGAGTGCCATTCATCGAATAGTTTGCTTTCTCAATTTTGTATTCGATATGTAGTACTTTACATTTATCCGCATTGAAACTCATTTTCCAAATTTGGGCCCAACATGACAACTTATCTAGATTGTGTTGCATGTCGTCAACTTGTTCATTTGAGAGTACGCTATTTGCAATTTTTGTATCGTCAGCAAATTTTGAGATTGTACAGGTGAGACCCTCATCTATGTCATTGATGTAAATTAGAAAGAAAATTGGTCCTAGTACCGATCCCTGGGGTACCCCGCTACTTACATTGGTCCATTTAGATGCCTTACCGTTTATGACTACTCTTTGCTTTCTGTCGCTGAACCAATTTTCTATTAATTTCAATACACCGTCTTGTATTCCATGCGCTTATAGTTTTAGCAGTAAACATTTGTAGGGAACTTTGTCAAAGGCCTTTTGAAAATCAAGGTATATAATATCTACAGCTTTACTCTCATCGTAGAGGTTGAGGATATCGTGGAAAAAGTCTAAGAGGTTTGTTAAACAGGATTTTTTTTTACGAAAGCTGTCTTGAGTATCTTTAAGTATGTTATTTTCCTCTAAGTGATTTATGAGTCTGTCTCTTATGAGTGTTTCTAGCATTTTACATACAACCGAGGTTAAGCTAATTGGACGATAGTTATTGGGTAGGGATTCGCTGCCTTTTTTTAATATCGGTGTTACGTTGGCTAGCTTCCACTGATCAGGCATAGTTCCAGACTGCAAGGATTTATTGAATAGCAATGTCAGTGGTTTGGAGAGCTCATCCTTAGCTTCCTTTAGAACTCTAGGTGAAATTGTATCAGGTCCAGGCGTTTTATTTACCTTGAGTTTATCTAAACAATTCAATACTTCTCTCTCTGTAACGGTGATATTGCTTAGAACATCTGAATTATCAATCTGAATTGGTGATGGTGTAGGGATATCACTGAGGTCTTCTGTTGTAAAAACTGATGGAAAGCAGGTATTGAGGGCATTACTCATTTGTACTTCGTCTTTGGTGTATTCTCCATTTTCATCGACTAACGGTCCAACAGTTGAAGTAACTACTTTTTTCTTTCTGATATAACTATAGAATTCTTTCGAGTTTGTTTTACTTTAATTCGCAACATGTAACTCCAGGATCTTTTTCTTTGCTTAATTAACTTTTTGGCTTTGCGTCGTAGCTCTACAAATTTCACCCGTTCTTCGTCATTTTGTGAGGATTTTAATCTATCATTAGCAAACTTTTTAGCAAGCAGACAGTTTGAAATATCCGTATTCCACCATTTGGGCTTAATACTATGGCCTGTACGCCATATTTTCGATGGTATGCCTATGCAGTCTTGCTCTGGTTTTAGGTAAGTGGTTTCAAATAATTCCCAAGATGTATTTATGTCGTTATTGTTAATTAAAAAGCTCCAGTCAGTTTCTTTAAACATAGCTCTAAGTTTATGAAAGTTTGCTTTCTTGAAATTAGGGACTTTTTCGATGCTGGTATTTGGTTCGTTACTAGTAAACTTTAAAGTGAAAGTTATCGTACGATGGTCGCTGTTACTGAATTCATCACCAACATTCAAATTCTCTATTCATTCTCTTGTTGCAAGTACGAGGTCAAGAACGTTATTACCACGGGTCGGCGATCGAACAAATTGATAGAGTGAACTCTCTTGCAAGTTCGCATACAAGTCATGTCCGGAGTGTGAAGTAAGAGTATCGCCCCACTTGGTCACAGGTAAATTAAAGTCGCCAAAAATTACGGTATCTTGTGAGTTACTTACATCTGCAATTTGTTCGTACATTTCTCGGTCAGTTTGCACTGATTGAGCTGGAGGTCTTTATATTAATGCAAGTATTATTTTTGTACCTTTATTATTCTTTATTAGCACAAAGGATGTGTCGACGTTCACAATTTGAGGTTTTGACAAGAGAGTCGGGTTAAGACTTTCTTTGATATAAAGTAAAACGCCACCTCCATCTCTATTTATTCGTCTTTTCTCAAACATTACATAACCGGGAAGTGAATACTCTGCTAAAAAGTCTCTATTTTCTGTATTGAGCCAAGATTCTGTTATGCCAATCACATCATAATTTTCTGTAAACACTAGTTCATTTAAATCTGAAAATTTATTGCGTATGCTACGAGCGTTTGCATAGAAAACCTTTAAAGTTGCGGTTTTAGAACTCGCAAAACGTTCCTTAATAAATAAAATGGTAATGGTCGGATCTACATTTATGTTCATGGCTGTCCTCAGTCCTTGCTGTCCTCGGTCCTCATCGCTGGCGGTCATCGGTTGCCTCTGTATTTTGTTTGGCGTAGGATGATTTAAGTCGCTGCTGCTTCTTCTTCTCGAATGGCGTTTTTTGATCCATGGCTGCAGACTGCTTCGTGTAGGAGACGACCCATGCATGCTGAACCCACAGGGTTTAGATGAGTCCCATCCTTGCGGAACAGAGTAGGCTGGTTATAGAAGTTATCCCAGAGGTTGACGAATTCAACTTCTTTCTTCAGACACATAGATTTTCGTCGGCTGTTTGTGCTGAAGGCCTTGTCGTAGAATTTGTCAGGTGCATCGATCTTGGGGAGAATGCCTGAGATGATGATATTCCTTGACTTGTTTTTGTAGTGCTGGATCATCTTGCGATATTTCTCCATCAGCTCTTCGGATCTGGTGCGCATGACGTCATTTGAACCAGCATGGATGACAAAAAGGGTATTTTCGTTTGCATCTTTTGTGGTATCTTCGAAGGCTTCAAAAATGTTGTCCAGTCCGGCTCATGGGATGCACTTGTTTTTGTTTATTTCATAATTTCGTTTAAGGAGGCTCATGCTCATTATTTTTCGTTAACCCCTAGTGTACCATAGGATACTAGCATAAATGTTACCCTCAGTCCCAAGCAATGTGGCCTAAATGGCTTCATAGGCAAGATATAACAACCTCCCACCTCAAAAGATGGAGGAATACTGCCTCTCCCAGCATGTGGGGGCTTGGGTATAAGCTGAGAAGTGTTGCTAAAGTCTTAGAGCAGTGTTCAAACGTCGTGGTACCAGGTATTGCCTGATACTGGCAGTTACAAGGATTGTATATTACTGACGGCTGGCAGCCGTCGCTGGGACTGGGGAGTGATTTTTCTACTGACGGCTCTCTGCCGTCGCTGGTACTGAACGGGTTAAGGATAACCTTTACCAATTACCGATATCATTATTCAGGTATTATTCTTCTATTTTGTTCCCTTTATAACATCCTTGATCTATTTGTTAGTCATTTGAGTATGTATGAAACAAGCCAGAGCTGGTGACACCTCTGTGAGCTCCCTCAGGAACCCCTTACCTGCCAGGGCCATGGTCTGACACCTCTGGGGATCATCTCCTTAGGAAGAAACCTCTGGATACTGTCTTGAATTGCATTTGCATTTTTTTAATGTTCATTTAACCCTTTTATGGACAGTTGTATAGGTGATTTCATCAGAAAACAGTAATCCTTGCCAATTTTTACAAACGACAATAAGTGCAAGTTATTTTATCTTGAAACTTTGATATACGGTACAGACCTTTGTGATTTTACATACAAGTGACATAATACGAAAAACACAATGTCACTTTACTGTGCAGTTTATTTCTTAGTAATAACTTCTATGCGTATGCAGTCCAAGTGTTCATATCTTTGCTTTCATGTGTTACGATCTGGTGTTAGTCTATAGACTTTTAACCACACTTTCACACATACATATTTGTGATAAATTCTGTGCATGTATATTTTGTACTTTATTGCATTGTATTCTATGTATTCCCATATTTGACTTGTTTATCAACCGATTCGTATTACGGCTATACAAATTGGAAGGAGCTCCAATGAAAAGATTGGGTTGAACTCTCCCTACAAAATTCAGCACCCTCTCCCTACCTCTCCACACCACCAAGGAAAATAGATCAATACCTTGCTTGTTTCGTCGTTGAATAGCCGGCCCCACACTTTCACTCATGAGCTAAAATAAACAATTTGTCCTCCACTTCCACTCGCGATAGCTGGATGATATTTACAGTAATTTTATGATGTTTTTGTTTACAAGAAAGCCAGGGATTTTGAAACTTAGACGAAATGAATCTCATATTCGTACTTGGCATATACCTGTCACAATTACATGGAGAAGTGGCCCTGCTTTTGTTGAAGTTCAGCTTCTAACACACCTCTTCATTGTTCACACATCCTCCCTCAACCAAACCACAGAACCCACTTTCAGTGAGGAGATTGTAGGCACCAATCGATCAGGGCAATATTCAGAGGAGGCCTCATAGGCATGTGATAAGGAGTTACTGTTACTCCTGTTTCATTTGTCTGGCTTCCCTTACTGATTTCCTTTGTGCCTCAACTATGTAGAGTAATCCAACTAAACAAGCACAACTCTTTCTGACACATTAAAGTTATTGAGTATGATAATGTAGAATAACCCAGCCTCATAGTCCCTAGGTGGGGAACCATAAATGCCCCCATACTCGCTTGTCCTTCCCCAAACGACCCCTCAAAATGCTCTGGATCATGGCCTGTGACTCTTACTATCAACTTTTACAATATTCGCGGCCTTTCCACTAATTTTCCCCTTGTTGAACGCCTCCTCTCCTCCGACAAACTAGATCTTCTTTTCCTCACCGAAACTCAGGTGTCTGAAGTAACCACCAGACGTCCCTTCTCTGTCTCCTCCTACTTTCTCTATCCAAATTTCCAAGCCAAAGGTAGATGTGTTGTATATGTGCACAACAAACTTACTTGCTCTCGTGTTCCCAACTTAGAGTCTTCTGAATTATCTACTCTCTGGCACAAACTTTCCTGTCACTCTCATACTAAATACTTCTGTGCTGTCTATCTATCCCTTAACACCTTACGAGCGGCCTATGCGGTTTATTTATATGTACCGCCCAGCGGGGTGTTTTTAGCCAAAATAGGGCTGTTTACGTGATCATTTTCATGCCTAAATAAGACCCAGAACGTAAAACAAGTACCTATCCCTGAAAGGGCATAAACAGAGCTTTCGAATGACACCATAACGATCCTTTTATGATGGCTAGTTTTCTTGCAATAACCGTGCAACGCGAGTGCAAAAAGCATGTAATTAGCCACTTTCCCGATACAATTCCTTATATAGCGAGTGAGAGAGGGAGGAGGGAGCTGGGATTCGTGTCAGTATGTTCGCCGCGGTGGTCTGGAGCAGTCATACGCTCGCTACTCTCCTGCCACCACTTGTCTCTCTCTCTCAGCAACATTACGTGCTGAAATTGCCACTCGACCTATGTCGAGCGCCGCCACATAGTCCAGCTTTATTAAATACGACTTATGTGGTGAGCCGCTAATTAAGGGTTAATGCTACTGACTTTCCTAAATTATTTGACTATGTAATCTCTAAAGTGGAACACATCCCATCAACCTTCCCTTTCTCTGAAATCTTCATCTTACAAGATTTCAATGTTCACCAATGCTAATGGTTCTCCTCTTGCGTCACTGACCAACTTGGTGAACAAGCTTACATCATTTCTATTCTAAATTACCTATAGCGGTTATGCCAGCACCTTACTCGTATTAGTGACCGCCTTGGAGATCAAGTCAATATGTATGACTTATTTCTAACCTCTAGTCCTTCTACTTACGTTGTATACTTTTTCTCTCTGTTGGGTTCCTCCGATCACAACCTGTTCTCTGTTACATCTCTTATCTCTCCAGTACGGCCATCTGATCCTTCCAGCTGGTGGCACTTGTGGCACTTTGGTGCTGCCGACTGGGAGGCTCTTCAGCAGTACTTCTTTGATTTCCCAAGGATTGAATTTTACTTCCGTGGCTGTGAACCATCGAAGTGTGCTCAATGTATTACCGAGGTAATAATTTAGGGCACGGAGGCATACATTCGATTTCCTTTCTCTCAGTTTAATCCCAAATAACCTTGGTTTACTCATGCTTGTTCTACTGCTGTTCGCAGTTGAACTGGTACCATCGCCTTCAAACTCAAGAAACTCATACTTTCTATATTTCGGCCCGGAATGAAGCCAAATTGGGCTCTTCGACTCGCCAAAAACTCTTTCATCAATATAAAATGATCTGAATTTTCCAACTCTACTTCTTCCCAAGCTTTGGTATCTAGCCAAAACCTCTCCAACAATTTCACTTCCTTGTCTTTCTCTCCTCTTTACCACTCTGATGGTACCACCATCACCTATTCCTTTGACAAAGCTGAACTCTTCACTCAAACTTTCACTAAAACCTCCACCTTGGATGATTCTGCCGCTATTCCGCCTTCTCCACCTCGCTTACTAATGTCAAATATCATAATCTCTTATAAAGAATCTGTACTTTCAGCCCTCTCTGGGCTTAATAAGAAGAAGGCGTACACACCGGATGGTATTCGTCCTGTTGTACACAAAAACTGTTGTTCTGTGCTGATTGCCTGCCTAGGCAAACTCTTTTGTCTGTCTTTCTTCTAACATCTTCCCTGCTTGCTGGAAGTTTGCTCTCATTCAACTTGTCCCAAAGAAGAGTGTCCGCTCTCAACCCTCCAACTATCATCCCATTGCTCTCATTTCTTGCATCTCTAAAGTTTCTTTATCTATTCTTAATTCAAAATATCTTAAGCATCTTTCTTCTCATAATCTTCATTCAAATCACCAGTATGATTTTCTTAAGGGCCACTCTACTGGTGATCTCCTTACTCTTGGTCATCCTTCATTCGGGACTTCAGTGAAACTTTTTCTATTGTGTTAGACATATCGAAAGCCTTCGATAGAGTCTGGCACAGATCTCTAATATACAAATCCCCTCTTTCAATTTCTATCCCTCTATCCTTGGCATTGTCCGTAATTTCCTTTCTTGCTGTTTCATAGCTGCATTTTTGGATGGCCATCGCCCACTTCCTCAATCTATCAACTATGGTGTTCCTCAGGGTTCTGTTCTGTCTTCAGTTATCTTTCTAATAGTCCTTAATGATCTTCTTGACTGTACCTCTAGCACTATTCACCCATATACTGATGACTCTGCCATACATTATTCAACTAGTTTTACACAATGACCCACCATGCAATCACTCCAAAACTCACGAGACGAGACCATAGCACGCCTATATTCTGACCTATCAATTTTTTCTGATTGGGGCAGAGAGAATCTTGTTACTTTCAATGCTTCCAAGACCCAATTTCTCCTTGTATCTACCCATTGCAATCTTTCACAAGACTATCACTGACACTTAAAACATACACAAATCAACCCTTCATCTTCTCTCAATATTCTAGGTGTATCTTTTTCATCTGACCTTTCTTGGAAAGATTATATTACCACTCTTGCTAAAGCAGCTTCCCAGAAAATAGGTGCGCTCAACCGTCTCTGTGGGTATTTCACCCCCAAACAGCTTCTTGCTCTGTACCAGGGTACTGTACGTGCGCTCATGCACTGAGTATTGTTCGCATGTGTGGGGAGCTTCCACCCATACCACACTTCTTGAAAGGGTAGAGTCAAAAGCATTTTGTCTCATCATTTCACCTCCTCTTACTAATTCCCTACAATCTATCCCTATACATTGCGATGTTGCTTCTCTCTCATTCTACTACCGCTATTACAATAATCAGTGTTCTTCAGTCAGAGCTTTCTCATTGTATACCTCCTCTCTTACGGAGAGTGGGGGCACCCGACTTTCAACACATTCCCACCCTTATTCTTTCCAACTCTCTAACCCAAGATTGAGCTGTGTTTCCCAGGAAGCTCTGGAACTATCTCCCTCAATCTGTTTTTCCCTCATCCTATGACTTAAACCACTTCAAGCTCCGTGTGGCCAGACATTTTGACTCAAACGTACCTTGAATTCAGACCTCCGCCACTCTTTCAATGTTGGGGAGGACACTTGTTACAGGCAGCTTTGCCTTTTATATCTGTCATGCACATAGACAAAAAATTATTGGCAAGCTTAGAACCTCCTGTCAATGTCTGGCAACAAGCGGGGCAGGTTTGTACAACCAACTTAGCCGGTACCTATGCGTATATATATACTGTATATGTTGGCCACAGCGTAGGTCTTTTGTACATAGGACATAATATGTAGATGTCGGCCAATATCTCTTAACCTGCTTATTCCCGTTATCGTACTGCTTACTTCGGTAATCAATCCCTTGCTGACATTTTATCTGACTCTCCGACTTTTTCCTTATTTCCCATAATCCGGTATCTCCGCCATTTTAAGCTTTTAACCGCAATGTGATTTAATCCTTTGGGCCAGCCCTGTGAGAGTCTTGTTCTAGACTCAGTGGTCTGGTTAAACAAACTTTTAATAATAATAACTATAGAATCTCTAGTGCACTGTGTTTAATAGCTGTACCTATACACACAATAATTCACATACGTAATAATTATTATTACTATACAAATACAGAAGTCTCCCAGTGGAAAGGACAAGCCTACAAGATCATAGGTAGGGGCCCCGCTGGGAGACATACTGTACGGGGGAAGAAAAAACCCAGGAAAACAATAAACAAAAGTTAAGATCTGAATTGATTAAACAATAAGCTTATTTATTTTATATTTAAGTGATGTAATATCAGAAGCTAATACACATTTTTCTGGTAATTCATTCCACTCATGCAAATTATTAGGAATTAAGCAGCTTGAAAATTGGGATGTATTACATCTAACAACAGAAAACGCTTTGCTGTTTCTATTTATAATGTAATTAGAATGTCATGTAAGGCGAGCAGCTGTAAAAGGCTCCGGAAGAGCAGGATGAAGTGGATGTTGATTATTATTTACAATCATATATAGAAATGATAGTGACCAAACATAATTATTATTTACAATCATATATAGAAATGATAGTGACCAAACATAATTATTATTTACAATCATATATAGAAATGATAGTGACCAAACATAATTTACAATCATATATAGAAATGATAGTGACCAAACATAATTATTATTTACAATCATATATAGAAATGATAGTGACCAAACATAATTTACAATCATATATAGAAATGATAGTGACCAAACATAATTTACAATCATATATAGAAATGATAGTGACCAAACATAATTTACAATCATATATAGAAATGATAGTGACCAAACATAATTTACAATCATATATAGAAATGATAGTGACCAAACATAATTTACAATCATATATAGAAATGATAGTGACCAAACATAATTATTATTTACAATCATATATAGAAATGATAGTGACCAAACATAATTTAGTCCAGCATATTCTTCTGTGTGACACAAATCTTTTATGGTTTCTGGGGTGTACTGTAAGTAGCTTAGTGTTCCTCTTCCTCTTCCTTCCCTTCACACGACTAAACACACACGCTCTCTCTCTCTCTCTCTCACACACACACACTCTCTCTCCATCTCAAACACTCATACAAACACTCAAACACAAACATTCTCTCTCTCTTAGACACACATACTTCCACACACTTTATCACACACACACACACACACACACACACACACACAAACACTCTCTCTCTCTCGGAAATACACACTCTCTCTCTGGAATAAAGCGATTTCAGAGTTTGCTTGCTAAAAAAATTGCTAATGATAGATTGAAATCCTCACAAAATTACGAAGAACGGGTGAAATGTGTAGAACTTCGACGCAAAGCCAAAAAGTTAATTAAGCAAAGTAAAAGATCCTGGAGTTACATGTTGCAAATCAAAGTAAAACAAACCCGAAAGAATTCTATAGTTATATCAGAAAAAAAAAGTAGTTACTTCAACTGTTGGACCGTTAGTTGATGAAAATGGAGAATACACCAAAAACCAAGTACAAATGAGTAATGGCCTCAATACCTTCTTTGTATCAGTTTTTACAACAGAAGATCTCAGGGATATCCCTACCGCATTGCCGATTCAAATTGATAATTCTTATGTTTTAAGCAATATCACCATTACAGAGAGAGAAGTATTGAAATGTTTAGATAAATTCAAGGTAAATAAAACGCCTGGACCTGATACAATCTCACCTAGAGTTCTAAAGGAAGCTAAGGATGAGCTCTCCAAACCACTGACATTGATAAAAATATACTTTGAAAAGTAGACAGAATGAAAATAAACACCATGTGAGGAAGAGCACTTTATTGACAACGTTTCGCATATAGCTTCATCAGGCCAATGCCCGTCAGTAACTTCTACTACCCGCCCAGCGGGTGGTTTTACCCTAAACGACCTTATTTCCGTGCTCTTTTTCATGCATAAACAAAAGCCAGAGCGTAATACAATTATGTATCCCTGAAAGGGCGTTAATTGAGCTTTCCAATGACACCAGAACCATCCTTCTACGACCACTGGTTCTCTTGCAACGATCGTGCAACACGAAGGAAAAATAGCTAAAATAAGGTAATTTCCTTACATAATTCCCTGTGTAACGAGGTAATGGGTGGGAATGAGTGAGGAGGGGAGGTTAGTCGCGGCGCGGGGACCGTGCTGAACGGTCAGAGTGAACCTACGCTCGTCTCTCTCTCAGAGCCAATTATGTGCTCAAAATTGCTACCGAATTAAGGCGAGCCCCGCCAAATAGTCCTTTCTTCTCTAGACCGACTTAAGTCCGGCCCCGATAGACAAGGGTTAAAGATATACTCAACGCGGCTTTCGTAAAAGATGTTCCTGTTTAACCCTCTCCGACATATGATGCGATTTTGAGCCTATTAGGGATATTTAAATCCTTTGTTACCATCAGGGGTATTTAGAAACCATTAGGTTAGTTACTTCAACCTCTGCAGTTGTCTTTGAGGTAGCTGTGGGCAGAAAACTAACTTTGGAGAGGTAATTATAAGAGTGAGAGAACTCTATTTCTTATTGCTAATCTGGCAACCTCTGCGTCATATGAGTCTGAAGGGGTTTACAAACCACTTAGACTTCTTCCACGACATCCTCAACCTCTATGATGAGAGTTAAACTGTAGATATATACCTTGATTTTCAAAAGGTCTTTGACAAAGTTCCCCACAAAAGTTTACTGCTAATACTAAAAGCGAATGGAATACAAGACGGTGTGTTGAAATGGATAGAAAATTGGCTCAGGGACAGAGAGCAATGAGTAGTCATAAACGGTAAGGCGTCTAAATGGACCAATGTAAGTAGCGGGGTACCCCAGGGATCGGTACTAGGACCAATTATCTTTCTAATTTACATCAATGACATATATGAGGATCTCACCTGTACAATCTCAAAATTTGCTGACGATACAAAAATTGAAAATAGCGTACTCTCAAAAGAACAAGTTGACGATATGCAACACAATCTAGATAAGTTATCATATTGGGCCCAAATTTGGAAAATGAGTTTCAATGCGGATAAATGTAAAGTACTATATATCGGATACCAAAATGAGAAAGCAAACTATTCGATGAATGGCACTCAGCTTAAGAATGTAAATAGAGAAACCGATCTGGGAGTAACAATATCGGGTAACCTAAAACCGGTCAACAATGTTCAGAAGTTGTTAAGAAAGCAAACAAAATAATTGGCTTTATAGGCAGGTCATTTGAGCATAAATCCAAAGAAGTTATCCTAACCCTTTACAATTCCTTAGTCCGCCCTCTTCTGGAATACTGCGTTCAATCCTGGTGCCCATATTACCAAAAAGATATAGACAAGCTAGAACGAGTTCAACGTAGAGTTACCAAAATTATACCTAGCCTAAAGAACTAACCATACGAGGAACGTCTTAGAGAATTAAATATAGTTCCTTTAATCCAGCGCAGATTAAGAGGCGACTTAATTCAAGTGTTCAAAATCATCAAAGGCATCGACAATATGAACTGTAGTAAGTACTTCACTATCGTCCAATCCAATTACACGTGGGGAAACGGTTGCCAAATTATTGGTAAATCTTTTAACTCACACGAATCTAAGAATTTCTTCTTCAATCGAGTTGTCAACTTGTGGAATGGGCTTCCCCGGGACGTTATAGACTGCAGCACCATTGATTCATTTAAACTTCGCCTAGACAAATATCTTGCATCAAACCCACGACTGACTGCGTTTGTAAATGAATAACTTTATTTTATTCCCCCCTCAGTTACTGACCCATCTGTCCCCTACTAACTTCCTAATCCTGCCACGGACATTAGTTCAGGGCAGTAGTTCCCTTTTCAATGTTCCCTTACCCACTCTAAACCACTGTTTGGACACTTGATCCTCAGTGTTTTGGAGGACAAGCAGCCTAGAAGGGTCACTAGACCTGTTGTTGCTTGATTTCCTTAGTACTCCCTTTGTACTTTCTCCTATTTTCACACATACACACACACACCTACGCACGTACTTACACCATGATTTCGAGTCTGTACTGTAGGTCACACTTTGTTCCTTTTTCTCCTACCTCCTCTCCCCAATATGTGTACACCCAGGCCTACATGTACACCACTGCACCACAAAACACGTGCACAGTTACAAATACATACACATGCATTATTTCTGCCAAACACACACACACACACACAAACATACTGTACACTGAATGACTATGGTACACCGCGAGTTTACCTGTTCAATTCCCGTGTTATCTATTATTATGTTCTCTCCACTAACCAACTTTACTCCTAAACTCGATTAATGAAATTAACAAACACGTGTGGCAGTCCGGGGATTCGAACCTAGGATGCTCACACCGAAAATCAACAAACTTATGCATTGCACCAAGAAGACAGTTAAAGAATACTGCACAAGCCTACGATTTATTATGCAGTTTCGAATCCTGCATACCAATCTAAGCATGTACAATATCCCAACTGCACTATCGGAGGCTATGCATAGGTGAAATGATATAGTAATTAATGGGGCACTTAACCCTAGGGAAGGCCTCTCGATAAACTACTACTGAACCTGAATGAATTATTATGTTCTAAATATTACTGGTTATCACCCATACCCATAACATACGTTATAGGTAATACTGGTACGAGAAGTATTGTTTGGCCTATAGATCTAAATTGTACATGAATATAAATAAAGCATCACCCCGTTGTTAATTACCGTACCAAAACAACAATATAGCTCTTGTTATAGAATCTATAGTTTAATGTGTTTAGTAACACACACACAATACCTATTGCCAATCTCTTGCGGCCTATAGTGCATACAATGCCAAATGCCATCTATTGTCCTGCTGTGATCCTTAGACCTCGTACCATTTACAGGCGGTGACTGGACAACTCAACCAGTAGACCAATTACAGGTGGTGACCGGATAACTCAACCAGTAGACCATTTACAGGCAGTGAACGGATAAATCAACCAGTAGACCATTTACAGCTGGTGACCGGACAACTCAACAAGTAGACCATTTACAGGCAGTGACCGGATAAATCAACCAGTAGACCATTTACAGGCGGTGACCGGACAACTCAGCCAGTAGATCATTTACAGGCAGTGACCGGACAACTCAGCCAGTAGATCATTTACAGGCAGTGACCGGACAACTCAACCAATAGACCATTTACAGGCAGTGACCGGACAACTCAACAAGTAGACCATTTATAGGCAGTGACCGGATAAATCAACCAGTAGACCATTTACAGGCAGTGACCGGACAACTCAACAAGTAGACCATTTACAGGCAGTGACCGGATAACTCAACCAGTAGACCATTAAATTACAGGCGGTGACCGGACAACTCAGCCAGTAGACCATTTACAGGCAGTGACCGGACAACTCAACCAGTAGACCATTTTAACCAGCCGCTAGCTTTCAACCAGTACCAACGTAACCAATACTGTTAGGTTAGGTTAGGTCAAGTTAGGTTATAACTTAAATTTGACACTGGTTTAGTTGAAAATTGTTGATTTAATAATGGTTAACATCAATTGGTTGAAATGGTCTACTGGTTGAGTTGTCCAGGAACTTTTATTGGATTCTGAAAGTTTTATCACGAGGTTAAAACGCATAATAATGTACGCAAAAAAAAAAAAAAAAACATCACACTAATACATAAACCCTCAAACACACACACACACACATTTACACCAGTCTACGCGTGCACACCAGTTTACATGTGTACACCAGTCTTCACGTACATACACAACCTACACGTGCACACCAGCTTACATGCGTACACCAGTGTACTTGTGCACATCAAATCTACACGTGCACAACAGCCTTCACGTGCACTACCACATAAGTACACACACAGGTCTGGGGAGATTATAGACACCAATTGAGCAGGACAATACCCAGGGGAGGCCTCATAGGCATGTGATAAGGAGTTGCTGGAACTCCTGTTTCATTTATCTGGCTTCCCTCACTGTTTCTGTTTGTATCTCATCTACTCAGAGAGTAATCTAGCTAGCTGTTACAAACACCACCAGTTAAATTTGGCGGTCTCCCTCTGAACTTTGGGTGAGGCACTAGTTGCAGGCAGCTTTGCCTTTTGTCTCCTTCATATACAGTACATACAAAAATAAAAATAAAACACTCACACAGAAAGTATATATATATATATATATATATATATATATATATATATATATATATATATATATATATATATTATTATTATATTTTTTTGTACTTTTCTTCTATATTCCAATTTTTACCTCTTGACATAGTCTTGAAACCTGTAGATTCCCTGTAGATTCAACCGCTCAACACGGTGAAGGTAGGTTGGCTTCTTACAGACTATGAGTGAGACATCAAGACAGTTTGAGTGTTGCAACCCGCTCATTCGTGGTCCCACCTTCGTAGACTCATAACGCCGGGCTATCTCCCCATGGTCTAGTGCAAGGTCTGACTCCTCAAAGCTGCATCGCCAATGTCTCGCCGTCCCATCTTACAGTATCGGACGCTCTCTCTCTCAAACACCACCTATTGAGCTACTTACTCACTATGCACTGCTCCCACAGCACATTATAACTATGGAAATATTCATACAATGCTAATTTATTGAAAATGGTGAGGGTAATTTTTATGGCGTGTCAGTGGAGGTTGTGGTGATGCACTGAAACTAGGTACAACACAAATTATATCCCAATAGTATCTTCCCTTTGACACATCAGGATTTGAACCTGGGACCTTTAGGTTACCAGCCCAGTATCAAGACCACTCCACCACACCTGCCCTGTACACATACTAGAAAGTTTTGACTATGTATGCCCATACATTATTTCACATATGAAACCCCTTTCACAGCAACAGGTGAAAATGTACACACACACATTGTATACCCAATAGTTATAGTACACCACAAGATGACTGTTATACTTGGCGAAAATAGGTAGTTTAGGCTCACTAAACGGGAAGAACAGGGTATTCAATATACATGCAGAGGGTAGAGAAAGGGGTATGGTGTGTACTACAGGGGCTGCGCAGCTGAGAGATTAATCATCTTTTCCCGATTGTTCGTACTAGATATATTTATTTATGCTGTGTACTTCGACAGACTAGGCATTATTTCGTTAAAGTGAAGACTAAATTGCTTAGCATAGCATAATATATCGGTAAATACCAATGCTAACCGATTTATTTTACTACAGGTACTGTGGTAAGCAGGGAGGGTTCTGTGGGGGTGCTCGGTTATGGCCTTAGCTTTGCTTGGGGCCGTTCGGCCAGGCAGCTTAGGGAACAACAACAACAACAACTACAGGTTGGCGACTTGGCCAATGGTTTTCGCTCAAGCGGGAATCACATGAGCACTAATCTGGCCAACCAACTGCAACCTGGACAATCTGTTGCCAAGATTGTGTTGCTCCGACGTCAATCGGAGCAACTAACTGTCTTCGATCGTGAGCGAAAACCATTAGTCCGTGTGCAAATGAGTATAGTTGAAAAGTGATTAGTGATATACAATAATGCAGTGTACAACAATGAACCGATTCAGAATAACCCTTTAACTCTCTGTGATTATGCATTTACGTTAACCCGAGAAAGGCAAAAATCCTCATAAGAGGTTTGGTGGGCTAAGGCGAAGGTCCTCATAAGATCCAAGGGCCCCCCCCCCCAAAAAAAAAAACAGTGGCACTCAAAACAAAGCAATATGTGATTAGGTGAGATAATTCCCCTCCATTATTTGCTACAATTCCTAAATATGTTTCCCCCCCCCCCTTTCACCTCCTTACCCCCCTTTTCCTCCCTCCTTAACCCTCTCCCACATATGACCCAATTTTGAGCCTATTAGGGATACTTTAAAGCCTTTATTACCATCAGGGGTATTTAGAAACCTTTAGTTTAGTTACTTCAACCTCTGCAGTTGTCTTTGAGTTAGCTGTGGGCAGAAAACTAATTTTGGAGAGGTAATTAGAGTGAGAGAACTCTATTTCTTATTGCTAATCTGGCAACCTCTGCGTCATATGAGTCTGAAGGGGTTAATTATCACCTATGCTTCCTCTTATTCACCCTTTTATCGGTTAATTTTCGGCGCGAATTTCCTTCTCGCAGTCTCTATAGCTTGGGTGAGACATATAAAGATCCTTGCAACAGAGAGACTTCTACTTATAGCCGTCAGTGTCGCTTGAGAACTCGGAAGGAGAGGATATATGCCGCCTCAGCTCTCCCCTCACGAATGGACCGGTCGGCAATAATAAGTCTTATTCACCCCCCAAATACTGTACTATTCCCACTTGTTTTATTGCTCTTAAATGTTGATATCTTCTAATTAAACATAAATTAGGCGCATATTAATAAGTAATAACAATTATTGATGGAAAAATTATGATTTTCGTCGGGAATGAACCAAACTACCTTCGTATGGCGGGACGTTTCAAATACCATAGTCTAGTCTTTGCCGGGTTAAGGGATAAAAGTTAAAATTGCCACAACGGTAGACAACTAGTTGGGTGTTCACGGCAGCTTAGCCGAGGAAGTACTGACTGTTTCACTATTCTTCCACATAAGTCAACTGTGATATGTACAAAAGGTACGAAATAAGACTGATAATAACTACCTTAAGTGAAATAGTTACGTTCAGGCCAAATTAATACTCTACAGCGTAAGCAAACGAACACAATGAAGCAAATATGTTAATACAACAGGAAGTAAACATGATTATGTTAATACAACAGGAAGTAAACATGATTATGTTAATACAACAGGAAGTAAACATGATTATGTTAATACAACAGGAAGTAAACATGATTATGTTAATACAACAGGAAGTAAACATGATTATGTTAATACAACAGGAAGTAAACATGATTATGTTAATACAACAGGAAGTAAACATGATTATGTTAATACAACAGGAAGTAAACATGATTATGAAGCGCATTCACATGTTCACTCAACTCATGTTTCATTACTGGCAACCACTATCTCATAGTGCTATAACAATTATATAGGTTCAACTCACGTTTCATTACTGGCAACCACTATCTCATAGTGCTATAACAATTATATAGGTTCAACTCACGTTTCATTACTGGCAACCACTATCTCATAGTGCTATAACAATTATATAGGTTCTATAGATTCGAACCTAATCAGTAATCACGGGTGTGAGGAAACAATTAACATTCGACTCTGCGAGCCAATAGCTAAAAATAATAGAATGAATAACCCACACCAACACAGGTGAAAATATGTGAAAAGATAGCGAAAATTAGAGCCTTTCATAGCGAAACGTGCAATAAAATTATACTCAAGCAATGACAAAGTTCATCGAGACGAAAATGTGCTAAATTAACCCTCTCCGACATATGACGCAATTTTTGAGCCAATTAGGGATACTTTAAAGTCTTTATTACCATCAGGGGTATTTACAAACCTTTAGTTTAGTTACTTCAACCTCTGCAGTTGTCTTTGAGTTAGCTGTGGGCAGAAAACTAATTTTGGAGAGGGTATTATAAGAGTGAGAGAACTCTATTTCTTATTGCTAATCTGGCAACCTCTGCGTCATATGAGTCTGAAGGGGTTAAACGCTATAATTCTAGTGCTATAAATATCTCAACGATAAGGGACATTTCACCGTATCACTACATACGGTGTCATAATGTAAGTCCACTGCAAAATTGTCTATTTATACTAGATAAATGGCTTTTATTTTTGTTTGCAGTGACACGACACACACACATTAATACACAGTAATACACACATACACTCATCAATAAAGATATACACACATGCACACCAGGCAACACGTGCACCCTCACACTGGCAGCCACGTGCACACAAACACACACACACACACACACAACAACACATATACACAAACGCGCAACACGGAAGAAAGGAGGGGTGCACCAGTTGGGGTTGGAACTTGTCAGGCTTCCTTCCTTGCTCTCCCTGGTCAGTGCGTCATGAGTATCTTACTTTCATATTCTGGCTAAAATTAGATAATTATATTCAATATTATTTAGTGAGATAATGACTAAAAGAGTGTATGAGAATGAGGATAAGACGCAGAGAAGAAGAACTAGACCGAGAGTGAGGTGGAGGGATGGAATTGAGTGGCATACAAGTGAAAATAGTGTGGGAGGAAGGTCGCCGGCTGACGGATGACAGTAGTGCATTAAGGCGATTCATTTGTGCTCACCTCATCGGGGATTAAGACGTCGGCAATAGATAGATAGAAAGATACTCAGCTTTAGAATTTCAGAATATCAAATATGCAAATTAAGTAATTAGATATGTAATAGTCTTTTAATACCTTCAGATCCTTCTTAAGTTGAATACTATCACTTACTAATAACTATAATATAATACTATCACTTACTAATAACTATAATATAATACTATCACTATAATATAATACTATCACTTACTAATAACTATAATATAATACTATCACTATAATATAATACTATCACTTACTAATAACTATAATATAATACTATCACTATAATATAATACTATCACTTACTAATAACTATAATATAATACTATCACTTACTAATAACTATAATATAATACTATCACTATAATATAATACTATCACTTACTAATAACTATAATATAATACTATCACTATAATATAATACTATCACTATAATATAATACTATCACTTACTAATAACTATAATATAATACTATCACTTACTAATAACTATAATATAATACTATCACTATAATATAATACTATCACTTACTAATAACTATAATATAATACTATCACTATAATATAATACTATCACTTACTAATAACTATAATATAATACTATCACTTACTAATAACTATAATATAATACTATCACTATAATATAATACTATCACTTACTAATAACTATAATATAATACTATCACTATAATAAAATACTATCACTTACTAATAACTATAATATAATACTATCACTTACTAATAACTATAATATAATACTATCACTATAATATAATACTATCACTTACTAATAACTATAATATAATACTATCACTTACTAATAACTATAATATAATACTATCACTTACTAATAACTATAATATAATACTATCACTTACTAATAACTATAATATAATACTATCACTTACTAATAACTATAATATAATACTATCACTTACTAATAACTATAATATAATACTATCACTTACTAATAACTATAATATAATACTATCACTTACTAATAACTATAATATAATACTATCACTTACTAATAACTATAATATAATACTATCACTTACTAATAACTATAATATAATACTATCACTTACTAATAACTATAATATAATACTATCACTTACTAATAACTATAATATAATGATGAAAATCACTATAATTGTTATACCAGTTTTTTTTTACCAGGTTTATATATTAGCTATAGTGAGTTCTAATGACTGGGAAATTCAGATATATTCACAACTAGCAGGGGTACCCGGCGTTGCCCGGGTAATCACCATAATCACCATCACTACTACCACCACTACTACTACCATAATCACCATCATCAATCACTACTACCACAATCATCACAATACTACTACTACCATAATCACCGGCCTCGACCTCCCTGTGCCTCATTAAACGGCGACCTCGATTTCGGCCGCTAAATGACCTCCGATTTTGGATCTGACCTCATCCGTACCCCCATTTTGGGGGGCTGCGAACAACTTTTGTTCCATACACCTTTTCGATCGGAGGCCTCCTTCTGCCCCAAACGGCAATTATTTTCAATTTTTGTATTTTGTTTTTCAATTTCGGCCTCGAAACGACCTCCGATCGTGGCCTCGCCCCCTCTATGACCTGACCCAGGTCAATTGACACCCACATGCAAAGTTTCAGCTCCCCAGATCCAAAACTGCGGCCGCCTATTAAGAACAGACACACACACACACAGACAATCAAAAATATTATATAGATACATGCATAGAAGTCAAACTATATATAACACCACGTATAATTGTAGAGAACAGTTTTACTTAGTTTAACTCTTACTTATAGATAGTCACATATGAATCAATGATAAGTGGTATACAACAGAAGCTACTATCCTAGCACGATCGAGGATCTAGAAGGAGCTCAGGTATATAAAAAAAAAAAATCTATGTGATTGAGGGAGGCAAAAGGCATAACTGCCTATAGCGAGTGCCTCCCCCATAGTTGAAAGAGTGACAGGGCCAAAATCAAGGGACGTTCGAGCCAAAATGCCTGGACACACGGAGTTTGAAGCAATTTAAGTCATAGGAAGAGGGAAAGACTGATTCTGGGAGAGAGTTCCAGAGCTCAGCTGTTGAGTAGAAGAAAGTTTGAGAGTAACGTTTCACTCTTGGGTTGGAGAGTTGCACAGAGTAGGGGTGGGATTGAGTTGCAAGACGGGTACTACGTGCCCTACGTAGAGGAGGTGGTATGCACTGGGATAGCTCTGAGGAACACTGATTATTATAGTAGCGATAGAATAGCGAGAGAGATGCAACATTGCGGCGGAGAGAGTGAGATTGCAGAGAGTTGGTGAGTGGACGGGAGTTAATGATACGAAAGGCCTTCCTTTCAACTTTGTCTAGGAGAGCGGTGTGAGAGGAACCTCCCCAGACATGTGAACAATACTCAATACAAGGGCGCACTATGCCCCTGTACAGAGCAAGAAACTGTGCAGGGGAAAAGAACCCCCTAAGGCGGTTGAGCACACCCAGCTTCTGGGAGGCTGCCTTAGCAAGACTGGTAATATGGTCCTTCCAAATGAGAGCAGAAGAAAAAGAGACACCAAGAATATTGAGAGAAGATGAAGGGTTGATTTTTGAATTGTTGAAGAATAAGGGATAGTCCGCTGGGAGATCCTGACGGGTAGATAGATGGAGAAATTGGGTTTTGGAAGCATTAAAGTTAACAAGGTTTTCTCTGCCCCAATTGGAAATGGTATTTAGATCAGAATTTAAGAGTTCTATGGCTTCATTACGTTTGTCGTTGAGGGATTGCTGGCTGGGGCGTTCTAAAAAACTAATGGAGTAGTGTAAGGTTGAGTCGTCTGCGTATGAATGGATGGGAATTAAGGTACAGTTAAGGAGATCATTTATAAAAATTAGAAAGAGAATAGGAGATAGGACAGAGCCCTGAGGAACACCGGAGTTTATAGGGTGAGGAAGTGAACAATGGCCGTCCACAACCGCGGCTATGGAACGGCCGGAAAGGAAATTAGAGACAAAGGCACAGATGGAGGGATAGAAACCGAAGGAGGGTAGTTTAGAAATTAAAGATTTATGCCAGACTCTATCGAAGGCTTTCGGTATGTCTAGTGCAATAGATAAAGTCTCACCGAAGACCCGAAAGGAGGATGACCAAGAGTTAGTAAGATATGAAAGAAGATCACCAGTAGAGCGACCCTTAAGGAAGCCATACTGGCGATCTGAGAGCAGATTATGAGAAGAGAAATGCTTAAGAAATTTGGAAGCAAGAATAGTTTCAAAAACTTTAGAAAGACAAGAGATAAGAGCAATTGGACGATAGTTGGAGGGTTGAGAGCGGTCACCCTTCTTTGGGACAGGTTGAATGTGAGCAAACTTCCAGCATGAAGGGAAGACGTTAGAGGATAGACAGAGACGACAGAGTTTGCCTAGGCAGGGAGTCAGCACGGAAGCACAGTTTTTGAGAACAACAGGAGGAACACCGTCCGGACCGTACTCCTTATTAGTGTTAAGCCCAGAGAGGGTAGAAAGTACACCGTTAGAAGAGATTAGGATATTAGGCATAAGTAAGAGAGAGGAGGGCGGAGAGGGAGGAATAGCACCGGAATCATCCAAGGTGGAGTTTCTAGCAAAAGTTTGAGCGAAGATTTTAGCTTTGTCAGAGGAAGAAGTGATGGTTGTGTCATCAGAGTGGGAAATTGGTGGGAAAGACGAGGAAGAGAAATTGTTGGAGAGGTTTTTGGCTAGATGCCAGAAAGCTTGGGAAGAGCTAGAGTTGGATAGTTCAGTGCATTTATTATTGATGAAAGAGTGTTTGGCAAGTCGAAGAACAGATTTGGCTTGATTCCGGGCAGAAACATATGAAGAATGAGAGTCTTGAGTTTTAAGGCGGCGGTACCGTTTGAATGCTTCCTCCTTATTGCGGACAGCAGTAGAACAGGCGTGAGTAAACCAAGATTTTTTAGCATTAGTCTGAGAGAAAGAGAATGGAATGTATGCTTCCATGCCCGATAGGATTACCTCGGTAATGCGTTCAGCACTCTCCGAGGGTCCTCGGCCATGGAAGCAGAAATCATTCCATGGGAAATCAAAGAAGTACTGCCGAAGAGCCTCCCAGTCGGCAGCGCCAAAGTGCCACAAGCGCCGCCGGCTAGGAGGATCGGGTGGCCGTACTGGAGAGATAGGACAGGTGACAGAGATAAGTATAGATTTAGATTTAGTTTACCTCTTGTACAATATAACAAAATTACATTATTAACACTGTTGAGCCGGATCACTGTGTGCTATCTTAATATTTATATATATAACTTGAAGCACACAAATGGATGAGGGTTTACACCGAGTCTAAATATAATGGACTCTAATTATATATCGCACCTTACGCACTGGTGTAAATTAGGCAGAGTCGATATATTAGGACTAACTTTGAACACACATTATACAATGGTGGAAGTTAGGCAGAGTAGATATATTGAGACTAACTTTGTAGCACACCTTACACACTGGTGGAAGTTAGGCAGAGTCGATAATGTTAAGACTAACTTTGTAGCACACCTTATGCACTGGTAGAAGTTAGGCAGAGTCGATACATTAGGACTCTAACTTTGATACCTCGTCACTGGTATCGACTTAATGTAGGTTTTATATCAACACTCCAGAATTAACACTTGGAGTAAAAGATTGAGGTAACAGCTTGCAGTCATCCGAGTCTCCGTTGGGCCGTTCAGGTTGGCCTGTCGTATGGATTAGTTGTTTAAGTTACAGATGGGTTAATGGGTATATAGGGTCTTAAATGAGGCTCCTTAAGTATCATGATACTGGGCCTCATCGGACAAACGCGAGTATTGTTTTAGCAGGGGAGCTAGGGATACTCGACTATCCTGACCGTTATATTAAGGTAGATGAAATAATCCATAATTACCTGCCTATAGCTAGGCATGGTGGGCCAAAGGGAGGGAGCCAAGAATTTAAAGGGCTGGGACCCTGCCTCACAGTCTGGGGGCCGGGAAACTACTGAGTTAACAAAGGCCCGGGCTCCTTAGAGAGGGATGCTATGGGGTTGCTAGATACTTCCTTTTGTAACTTACTGATGCCTAACTTACCAGTCCAAATTGCATCAAAATCGCGTCATAAACTTATTTTTGGCGAATATTTCTAACTTACAGGTGGCATTATGACGCGATTGCGTCATACGGTCACTCTTGGGCTAGTGTCGTTATGACGCGATCGCGTCGTAGGAATGCGAGAGGGTTAAAAAGGATGTAGCACAGTTTTCATTCTTAAAAATCACAAGGCAGTCATCAACGTATCTACGATAAAGACACGGTTTTATATTACTGGGACAGTTTTTGAGCCAAAGTTGTTCATAATAACACAACAAAATGTTAGCAAAAGTCGGACCAAGAGGTGATCCCATAGCTACCCCATTAATCTGCTTAAATAGTTCTTTATTAAAGAAAAACAGTCCATCCTTAACACATAAAGCTAATAGTCCTTTGAACACAGTTTTAGTCATACCTTTAGAATTATCTACACCGTCATATAATAATTTGATAATAATGCCAAGGGTTTCGTTGATAGGGATATTTGTAAAGAGGGACTGAACATCAAAACTGCACATATAATAGGAGTCTGGTACATCAGTTTTCGATAAGAATTCGTTAATTCGTAAGAATTGTTAACAGTTTATTCATTATTGGTTAAGCCACTCAAGATTGGGACTAAAAACTTGGATAGTTTAAATGAAGCCGTATTGTATGCCGCCATGCCCTCACTCAACAGTAAGGGATCATTCTGTGTCTTGTGATATTCCCCTTGAAGATGAACACTTTAGTATTATATCTAGTTCACCAAATAATAGCTTAAGAATATTAGAGTCCCTTTACATTAAGCAACTCAAACCCTCCCTCAATGACACCGTGTCTGCTGTACCCTTAAATGTTGCCTAACTATTCAATTTCATGTTAAAATCAAGTTCATTACCTTCGGTATTTTAATATATTGTGCATTTATTTGATTTATAGACTACTGATGATGACACACTGATGTCGATACGTTTGAAGAATTTGAATAAAGATGGCGCTTTTTGCGACTTCGCTTGTGATTTTGTTCCTCTCGAAATTGAGGTTCCCCACGAACACTCCTGTATCCGATCTCTACTTCTTCACCATGTGTTACACCTCACCCAGCCACACCCCCAATCTTCTTGCTACTTTACTGACTTCAGACAACATCTGGATACACTCGACTGCCTTGATAAGGGTTCCTTATCTCACGATATTTGTTGGCCTTTGTTCATTGGCTTCTGCATCTTTATCTCACCGTCAGACTATAGCTGCTATGACTTTGTAAATTAATGACTATACTAACATTTAATTGTGTGTGTCAACTGACTGAGAAAATGGTGACATGACCACATGGTGGCTAGACCACATGATAACATTATTTGTTATGGACAATTGCAGCTTTGGTAGGACCATCGCAGATGATCGTGTCGCTTGAAGTGTCCTTAAACAAGAAAAAGAAACATACAAAAACCTGTCCTCTCACCGTTATTATATTTAGTAAATATATATTTAATTATTTTGGCCAGCAAGAGGACAAGTGAAGGAGAAAGATGATGAAGAAGAAGAAGCAGAAGTGGAAAAAGGGAGAAAAGGAAAGTAGAAAGAGGATAAGAGGAAGTAACAAGACAAGAAGGTAAGATAAAAAAAGGGGGAAGATAAAGATACGGATGAAGTAGAGGAGGTGGAGGAGAAGATCAAAATGAGGAATAATAGAGGTGGAGGTGGAGGAAAAGTCTCAGGAGTCTGGTAAGAGGAAGTAACAGGTGAAGAAGGTGAGAGACAGGTCACCTACAGTCGTGATGCCGCTCAAACATCCTACTCTCATTTTCTTTATCCCATCCCCCTTCTCTTCCTCCGTCTTCTTCTTCTTCCTCTATCTCCTTCTTCTTCTCTTTTCTTCTGCTTTACCTATCTAGCTATCACTCACATCCCCAAATAGCTAAATTTGTAATATTTTCGATAGAAAATATGTCACCAGTGAAGCTGGATTTTTCATAAACTGCTCGCTCGCATGGAACATAAACTGCACGCTCGCATGGAACAAATCACCACCTGCATTGCACGCTCGCATGGAACAAATCACCACCTGCATTGCATGCTCGCATGGAACAAATCACCACCTGCATTGCACGCTCGCATGGAACAAATCACCACCTGCATTGCACGCTCGCATGGAACAAATCACCACCTGCATTGCACGCTCGCATGGAACAAATCACCACCTGCATTGCACGCTCGCATGGAACAAATCACCACCTGCATTGCACGCTCGCATGGAACAAATCACCACCTGCATTGCACGCTCGCATGGAACAAATCACCACCTGCATTGCACGCTCGCATGGAACAAATCACCACCTGCATTGCACGCTCGCATGGAACAAATCACCACCTGCATTGCACGCTCGCATGGAACAAATCACCACCTGCATTGCACGCTCGCATGGAACAAATCACCACCTGCATTGGGATCATCGTCTTAAAATCCTACTCCACCTTCTCCTACATATCTCTTTCATTTGCATTATATTTTCCATTCCTGCCTACCCTCTGTCTAAATTGTCAACTTCTCCCTCCTCTTTGAGTTCTGGCAATAGTAGATGGCGCCTTTTATCATTTCAATCTGGCCATCAATGGAATATTTTATGACAATATGAAGTTTATGTGGGAGTCAAGGGTTAATCAAGCTAGCTATATCTCCTCTGAATAATAAGCTCCTCCCCAAATTCAAGAAGATCGTCTACTGTCAGCCAGATAATATTGAAAATGACTTATTGTATTGTATTGAAGGAGTTGAATTTATGGCCACATGAACCACCCCCTTCCCTTCCCCCCTTTCCAACCCCCTCCCCCCCAGTAATTAGGGCCAGGTGGCGACTTCCGGTGTTATCTCACTTGTGTTCTCAGGAGGCTGTCACACACACACACACACACACACACACACACACACACACGAAGATAAATTGACACGAAGATTTACACGATAATACACTATCATATACTAATACAGGAGCACAATGATATACACATTACACACAGACCCATGCGCGCACACACAAACATACAGTAATATACACATACATACATGAGCCTAACCTCCCCCTCTCTGAACAAATAGTCAGAATCTCCTCTTCCCACCAACACATACACACACATACACACACACACAAGTAACCTCTGATCCATGGTAACACAGGGGGGGGGAGGAGAGGAAATCTGGTGGGTAAAGGGGTAAAGGGTAGAGCAGAGGGGTCAGAGGTGGCCAGGCGTGCCAGGGCGGGTCAGGGGGGAGGTCAAGGGTCACAGGGAGAGGAAGGAAGGGAGGCCAAAATTGTGGGAGAGGGAGGCTGGACAAGATGAACAAAAAGGTATGGTGGCTAGGAAGATGTGTGTGTGTCTGTATGTGTATATGTGTGCATGTGAGAGAGTACAAAGGTATGGTGGCTAGGAAGATGTGTGTGTGTCTGTATGTGTATATGTGTGTGTGTCTGTATGTGTATATGTGTGTGTGTCTGTATGTGTATATGTGTGCATGTGAGAGAGTACAAAGGTATGGTGGCTAGGAAGATGTAATAATAATAATAATAATAATAAACGGTTTATTAACCCTTTATTAGCGGCTCACCACTTAAGTCGTATTTAATAAAGCTGGACTATGTGGCGGCGCTCGACATAACTCGAGTGGCAATTTCAGCACGTAATGTGGCTGAGAGAGAGAGACAAGTGGTGGCAGGAGACTAGCGAGCGTATGACTGCTCCAGACCACCGCGGCGAACCTACTGACACAAATCTCAGCTCCCTCCTCCCTCTCTCACTCGCTACATACTCAATTATGTACCGAAAGTACCGAATTACCTGCTTTTTGCACTCGCGTTGCACGGTTATTGCAAGAAAACTATCCATCATACAAGGATCGTTATGGTGTCATTCGAAAGCTCTGTTTATGCCCTTTCAGGGATAGATACTTGTTTTACGTTCTGGGTCTTATTTAGGCATGAAAATGATCACGTAAACAGCCCTATTTTGGCTAAAAACACCCCGCTGGGCGGTACACATTAATAAACCGCATAGGCCGCTCGTAAGGTGTTAAAGAATGGCAGCCTCATGAGCTGAAAATACACATTTTACAATTTAGTGGAAGAACATGAGATGTACAGATATGAGGATGGTAAGCTTAGTTTACAAACAAAATAAATAAATACAATAATGATGCATGTGCAGAATACAAATTATCATAAAATAACCATGAGAGTAAGTGATATACAGTACATATACACATTTATTTACTTACTCATATACAGAACATACGTATATACTGTACACGTACGTGCGCACATACATATACATACATATATAGGAACATAAGAACATGCAGTAAGTGTGCACATGTCCGTATACACAAACGCTCACGTATGCACACAAACATACATACATACAGAAACTGTTTTGGTAAGTCAGGTAAAGAGGGTGCGGGTACTACAATGGGAGGTTAATCCTCGGTAGTGTGTGTGTGTGTGTGTGTGTGTGTGTGTGTGTGTGTGTGTGTGTGTGTGTGTGTGTGTGTGTGTGTGTGTGTGTGTGTGTGTGTGTGTGTGTGTGTGTGTGTGTGAGACAGAAGGCGAAATATGGAAGAGCTGGGCGTTCTATTGTTAAGGGTGGGAATACATAGATGAAGATACGCGAACACTTAATAATAGATAATGCTTGTGCATAGATTTATAATCAGAAGTTGCGCTAGTGAGCAATATGTTCTCGCTCATATGTACGTATATTTACATACATATGTGCATATGACCATATAAATATAAATACACGTACAGTACATATATATATTATACCTTATATTCTCAACCGGGCTCGAACCATTGACAGCACGTACACACAGACATACATATACATAAATATATGCACATTACATGCATATATGCTCTTCTCTTATCCTACCTGATACTCTCAGCCGGGCTCGAACCACAAACAGTATACACTATACACATATATATATACATAAATAACGCATACATACATACACATATACGCACACATACATACACATATACTGCACATACATAGATACATATATACACATATACATAAACAAACTCAAGCAAATACATACATAATTATATTCTAATACACACACGCACACACACTTATGCATATATTATTAAAGGTGGGCGCGTATATATGGTGTGACAGACCGTTATTACACATTATTAATAATATTAACAATGGTTGGGATAGGACTATTTTTATATCTGTCAGTTCTTGCTCTTATTGGTTGAAGTGTGTTGAAATGACGAGCTGCACGTGTAGGTCTAGGGGCGTCTGGTGGAAGTAAGTTTCTGTGTCGTGGGTGAACAAGCAGCTTAGATGCAAACTGTTTGAGTGTGTTGTAGTGGTGGGTTGAAAGTGCAGGTATGCTAAGGGTGGTGAGAGCTTCCTCGTACCCTGGATATGTGCCACCCAGGATGATCCTGCATGCCCTCCTCTGAACTCTCTCCAGTTGACGTTGTTGTGTTAGGGTTAGAGAGGAGGACCAGGCGGGAGAGGCGTAGGTGAGCTTAGGGAGTATAAAGGTGTTATATATACTCTTCAGCTCATCTCCGGCGCCCCCAGGGATCTCAACCGCCTTAGCATAAATAACTTGTAAGTGGCGGTCCTGACTGTGGTAGTTACATGTTTCTTCCAGTTCAGTTTGTTGTCCACAGTGATTCCGAGGAGTTTGGTGGATTCAACAAGCTGAAGGGGATGAGGACCAATTGTGACAGTGGGTGGAGGAAGGTCGGTAACGGAAGTGTTGATGTGCATGACCACTGTCTTGTCATGATTTAAGTCACATGATTGTCTGTGGTCCAGGCTTGAAGACGGTCGAGGATGTCTTGTAGGGGGTCATAGTTAGGGGAGGTGTTATCGACAGTAATGCCGACTGTCGAGTCATCCACGTACTTCCAGTGGAATGGGGTGTCCTTTAGGGCATCATTAATCAAGATGAGGAACAATAGAGGCCCCATCTTTGTGCCCTGTGGGACTCCACAAGTGATGTCTAGGAAGGTGGAGATGAAGCCTTGGTATCGCACTGCTTGTCATCTGTCACTAAGGAAGTCGGTCAACCACGCAACCAGGGTAGGATGTAGCCCCAACTTTATGGCTTTGTTGATGATGATGGTGTGGTCAACAAGGTCAAATGCTTTCCTGAAGTCAATAAAGGCAAGGGCGAGGGAAGTCTTTCTCTTCTCAAGATTTGTGTAAATATAATCTAGGAAGCTAATAAGACAGTGAGTGGTGGAGGAGGTTTTTACGTTGCCAAACTGTTGGGGATCTATCAAGTGACGGATTTGTGAGTAAGCCCAGGTGAATACAAAGTCCTCACAGATTAGACTAGGGATGGGCGTAATGGCAATTGGTCTGAGTTCATTAAGAGAATGTGGGGAGGGGGTTTTGGGGATTGGAGTGACGTATGAAGTTTTCCAGTCTGCAGGGCATTTACTTTGCCTTAAGGAGGCATTAATTATCGAGCAAAGGGGGGTGGCAAATTCCACTGAAAATTCTTTGTATATTTTCATGGGTAGGTCTACTGGGGTTGTTGATCTTTTTGATTTGAAACTGGAAAGCTTTTTGGCCACTTCAAATTCTTGAACAGTTACTGGGGGGGAAGGGGATGGGAGGAAGGCAGGGAGGTTGGTGCGGTCTAGTTTGGGGAGGGTTTGGCAGATGGTAGAGAAGTGATTATTTATCAGTTCAGGTGCATCTACACGAGGGACATGGGAAACACAGGGGATCGAAGGAGTCCCACTACTTAAGCCACAAAGATTCTTAATTTTAGAGTACCACTGACTGATATTGGTTTGTTTTAAATGATGAATCTTTGTAGGGTAGTAGGACTTCTTCGCCCAACGGATTTCCCTTATCACAATGTTGCGTAGGTCCTTGTAGTGATTGTTGTCCGTGTAGAAGGCCTTATTCCGATTCTGCATCAATCTCTTGATCCGAGGAGTAATCCATGGGACGTCAGAGGGGTGCATTTTGGTCCTCTTGGTGGGGAAGAAGTGGTGGTAGGCTTCGGTGGTGGTAGATACAAAGTTGTCCCATTTGGCATTAACATCTTCTTCAGTGAGAACCTCCGTCCACGGGTAATGAACCAACCACTGCCCGAACCCCCGCATTGGAGAGTCTGGCGTTGGTCGGTAGGTCCGGATGACGGGGGTCTGTTGATGGGAGGTGGTAGGGGCAGATGACCAGAACACAGAGAGATGAGTGCTGCGTCCCACAGGAGGTAAAGGTTCAGGTGGGAGGTACTGCTCATCCATGTCTGTCAAAATAAGGTCAAGAGTGTTGTGGTTGTGGGTGGGGAAGTCAACAATTTGTGAAAGATGCAGCTGTTCTTGAATCTCACAGGTGTCTAGTTCATTGAAATCCCCACAAACCACCAACTTGGATGATGGAAATTGGAGTTTGAGATCATCACATGTATCGATGATATGGTTGATTAGTGCGGGGCCGGTGGGTGAGCGTGGTGGGTGGTAGATCACACAGTAGATAATGGAGGCAGTGTGACGAGGGTGGGAGGGGGGATTAACTCTCACCCAGAGTGCTTCGATTCCCTCCGGGACCTCAATAACCAGGCGAGATGCACACAGCTGTTTCCGGGCGAAAATAGCTACTCCTCCCCCCCTCCTCTCTGTCCGAAGTTGGTGAAAGAGGTCATAGTCTTGTATCACGCATATTTCGGGGGTGATTTGCCATGCTTCAGTAACTGCTACAATATCAGCACTAATTTGTTTAACTGTCACAATAAGTTCGTCGAGTTTATTACACAAAGAGGTGACATTGGACAGTAGCAGCGATGGGAGGTTATACCAAATACGGGGAACCTCAAAATGTGCGTATGGTTTCTCTACTGTGACTTTTTTAGGTACTTTTTTGTGTGTTTTTATGATAGGAATTCGCTTGGGAATATTCCTACCTCCTCTCCGGCCACGATTGTGAAAAATGTTCAATTCTTTTAAACGCACTATAGTGTCTGAAGGTGGGTATCCAGCCCCCTTTTTAAGACGAATTAAGGAGGAGGCAGAGTAGCAAGGCAACATGGTTGATTATGGTCTGTTTCCTGTTTCATGTCTAGTTCGTTTGGTAATACACAATCACACTGTAAATTACAATTGCACTTATCATAAATAGATTGTTCACTTGAGGTACAGATACGGTGATGGAGTCGAGGATGAACTGTGTGAAGGTGAAAGGTGAAAGGTCACAAATCCGACCCGGGCGGCTACGAGAGCGCCTTGGAGCACGTCTTCACCTCACGGTATCAGGCGGCCGAGTCAAAGAATTTCATTTCAAACATGTGTGTGTGTCTGTATGTGTATATGTGTGCATGTGAGAGAGTACAAAGGAGTACAAAGGAAATCAAGCAACAACAGGTATAGTGACCCTTCTAGATTGCTTGTCCTCCGAAACACTGAGGATCAAGTGTCCAAACAGTGGTTTAGAGTGGGTAAGGGAACATTCAAAAGGGAATTACTGCCCTGGAACTAATGTCCGTGGCAGGATTAGGGAGTTAGTAGAGGACAGATGGGTTAGTAACTGAGGGGGGGATAAAATAAAGTTCTTCATTTACAAACGCAGTCAGTCGCGGGTTTAATGAGAGATATTTGTCTAGGCGGAGTTTAAATGAATCAACGGTGATGCAGTCTATAAAGTTTCGGGGAAACCCATTCCACAAGTTGACAACTCGATTGAAGAAGAAATTCTTAGATTCGTGCGAGTTAAAAGATTTACCAATAATTTTGCAACCGTTTCCCCGCGTGTAATTAGATTGGTCGATAGTGAAGTACTTACTACAGTTCATATTGTCGATGCCTTTGATGATTTTGAACACTTGAATTAAGTCACCTCTTAATCTGCGCTGGGTTAAAGGAAATAGATTTAATTCTCTAAGACGCTCTTCATATGGTTTGTTCTTTAGGCTAGGTATCATTTTGGTAACTCTACGTTGAACTCGTTCTAGCTTGTTTATATCTTTTTGGTAATAAGGGCACCAGGAGTGAACGCAGTATTCCAGAAGAGGGCGGACTAAGGAATTGTAAAGGGTTAGGATAACTTCTTTGGATTTATGCTCAAATGACCTGCCTATAAAGCCAATTATTTTGTTTGCCTTCTTAACAACTTCTGAACATTGTTGACTCGGTTTTAGGTTACTCGATATTGTTACTCCCAGATCGGTTTCTCTGTTTACATTCTTAAGCTGAGTGCCATTCATCGAATAGTTTGCTTTCTCATTTAGGTATCCGACATGTAGTACTTTACATTTATCCGCATTGAAACTCATTTGCCAAATTTGGGCCCAACATGACAATTTATCTAGATTGTGTTGCATATCGTCAACTTGTTCTTTTGAGAGTACGCTATTTGCAATTTTTGTATCGTCAGCAAATTTTGAGATTGTACAGGTGAGACCCTCATTTATGTCGTTGATGTAAATTAGAAAGAGAATTGGTCCTAGTATCGATCCCTGGGGTACCCCGCTACTTACATTGGTCCATTTAGATGCCTTACCGTTTATGACTACCCTTTGCCATAACATACCCTGTTGCTGAGCCAATTTTCTATCCATTTCAACACACCGTCTTGTATTCCATGCACTTTTAGTTTTAGCAGTAAACGTTTGTGGGGAACTTTGTCAAAGGCCTTTTGAAAATCAAGGTATATAATATCTACAGCTTTACTCTCATCGTAGAGGTTGAGGATATCGTGGAAGAAGTCTAAGAGGTTTGTTAAACAGGAACGTTTTTTACGAAAGCCGTGTTGAGTATCTTTAAGTATGTTATTTTCCTCTAAGTGATTTACGAGTCTGTCTCGTATGACCGTTTCTAGCATTTTACAAACAACTGAGGTTAAGCTAATTGGACGATAGTTACTGGGTAGGGATTTGCTGCCTTTTTTGAATATTGGTGTTATGTTGGCTAGCTTCCACTGATCAGGCATAGTTCCAGACTGCAAGGATTTATTGAATAGTAATGTCAGTGGTTTGGAGAGCTCATCCTTAGCTTCCTTTAGAACTCTAGGCGAGATTGTATCAGGTCCTGGCGTTTTATTTACCTTGAGTTTATCTAAACAATTCAATACTTCTCTCTCTGTAACGGTGATATTGCTTAGAACATCTGAATTATCAATCTGAATCGGCGATGGTGTAGGGATATCACTGAGGTCTTCTGTTGTACAAACTGATGCAAAGAAGGTATTGAGGACATTACTCATTTGTACTTCGTCTTTGGTGTATTCTCCATTTTCATCGACTAACGGTCCTACAGTTGAAGTAACTACTTTTTTCTTTCTGATATAACTATAGAATTCTTTCGGGTTTGTTTTACTTTGATTCGCAATATGTAACTCTAAGGTCTTTTTACTCTGCTTAATTCACTTTTTGGCTTTGCGTCGTAGCTCTACAAATTTCACCCGTTCTTCGTAATTTTGTGAGGATTTTAATCTATCATTAGCAAATTTTTTAGCAAGCAGGCAGTTTGAAATATCTTTATTCCACCATTTGGGCTTATTATTATGGCCTGGACGCCGTATTTTCGATGGTATGCAGTCTTGCACTGCTTTTAGGTAAGTGGTTTCGAATAACTTCCAAGATGTATTTATGTCGTTATTGTTAATTAAAAAGCTCCAGTCAGTTTCTTTAAACATAGCGGCGTCTAAGTATATGGAAGTTTGCTTTCTTGAAATTAGGGACTTTTTCGATGCTACTATTTGGTTCGTTACTAGTAAACTTTAAAGTGAAAGTTATCGTACGATGGTCGCTGTTACTGAATTCATCACCAACATTCAAATTCTCTATCATTCTTCTTTTGTTGCAAGTACAATGTCAAGAACGTTATTACCACGGGTCGGCGTTCGAACAAATTGATAAAGCGAACTCTCTTGCAAGTTTGTATACAAGGCATGTCCGGAGTGTGAAGTAAGAGTATCGCCCCACTTGGTCACAGGTAAATTAAAGTCGCCAAAAATTACGGTATCTTGTGAGTTACTTACATCTGCAATTTGTTCGTAAATTTCTCGGTCAGTTTTCACTGATTGAGCTGGAGGTCTGTATATTAATGCAAGTATTATTTTTGTACCTTTATTATTCTTTATTAGCACAAAAGATGTGTCGACGTTCACAATTTGAGGTTTTGACACGAGGGTCGGGTTAAGACTTTCTTTGATATAAAATAAAAGGCCACCTCCATTTTTATTTATTCGGTTGTTCTCAAACATTACATAACCGGGAAGTGAATACTCTGCTAAAAAGTCTCTATCTTCTGTATTGAGCCAAGATTCTGTTATGCCAATCACATCATAATTTTCTGTAAACACTAGTTCCTCTAAATCTGAAAATTTATTGCGTATGCTACGAGCGTTTGCATAGAAAACCATTAAAGTTGCGGTTTTAGAACTCACAGAACGTTCTTTCATCGAATTTTTGGTTCTGGTCGGATCTACATTTACATTCATGGCTGTCCTCGGTCCTCGGTCTTTATCCCTGGCGGTTTTTAATTTGGGTCGTGTTGGTGGAGCTTTATCCAAATTCGCGGTTCTTGACGGATTAGTATTTAATTCCTTTGTAGGTTGCCGTCCTCGCTGTCTTCGGTCCTCCTTCCTGGTTGTCCTGTGCTGAGTCGATTTCTTCTCCGAAAATCCGTCACCGCATCGTTGAGAAGACGCCCAAAACGTGCTGCTCCCACCTGGTTCAGATGAACTCCATCGTCCGAAAACAAATAGTCATCGTAGTAGAAATTGTCCCAGGTGTCGACGAATCCCACGTTCTCCTTCCTGAAGAGGTTTGCTAGACAAAGATTTGTGCTGGTGGCTATGTTGTAAAATCGGCTCTCTACACCGAGCCGGGGGACGATTCCTGAGACGATGATCCTTGATGACTTCTCCTTAAACGACTTGATCAGCTGCTGGTACTTTAAAAGCAAATCTTCCGACCGGGTTCGCTGTACATCGTTGGATCCAACGTGGATGACGTACATTGTATTAGCAGGGGCCAGCTTTGATACTTCGTCAACTGCTGCAACTACGTCGTCCACACCACCACCAGGGATACAAAAACGCTTCCTGGTCTTAGGTGCCCTGGCGCAAAACTCTGTGAGCTGACCACGTATCATCGAGTCTCCCATGAGCCGGGCTTCTTCTATTTCCTCTTCGTCATCTGGGTCTGTGAGTATCTGGAAACGGTTTTGACACTCGGTAATCGGTATGTGTTTCCTGGTCTTGGGGCAAACGTTGTTCCTCACGACGCGGAAGTTGTCTTGAGGAGGAAGAGAGTCACTATTTGTATCTTGAGTATCGGAAACATCAGCTGAAGTGGCTACTGTAGGCGTTGAATTGTTGGCAACTGACGTTGGCAGTTGAGAGAGAGAGAGAGAGAGAGAGAGAGAGAGAGAGAGAGAGAGAGAGAGAGAGAGAGAGAGAGAGAGAGAGAGAGAGAGAGAGAGAGAGAGAGAGAGAGAGAGAGAGAGAGAGAAAGTGAGAAAGAGAGAGAGAGAGAGAGAGAGAGAGAGAGAGAAGCAGAGAAAAAGAGAGAAAATTAATTTAGTTGAATCGTCAGCTCTAAAAGGCATTGCATGCAATGCTAAACTTTATTACTTGTCACCACCACCAAGGCCACTTCAAATCCTTCTTTTTCCTACCTTCTTGTAGCACACTAGATTTGAATTCCCAACATAAAGATTGGCTCCAGCTACATATTGATGAATTTTATTGATAAAAATCCAGTAACAGAAAGTATGGGTGTATCCTAATCACATGAAAAGTCAACGTCATATTCAACTAAGTGGTTGAATTCAGCTGATTGAACTAATCTGGTTAAGTATTCGAATTCTTGGTAAAAAAGTTGAATCAGATTGAGCTGTCGAAAGGTCAAGTGAATTTGTTTTACCAAGCAGTTGATTCATTTAACCCTTTCTCTGAGGGCTTATTTGCGCTATTTAGGGCATATTCAGGCACTCCTGAATGATTAATAAAGTATCTGCATTAAACCCTGGAGAGGATTCGTGGGGTCATTTAAGGAACGCGAAAATCCGCCTTTGTCTATGCTTGCATGTCACGTGACCGGGGGAGCCAATAGGAGGCTGAATTTCCTGGTGAGGCAAGCCATCTATCAGTAGGAGCTGGGACCCCACCAAAGACAGACCTGCGCTGCTCGCTCCTCCCACCACAACCCTTTCACCCCTTTTCCGGTGCCACATATGACCCAGTAAACACAGTAAGTTTTTGTACCATATTTGTTGAAAGTTACAGTAATCATATGTTTCATGCCTTTGTATTAGACTTAGGACTTTCAGTCTTCTACACATGATGGCTAGATTGTGTGACGTCGTGTCCTGACTGTTGCCAGATATCTGAGTTGCCATATGCCGCCACAATTTTTTTTTCTTGTTTTTTTTGTCTTGTTTTTTTTTTCTGATTTCGCTATTGGTGTATTTCCTCATTGAATTTGACAAAGTACTTACCTGTTATGCCCCCAGTGACTACCTACCCATTTCCTTATAATTTTACCTGGTTTCTGCTGATTGATTGGTACCAATTAGTTACCTGTCATGCCCCCAGTTGCCCAGGGACAAGCTACCCATTTTATTACCATTTTACCTGTTCCTGGTGATTGAATTTGACAAAGTACTTACCTGTTGTGCCCCCAGTGACTACCTACCCATTTCCTTATAATTTTACCTGGTTTCTGCTGATTGATTGGTACCAATTAGTTACCTGTCATGCCCCCAGTTGCCCAGGGACAAGCTACCCATTTTATTACCATTTTACCTGTTCCTGGTGATTGAATTTGACAAAGTACTTACAAGTTGTGCCCCCAGTGACTACCTACCCTTTTCCTTATAATTTTACCTGGTTTCTGCTGATTGATTGGTACCAATGACTTACCTGTCATGCCCCCAGTTGCCCAGGGACAAGCTACCCATTTTATTACCATTTTACCTGTTCCTGGTGATTGAATTTGACAAAGTACTTACCTGTTGTGCCCCCAGTGACTACCTACCCATTTCCTTATAATTTTACCTGGTTTCTGCTGATTGATTGGTACCAATTAGTTACCTGTCATGCCCCCAGTTGCCCAGGGACAAGCTACCCATTTTATTACCATTTTACCTGTTCCTGGTGATTGAATTTGACAAAGTACTTACCTGTTGTGCCCCCAGTGACTACCTACCTATTTCCTTATAATTTTACCTGGTTTCTGCTGATTGATTGGTACCGATTAGTTACCTGTCATGCCCCCAGTTGCCCAGGGACAAGCTACCCATTTTATTACCATTTTATCTGTTCCTGGTGATTGAATTTGACAAAGTACTTACCTGTTGTGCCCCAGTGACTACCTACCCATTTCCTTATAATTTTACCTGGTTTCTGCTGATTGATTGGTACCAATGACTTACCTGTCATGCCCCCAGTAGCCCAGGGACAAGCTACCCATTTTATTACCATTTTACCTGTTCCTGCTGATTGAAATTTACCAAGTACTTACCTGTTATGCCCCCACATTTTTGTTTTTTATATTTTTTTAATATTTTTAGGGTGTAGTATGTATTATTCAAGCAGTATTCATCATTCACATGAGTTGTGATCAAAATCCATGCATTTATAATCATCCTATACATTGTGGAAAGTGTTGTCTACTTTCAGAGGGTTGCGGCCGGAGCGGTGCTGGGAGATAAGGTTAACCCTTTCAGTACTGTGTGTGTATAACTACTCCAAACCCCCATTATTCATACTGATATTGTTCTTAGGTTGTTTAGGAATGTCCATGGTGATTTATAGGCAGATTCATAAACAATTTGTTCAGTTATGAATTTTTTTCTCTCAAATTTTTGCCGAAAACTGTCTGACGTCTCGGAGTTAAGTGTACACAATGCTATGTCATTGCTATTTACTAGTTCTGATCTCAATATTTAGGGTTTCCCTGTGTTCCAGTGTTGGTTGGCACTATTCTGACAAAGTTTCAGCTAAATCCACCAATATTTAGGCACCCATTTGATTTTCTGTAAACCATTGATCATTTTTTTGAGTTTTCGAAATTAACCCTTTTTATTCTTTGCACAGATCGCGCCCTATGGGACCCAGGTCGACAAGACTGCAGCTGATGAGGTCTACACCATCCCCCTACTAGTCACCAGAGTTTCACTATCCTCCGGGAACTTTAAGTATTTATTTTTATTTTTTAGTAAACTTAGTCATTTTCTTAAGTTATTTTTCTAGAATAATCATTAAAAATATAAAAATCACTCTGATTTTCAATTCCACTTCACATTAGATTAAGCATTCCTTATATTACATGTTCAAATGTAGACAACAAATCTATCTCAATTACCTGATTTTTGGCGAATATTTTAGTGCGGCGTGCCACTTTCGACCCTCGTTTCCTTTACCGTACGCGTTAGAATGCGAAACCTGTCCAGGGTTAAATGAACTGTATTCTGCCGAAAACTAGGCGAAAATAGCTTCAAAATGACACCAGAATGAGCTTCGTAGGTGGCGGGGTTCACCCGCAGCGTTGCCATAGACATTCGGGAAAACTTGCTAATTATTAGCTCTCTCTCGCTCGGCAACACTGTCGAGACAGCCACGCAAGACCACAGTCTCCCTCAGTGAGTGGCTGGCTGCTCTGAGGGTCGGACGGAGGTCCCTCATGCTCCCGCCCACTGACACTCGATTTCTACGGCTTTTATAGGCTTTTAAAGCCTGGAAATTGCTGTAAATTGCCTATGCATTCCAGAACATTACCCGCAGGGAAAGGTTTAAAGGGCATAGCTCATAAAATATCCCATTCCAATTTATCACTGTCTAACTCATGTTCATGCATCACCGATACTGCACAGTTGTCTTGGTTTAGCATAAATTGTAATCTAAAGTAGTAAACAAAGCCAAGTAAGATATTTTAAACTTGAAAAGTTGATGGCAAGCCCTGTCGCCTCTCTCTTGTGGTTGTGGTAGACCGCAGGTTTCGAATCTGTTTTGATATTGCCTTTACCTAGCTTACCCTGATATAGTTCGTACATGATGAAGTAATGTGAAGGCAGTATTTGATATTTATTTCACATGAGTGTAAAATGTGTCTATCCTTATGTATTCATCAATGCAATTATACATATTGGCAGCTCAATCCATATGGCAACACTAATGGTACCGACCTTAACGGTAAAAAGGTCTGTTTGTAGATAGTGTACAGCCAACATATCAAAATATTCCATCTTGATTTTCAATTTCAAAGTGCATTATTCGATAGCTTGCCATTATTTCTACACTTCATTATTAAGCTTATGCTGCTCATACAATTACTCATACCTCTTTGAATATCTGTCCATCTTTGTAACTGCTTTCACAGCATGGAGTACTTAACAAAAATACTGAGACTCAAAATGGTGGCCAGTGACCTGATTCCTGAAACTCTTTGACCGATCGATCGTGTTATTCTATGGGTACCCCAATGCCTCTTTATACGTCACGACAGTTCGGAAATGCCTCTCACCACCACCATTCAAAACACTCATTTATTTATATTTACATTTATAAGAAACTCGGACTATTATTATTGCTCATATGAGGTATATTGTACACTAACATTTATGATAATGAGGAGAGCTGACCTCATGAGCTATGCCCTTTACTAAGTGATCGCATAAGGCAAAACAATCAAATGAAGCAGAGAGGTCAAATCGGGTTAAAGGGCATAGTTGGGCCAAGTTGCCGGTATAGGATGATAAGCTGATTAAGGACGGATTGTCAAATTGCTCCAATGTTAAGAATGTAATCAAGTAAACATCACCAAACATTCTAATTGTAATCAAGTAAACATCACCAAACATTCTAATTGTAATCAAGTAAACATCACCAAACATTCTAATTGTAATCAAGTAAACATCACCAAACATTCTAATTGTAATCAAGTAAACATCACCAAACATTCTAATTGTAATCAAGTAAACATCACCAAACATTCTAATTGTAATCAAGTAAACATCACCAAACATTCTAATTGTAATCAAGTAAACATCACCAAACATTCTAATTGTAATCAAGTAAACATCACCAAACATTCTAATTGTAATCAAGTAAACATCACCAAACATTCTAATTGTAATCAAGTAAACATCACCAAACATTCTAATTGTAATCAAGTAAACATCACCAAACATTCTAATTGTAATCAAGTAAACATCACCAAACATTCTAATTGTAATCAAGTAAACATCACCAAACATTCTAATTGTAATCAAGTAAACATTACCAAACATTCTAATTGTAATCAAGTAAACATCACCAAACATTCTAATTGTAATCAAGTAAACATTACCAAACATTCTAATTGTAATCAAGTAAACATCACCAAACATTCTAATTGAACAGAGTTGCTAAATCAGGTCAATGGGATATCCAAGTGGATGAATCAGAATGAGCAGTTAAATCGGGACAAGCTTTTAAATCAGGATGACCGATTAAATCAGACGAGCAGTTAAATTGGGATGAACGGTTAAATTAGGATGAGCTCTTAAACTGGAACGAGTGGTTCAATTGGGACAATCTGTTAAACCAGTACAAGCGCTTATATCAGAACGAGCAATTGAATTGGGACGAGTGGTTAAAATGAGAGGAGCAATTCAATCAGGATGAGCGTTTAAATCGGGATGAGCAAATATATCAGGATGAGCTATTAAATTTGGACGAACGTTTCAATTGGGATGAGCGGTTAATTCAAGACAAGTGATTATATCAGGATGAGTGATTGAATTAGGACAAGTGGTTAAAACGGGTTGAACGGTTATATTGGGGCAAGCGGTTGAAATGGTATGAGCGGTTAAATAGGGATGAGCAGTTATTTATTAAGGAACCCCCCCCCCCCTTAACATTAATCCTCCATTACAAATCCCAATGCACTTGAATACATTAATGAAATAATATGGTCCTCCCGGGATTCGAACTCAGGACACCACATTCAGAACATAAGCATCTAAACCATTACACAACCAACACAGTTAAAGGCTATGTACACGATCACGATTAATATTCATTTTCGAAATTTGGATATCAATCTAATCATGTATCAACTACATTATGGAGAGCTTAATGATTTAGTGAGAGAAAAGAACAATGAATGGGGCCAAGATCACTATGACCGGCCTCGCTAGACATTAGCTCCTGAACCTATAGAAGTTAAGGAACACCCCGTTCTTAACATTAATCATCCATTACAAACCCCAATACACTTGAATTAATGAAAGAATATGGTCCACCCAGGATGAGTGGTTAAATCGGGATGAGCGGCTAATTAGGATAAGTGATCGAAACTTTTTACTGGATTTTAATATTGCATATGACTATTCATCGAATATCATGTTTGAATGTTGTTCTTGAATCTATCCAACAAGAATTTTGTCTGGGAATAATTTTCTTCAATTTTGTGATTAAATATTTTGTTCCAATCTTACCAAAGAATCATTACATCACAGATTGACTACGAATCATGTCAAAGAAACTTTGTCTACAAAATATGTCAAACAATCTTTTCATCAGGTTTTGCCCTGGAATGTACCAAGTCTTTGGAATTTGTTAACACATCTTGAGAACGAGTATGAACCATTTCTCCCCTACCCCTACTTCTCTTCCCTCTTCAAGCCTCTCCCAGATAGCCTAACCTGAGTGAATTCAGACAGAGAACCTTGCTGATCCAGTCAAACAAGAAAAAAAAAAAAAAAAACGAAGAAAAGTGAGCATATTATGATTAGTATCCATAAACCTTAAGTTCGTTTTGGTGACGGAGACACAATATGTCATATGCGAGAGAAAATTAGAGAATGATGGAGGGTAATTACATTAAAGGGGGGGGGGGGGAAACCAAAGGGGAGAAAAACAAGGCACTGCAGAGGTCATAAGGCCTCCGGAATGACCTACGAGTTACCTCCCCAGACCCCCGTTATCCCTTTAAAAGATTCAGAGATTACCTACTGTGCGTGATAACCCCCACCCCATTAAAGAACATACTTCATTAACCATTCCGAACTTTGAATTAATCTTCAAAATTATATTTCCACATCCGGCTGCCCCCCGTAACAAATACACTTGAGAATATACACGTTTCTATCCCTAGCATGATTAGTAGGGTGCCTGGCTATTAATCCTACGATCGTGGGTTAGTTTCCCAGCTTGAGAAAACAATATAATTAGAAATGAAAATACGTAAATATATAAATGAATATATATATATATATATATATATATATTATTATTATGTACTCTCCAGAAACCAACTTTACTCCTAAACTCGATTAATGAAATTAACAAACACATGTAGCAGTCCGTATGTGAAATAACGGGGTTAGAAGGAGCCGAATTAGAACCCCCACCATATCTGCCCCCACATCATGAAGAACCACAATAACCAAGATCCAGGATAGCCACAATAAGAGAAAGGAGAAGAACCAAGAAAAAGTCCTTATTGAGAACAGAAAAAGAAATGCCGCAGTGCCCCCTATCACAACAAAACCCACTACCTGTGCTCACAGGATACGCACCGCTCCCTAGTGATAATCCTGTACGACCGGGCGTCCAACACGGCCCGCTCCCATACACAGGTGAACATCTTCAACTAGAACCTGACTTAAATTAAATTACGATGAGGAATACTTTATGCAAATACCCCATCAACCTCCACAGTTTCCTCGTAATTGTTTCAACCAGAATAACCTCTACAGCGATTAAAACAGCCAACAACAACAGAAGAAGATGAACCACTGGTAACGTAAGCATTCTATATTATATCGCAAATAGATCAAATTCAGAACTGTAATATAATTATTATTCAGCCGTACAAGCTTTCTAAAATCTAAGTTTAATATTAATAAATAAAGAATAACATTTCCTATCTATCCCTATGTATATTATATTATTAAGGTCATTATTAACTACACAATAATTCAGAAACCAGAATTTGCATGCCTATAATCTTCCGAAACGTACTAACCAAGTACCAATTTAAAAGCTGAATATTACCTACCTGAAATAATTGATTGTTAGGCAAAATTGACAACACTTACGGGTAGCTTTCGAGCGAACTAAGTGTGTATATCAATTCGGAGAATACTTCCAAAGGGGCTAGTCAAAATCCCCTTTGAAAGTATCCCGGGTGCAGTGAACAAGAAATAATGTGTAGGAGAACTAGAAAGTGACCATTTTAGTTTGTGTGTGAGAACCGCGTCACCTCTGGTGTCTACAGACTGAGGGACTTACGAGTGTTATGTCGACCAGATCGCTCACGGATCCTACTTCTCCTCCTCACCCCAAATTAAGTGTTTCTGTGTTACTGTGTTTTGAAATTGTTGTAAAGGTTATGCAAGATATGCTAGCGTTCAAGTTATCGTAATTGTTGTAAAGGTTTTGCAAGATATGCTAGCGTTCAAGTTATCGTAATTGTTGTAAAGGTTATGCAAGATATGCTAGCGTTCAAGTTATCGTAATTGTTGTAAAGGTTATGCAAGATATGCTAGCGTTCAAGTTATCGTAATTTTAGAGGCCCATTTCGGACTCTCGTTTCCATAACCTTTCCCTCGTGTTGAGAAAACAAAACACACTCTAATTAAGGTTTGCTGTATCTATACCACTCTGAATATAACTCATTTATATTCCATACAAATGTTATATATATATTATACCTAAGATTTATACCATACACCACACATAATTACCAGTGAACACTCCCAGATCTGATTTGTTTGTGTTATTATTTGCTGGGTACGAAAGTGCATATTTAAGTGTCCACAAAGAGTGCAATATTAATTTATTCATTAAATTAATTTAAATCTGATATATTACGTCTCTAAGTCCATTTATACTTTATTTAGAGTAAATCTCATCCTCCATTTACCTCCCGTATAATTAAATCTGTACGACGAATTCTTTAGCCATTCATTCTGGCTTCTCTTAATTTATGCTCAGTTCCGTGAAGTTATATTTCATTCTTATATTCGTTCAGCCATGTTATACGGTTAACACTATTTTTATTATAAGTTTCGGGAATTTCCATTCAACCTTACTGTGTTCCTAGCCCCATTTTGGCTAATTTGATTTCACTACCAGTTCTGTGAATTCACTTTATTTTATTATTCGTTCAGCCACTTTTTTTGGCGATTCTTATTTGATTTCCAGTTCCGTGAATATTAATTCATAATTGCTGTGTTACTAGCCCCATTTGGCTAATTTTATTCACTACACGTTCTGTGAATTTAACCCTCTCACGTTCTTGACGCAATTTTGAGCCTATTAGGGATACTTTAAAGCCTTTGTTACCATCAGGGGTATTTAGAAACCTTTAGTTCAGTTACTTCAACCTCTGCAGTTGTCTTTGAGTTAGCTGTGGGCAGAAAACTAATTTTTGGAGAGCTAATTATAAGAGTGAGAGAACTCTATTTATTATTGCTAATCTGGCAAACTCTGCATCATAAGAATGTGAAAGGGTTAAGTTCCTTGATTACAGTTCTATTTAGCCACGATTCAGTCTAAGTATCGTGACCTACCCCCTTGACCTTGATGCGGTATCTTTTGTGTTTACCTACCTGACCCACACCTCCCATTACCTTCGCCTAGCTCCGCCACCCCTACCTGAGGTCGCGATATCCTTTGTCAACTCTTATTTATTAGTACCTCTCTGAGTACATTTATCTCTCATACATATTGTTATCATATTTATGTCTTATTTTATGTGTTATTGCCATTTAACTTTTATGTTATGTTGTGACACCATGATTTATGAATGAGTATATTAATTTTATTATCAACTTGTTCTATTCACTTTTAATACCATTGGACTTAAGTTTTTATAACTAAGCTCCAGATGTGTTCTGTGCTCTGTACCCTAGCTAAATAAGAAATCAAACTTGTGTACCTAACTTGTGTATTCATTGTCTTTGGTGGAGATTGAGTGAAATAAGAAATATTTATATCAATGCTAGTTGTGTTCCTGTCGAGCAGTATCAAATTCTGAGTTTGCTAAATAAGAATTGTAAGAACATATACAAAGCGTGCTGGATTACAGCGACGCATTACATTGGCGGCAGCGGTGTCTCGATACGGCATAACAGCTTTGATTTTTTGTAATTTACTCAACCCCAAATACAAGAATCATCATGGCTGGTAAATCGCTTGACATTATTTCTTTCAAGCAAGAGGATCATGATATTAATATGTATCTAGAAATTGTGAAACCTGTCCTGGATATTATATTCAGGGAAGATGAGAATGCAGATTCACACTGTAGTTATGAAATTAGGCAAGCATGCGGCTCTCGTATCATGGTATGTGCGTGACAATCCTCAGTTGACCTGGGCACAGTTTGAGATTTATACGAAGGTAGCTATTAACCCACCGTTGGGTAAGACGATAGCAGACCGACAATTTCATGATATCAAATATTCAGGGAACCTAGATAACACGATCAGTCAATTGAATCAGCTGGCCGTGACAGCATTCCCCCATAATACTGCTGCTCAACGGAATGAGAGAGTGTTTAGTGCACTATTGAGCATATTAACTACCGCAGTATCAGATCACTTTGCTATCTCAGAACCTAAGGGTTATGATGAGGACATACCAGTAATTCGGCGTATCTTGGCTCTGAGGAAAACAAAGGAACATGACAAGATCGCCATCATCATCCGAGCTACCACTCACCTTCACCCTTCTGCATCATCTTCAGCTAGCCCTGCAGTGCCCCATCCAGGTGACAAAATAGAGGAATGGGCCCGAGTCCACCCCTCTGACTGGAAGCCATGCACTTCCAACTGTCCTCTAGTGTCTCTAAAAAGGTAATTTTTAGAATTAACCAAGTGTCAGTTTAGAATGCCTACCCTTTGGGCTCAGATTTCGTGGATTAAGCCCCGACGAGTGGCCACAATAAATGACGATGGGACTGCAGGAATTGAGGAAAATGAAGAAGAGGAACACATTGAAGCACCTGAGGTAGTACAGGACACTACAGCTATTCAGGACAACCTACATTTTTAATCCGCCCCCGTCCACAGATCGTCAAGCTGGCGGGGGCTCAGGATGGGACAGACACAGTAAAACTTCCCATTTATAATCATCTCACTCTAAATGGGGTGAAAGCCCGACTTCTAATTGACACAGGGGCTTCCCGTTCATGTCTCTTCTCTTTCTTCCGACAACATCACAACTCTTTTGGCCCTTTTCAACCCTCCACCATAGTTCTAATAGATGCTAATGAAGGCATCATTCCTAACTGTGGGGAAACTGTCCCACTTTATGTTAGTACCCCCCTTCCTGACTACGGGACACATCATTCTTTCATAATATATATACCCCCCCAAGAGACCAAGTACGATGGATATTTGGGTCTCGACTTGCTCACATCCATTCATGCATCCATTGACTGTCAACAAAGAACCTTGAAGTTTACCCGTCTTCCAAAAAAACAAAAAAAAAACAACCAAGAAAATCAAACAGTCTAACGTCACTCCAGCCATTAACGTAAAACCTTACCTAAATTCTAGTAACAGTCAGGGAAAATCACCCAACCCAGCCATCTGCACCATAAAGATTACCCAAGCTGTCACATCGAAGGTGGTGACACTCACCCCTCATCATGAAAAATGGGTACCTATCCTCCCTACGTTACCTGGTGACGTCATAATAACCCCGAACCTCCAAAGTCTTTTTGACAGAGATTGCCTGACCGCTCCAGCCATTATCCCTAATTAACTAAATTGCATTAAGATTGCTAACATCCATGATCAACCTATCACGTTACCAAAACGAATAGCCATTGGAGAGCTAGAAACGCATGCAGAAGAATTATCCTTGCCCAATGATAATGAACCTTCTCCACTTCTTAAACTACCTGACATTCCTTATCACTTAACTCCTCAACAACAACTTGACTTACGTGACTTAATTGATGACTTCCTTCCAAGACATCTTCACGACATCCAACTGAGACGTCGGGAAAACCAACGTACTTCACCACTCCATCCATATTGTAGGACAGCCAATTAAACAGCCTATTCGCAGGAAGAATCCAATCCAAAGACAAGAGGAGGAATTGCAAGTAAAAGACATGTTAGCAACAGGAGTAGTACAACCCTGTACTACTGGGTACTACTAGTACCCTGTGGTACTAGTACGAAAAAAAGATGGATCTACTAGATTCTGTATAGATTACAGACAGCTTAATGACGTAACCATCAAAGACGCGACACCACTACCTCGTATCGACGATTTTCTAGACTCCCTACTAGGTGCAAAATGGTTCACCACCCTTGATTTGCAAGCCGGATATTGGCAAGTACCCGTACTTCCGGAACACCAACAGAAAACGGCGTTCGCTACCAGCCAGGGGAGACTGTATGAGTTTACCGTATTGCCATTTGGCCTCTGTAACGGTCCTGCCACCTTTTCTAGACTTATGGAATCCGTAATACAAGGGTTAACCTGGGAAACTTGCTTGGCATATTTAGATGACATCATTGTTTTTGGTAAAACCTGGGCTGAACATATCCAACGACTTCGCCAAGTATTCCAGCGGATTCGGGATGCCAAGTTGAAACTCAAGCCTTCTAAATGCACCTTAGCACAGAGAGAAGTTCAATTTCTAGGCCACATCGTCTCTGAAGAAGGAATTGCCCCAGACCCAGAAAAATTGCAAGCAATAAGTACCATACCCCCCCCCACCCCCACCAACGTTAAAGGGGTCAGAGCATTTCTTGGCTTAGCGTCTCACTATCGTCGCTTTGTAAAGAATTCTGCCACCATTGCCAAACCCCTCCATGATTTAACTAAGCAGGAAGAGCCATTTTTATGGACAACCCAACGCATTCAAACCTTCAACGCCCTGAAAGACCTATTAGTAGCTTTTCCAGTTGTCTCCTTTCCTGATTATACCAAACCATTCCGTCTCTATACCGATGTTTCACAATTCGGTATTGGAGCAGTTCTGAGTCAAACCAGAGACGGACGCGAGCATATTATCGAGTGCGCCAGCCGAACTCTCAATCCAGCTGAAGTAAACTACCCTGTCACCAAGAGAGAATGTTTGGGAATAATTTGGGCCCTGCAACATTTCAAAGCCTATCTCGCAGGTGTCAAAGTCACCATAATTACAGATCACCACGCCCTCCAATGGCTCCGCAAGTCTGACACTAAGAACGCTCTAACCGTCAGATGGCGTGAATCTCAAGAAGAATTTGACTTTGAAATAGCCTACAGGCCTGGGAAGTTGCATACGAATGCTGATGCTCTCTCCAGACTCCCTCTAGATTCAACAGCAATATGCCCACCACAGAAAGTGACAACCAACCCCTTCTGGCCATTCAGCACCAAGATTCTGCAGATCAAGATCAACAACACCTCCTGCAACAATTTAAACGACAACAAAAACCGGATTGGATACCTATAGGCACCTTTTCTCACAACTACAAAGAAGGGGAGATAATCTATATACCCCAGATGGCAAAATTGTAATTACCCCCAACACTGCCCTACCAACCATGCAATCTCTGCACTCCCACAATGGCATTATTTGGCTCAAAGGAAATTAACCTCGACCTTCCAGCAAGTCTATTGGACTCCTTCTACCTACATCACCGCCAAGAAGATCACTGAAGCCTGTCGAGCATGTGCTTTAGGTAAAGATCGTACCCGCACCCCAGGACCTACAGGAAAACTAGTCGCTTCAAAACCATGGCAATTACTAGCATTTGACGTCATGGGACACATGGAAGGCATCAAAGGGTTTAAGTATATCATCACCTTCGTGGATACTTATTAAAAATATGTAATTGCTTGTCTCGCGAAGGAACACACTGCCTTTGCAGTAGCTGAAGCCATGATACAAGATGTGTTCCTTATTTTGGTCTACCAGAAGCCATCCACTCAGATAATGCCCCAGAGTTCACAGGACACATATGGACTAAAATTTCCCAAATGTGCTGGGTTCAAAGTTAGCCATTCATCTCCTTATTGGCCCCAAGGAAACTCTATCTGCGAAAGGGCCACCGTACCATTGCAAATCAGATAAGGACTCGACTACAACAAATGAACACCACCGACTGGCCCAGTCAAGTCAAAATAGTCCAGTGGGGGATAAATACCTGCCCCCACCAAGACGGAATTTCACCCTATGAACGAGTTTTTGGGGTAGCACCCCTCTTCCTCCCTTACGTCACCTGTCTGTCCCATACGAACCCTCATCTAACTTCGATCAATCATTAGTCCATTTAAAGAACCGGCTAAGACAACTGCAATACCTGCAGGATCTCCAACCTGACGAGACCCCAAAAGTCAGTCCTCACCACGTCGGCGATCTAGTTATGGTAGCCCAACTTCCTGTGCCTTCCAAACTCAATCCAATATACAAAGGGCCCTTCTAAATCCTCACCGTACCAAATTGTTACCAGGTCACTATTAACTATTACGGAGAGTCACGCTCCTACAGGAATTGATATGTACGTAGGGTTCAACCAATTGATGACAATATCACTATGCTGGCCCATCCAAATGATAATGACACATTGCCTGCAACTAATGACCAAAATTTAAGTTCCACAGAATCATTGTCACCTCACCTCATTCCACCCATCACCCCTCTTCCCCCTCTGCCAAAATCACCTGTGCAAACTATCGATGACTCAGCCATCAACTTTCCTCCTCCTCCTCCACCTCCATCTAATCCCTATCGCCTCAACCTCTCAAATACTCAACCACCTCCACTTCGCACTTTTTCAGCTCCACCCAAACTTGTCACTCAAACACAATCTCATCTGCCTTCACCCCCTACTACACCTCTCTCCACCAACTCATCAGAAGTAGATATCCCTATGTTTCCTGTTTCACCCGCTACTCAACCTACCACTCCAGTAATATCTCATCTCCCTTCCAGCATTGCCAAACCGACTCTACCTAAACCACACTTACCTTCAAAACTCCCTAGGCCTATCACTCTATCACCTCAGCCATCCACCTCTAAAAATCAATTAATAAAATCCACAATTTCTCCCACAGTCTCGCATCATCACTCTACTACTACTTCAGCTGCCTCTAAATCAACCTCTCCACCTTTAAACATCACCGCTAAAATTCTTTCATCATCCAAATCACGCACTACATCCATCACCCCACCTTCATGCATTCAACAACCAAAGTTGAGACCATCATCATACTTAACCCAATCTCTTTCACACCCTCCCTGCAGAAGATCTGGCCGACGTGTTACTCAAACCAAACGTTGGGTTCCTACCTTAACCCCAACGACACGGAGGAGGACCTCTCACAAACCAGCCGCACCTGTCAAACCACCCACACCTGTCACACCTGCCGGCCCCGCCATACCAACCACACCTGTTACCTCAACGTCACCTACCATGCCAGCCACAGCTTCACACCCTACCCAAGTCACCACCTCACCTGTCACACCGTCACCTGGTCAGATTAGTGACCCCACCTCCAGCAAGCTCCTCCCCTCTATAGCAGAGGGCACCGACACCAACATCACCAAATCATCACCGTTCATTCCCAGCCCTGCAGCCAAACCACCAACAACCTCCAGTTCTGACCCTGCCACCCCAAGTATGAAGATGAACAGGGTCTCCATATCCACCACCCACAAAGAGACACCCATTTCCACTCCAGCACAGTTGATTCACCTGGCCAACTTGTCCCCCACGTCATTCCAGTTCACCATTACATACGACTCAAACTAGTCAAACTGTAGTTTGGTGCCGATTCCTCAAGGGCCTCGCACCATGCGTCCTGACCAACACCCACAGGACCTACCAACTTCAGGCTCAGGGACGAGACTTTTCTTTAGAAGAAGGTGGTGAAATGAAGGGGTTAGAAGGAGCCGAATTAGAACCCCCACCATATCTGCCCCCACATCATGAAGAACCACAACAACCAAGATCCAGGATAGCCACAACAAGAGAAAGAAGAAGAACGAAGAAAAAGTCCTTATCGAGAACAGAAAAAGAAATGCTGCAGTGCCCCCTATCACAACAAAACCCACTACCTGTGCTCACAGGATACCCGCCGCTCCCTAGTGATAATCCTGTACGACACGGCCCGCTCCCCTACACAGGTGAATATCTCCAACTAGAACCTGACTTAAATTACGATGAGGAATACTTTATGCAAATACCCCATCAACCTCCACAGTTTCCTCGTAATTGTTTCGACCAGAATAACCACCTCCACAGAAATGAAAACAGCCAACAACAACAGAAGAAGATAAACCATTGGTAACGAAAGCATTCTATAATATATCGCAAATAGAACAAATTCAGAAGAACTGTAATATAAATATTATTCACTCGTACAAGCTTTCTAAAATCTAAGTTTAATATTAATAAATAAAGAATAACATTTCCTATCTATCCCTATGTATATTATATTATTAAGGCCATTATTAACTACACAATAATTCAGAAACCAGAATTCGCATGCCTCTAATCTTCCGAAACGAAACGCACTAACCAAGTACCAATTTAAAAACTAAATATTACCTACTTGAAATAATTGATTGTTAGGCAAAATTGACAACACTTACGGGTAGCTTTCGAGCGAACTAAGTGTGTATATAAATTCGGAGAATACTTCCAAAGGGGCTAGTCGAAATCCCCTTTGAAAGTATCCCGGGTGCAGTGAACAAGAAATAATGTGTAGGAGAACTAGAAAGTGACCATTTTAGTTTGTGTGTGAGAACCGCGTCACCTCTGGTGTCTACAGACTGAGGGACTTACGAGTGTTATGTCGACCAGATCGCTCACGGATCCTACTTCTCCTCCTCACCCCAAATTAAGTGTTTCTGTGTTACTGTGTTTTGAAATTGTTGTAAAGGTTATGCAAGATATGCTAGCGTTCAAGTTATCGTAATTGTTGTAAAGGTTATGCAAGATATGCTAGCGTTCAAGTTATCGTAATTGTTGTAAAGGTTATGCAAGATATGCTAGCGTTCAAGTTATCGTAATTGTTGTAAAGGTTATGCAAGATATGCTAGCGTTCAAGTTATCGTAATTTTAGAGGCCCATTTCGGACTCTCCTTTCCATAACCTTTCCCTCGTGTTGAGAAAACAAAACACACTCTAATTAAGGTTTGCTGTATCTATACCACTCTGAATATAACTCATTTATATTCCATACAAATGTTATATATATATTATACCTAAGATTTATACCATACACCACACATAATTACCAGTGAACACTCCCAGATCTGATTTGTTTGTGTTATTATTTGCTGGGTACGAAAGTGCATATTTAAGTGTCCACAAAGAGTGTAATATCCATTTATTCATTCATATAATTTAAATCTGATATCTTACGTCTCTAAGTCCATTTATAGTTTATTTAGAGTAAATCTCATCCTCCATTTACCTCCCGTATAATTAAATCTGTACGACGAGTTCTTTAGCCATTCATTCTGGGTTTTCTTAATTTACTCTCAGTTCCGTGAAGTTATATTTCATTCTTATATTCGTTCAGCCACGTTATACGGCTAATACTATTTTTATTATCAGTTTCGTGAATTTCCATTCAACCTTACTGTGTTCCTAGCCCCATTTTGGCTAATTTTATTCCACTACCAGTTATGTGAATTCATTTTTATTTTATTATTCGTTCCGCCACTTATTTTGGCGATTCTTATTTGAATTCCAGTTCCGTGAATATTAATTCATAATTGCTGTGTTACTAGCCCCATTTGGCTAATTTTTTTCACTACACGTTCTGTGAATTTAAGTTCCTTGATTACTGTTCTATTTAGCCACGATTCCGGCTAAGTATTATTTATCATATAGTTGGTGTATATTTATTCACCATTCTGAGTTTATAGTTTGAACTTAACTTATACTTTTTGTACCTAGGACTAACGTCAAATTTACGCATATATATCTTAAACTTAATTTTGCATAATCATGGTGTTTATTTATACACCATCTCAGTAGACTTGACTTGACGCGATATCTGTTGTGTGTTTACCTACCTGACCCGCACCTCGCATTAACTCCACCTCGCTCCGCCACCCCTACCTGAGGTTGTGATATCTGTTGTGTGTTTACCTACCAGACCCGCACCTCGCATTAACTCCACCTCGCTCCGCCACCCCTACCTGAGGTATCTGTTGTGTGTTTACATACCTGACCCGCACATCACATTAACTCCACCTCGCTCCGCCACCCCTACCTGAGGTTGTGATATCTGTTGTGTGTTTACCTACCTGACCCGCACCTCGCATTAACTCCACCTCGCTCCGCCACCCCTACCTGAGGTTGTGATATCTGTTGTGTGTTTACCTACCTGACCCGCACCTCGCATTAACTCCACCTCGCTCCGCCACCCCTACCTGAGGTATCTGTTGTGTGTTTACCTACCTGACCCGCACCTCGCATTAACTCCACCTCGCTCCGCCACCCCTACCTGAGGTATCTGTTGTGTGTTTACCTACCTGACCCGCACCTCACATTAACTCCACCTCCCTCCGCCACCCCTACCAGAGGTTGTGATATCTGTTGTGTGTTTACCTACCTGACCCGCACCTCGCATTAACTCTACCTCGCTCTGCCACCCCTACCTGAGGTTGTGATATCTGTTGTGTGTTTACCTACCTGACCCGCACCTCGCATTAACTCCACCTCGCTCCGCCACCCCTACTTGAGGTTGTGATATCTGTTGTGTGTTTAACTACCTGACCCGCACCTCGCATTAACTCCACCTCGCTCCGCCACCCCTACCTGAGGTTGTGATATCTGTTGTTTACCTACCTGACCCGCACCTCGCATTAACTCCACCTCGCTCCGCCACCCCTACCTGAGGTTGTGATATCTGTTGTGTGTTTACCTACCTGACCCGCACCTCGCATTAACTCCACCTCGCTCCGCCACCCCTACCTGAGGTATCTGTTGTGTGTTTACCTACCTGACCCGCACCTCACATTAACTCCACCTCGCTCCGCCACCCCTACCTGAGGTATCTGTTGTGTGTTTACCTACCTGACCCGCACCTCGCATTAACTCCACCTCGCTCCGCCACCCCTACCTGAGGTATCTGTTGTGTGTTTACCTACCAGACCCGCACCTCGCACTCCACCTCGCTCCGCCACCCCTACCTGAGGTATCTGTTGTGTGTTTACCTACCTGACCCGCACCTCGCATTAACTCCACCTCGCTCCGCCACCCCTACCTGAGGTATCTGTTGTGTGTTTACCTACCTGACCCGCACCTCGCATTAACTCCACCTCGCTCCGCCACCCCTACCTGAGGTATCTGTTGTGTGTTTACCTACCTGACCCGCACCTCACATTAACTCCACCTCGCTCCGCCACCCCTACCTGAGGTATCTGTTGTGTGTTTACCTACCTGACCCGCACCTCACATTAACTCCACCTCGCTCCGCCACCCCTACCTGAGGTATCTGTTGTGTGTTTACCTACCTGACCCGCACCTCGCATTAACTCCACCTCGCTCCGCCACCCCTACCTGAGGTATCTGTTGTGTGTTTACCTACCTGACCCGCACCTCGCATTAACTCCACCTCGCTCCGCCACCCCTACCTGAGGTATCTGTTGTGTGTTTACCTACCTGACCCACACCTCCCATTAACTCCACCTCGCTCCGCCACCCCTACCTGAGGTCGTGATATCTTTTGTCAACTTTGATTTATTAGTACCTCTTTGTGTACATTTATCTCTCATACATATTGTCATCATATTTATGTCTTATTTTATGTATTATTGCCATTTAACTTTTATGCTATGTTGTGACACCATGATTTATGAATGAGTATATTCATTATCAACTTGTTCTAGTCACTTTTAATACCATTGGACTTAAGTTTTTATAACTAAGCTCAAGATGTGTTCTGTGCTCTGTACCCTAGCTAAATAAGAAATCAAACTTGTGTACCTAACTTGTGTATTAATTGTCTTTGGTGGAGATTGAGTGAAATAAGAAATATTTATATCAATGCTAGTTGTGTTCCTGTCGAGCAATATCAAGTTCTGAGTTTCCTGAATAGAAATTATAAGAACATATGCAAAGCGTGCTGGATTACAGCGACGCATAACAATATATATACTGTATAAAGAAGCTCTGAAATTGCCTGAATTCTCATATTCAAATTTGATATACGCCTACCGTTAACAATAAGGACATCATAAATTAAGTAGGTTTAAGGTTAACTCTTGACATTATTTTGTATTAAATTACTCAGTTAGCCAATTTAGGAGATATTCGGCAAAGACTGTATTAATTACCCCTGTTGGTGTGATAAACTTTTCATTAGGATATAAAGGTCACCACGCCTTCCATCTCCATCGTAAATTACTACATGAGTATTTGCCTACTTTAATTACAAGAATTTATAGGTTTCATAAATGATTTTTTGTTGTGTTTAGCAGCATGTCCAAACGGCCATACTTTTATACAAACACAACCAGAATATCCACAATCCTATATGACCTACATGTTAGATAAGGCTAGTTTGTGACCAATTAGGTCTGTGGCACCTTTTGAGTGTGGCAGAGTTTGTATTATGGCTATTTTGCCTTGAAATTACCATTCATAAGAGAGGTGGGAAATCAATAGTAGTACAGAATGAGAAAGGTGTATTTTACAGCTCTTTGCCTACAAGAGATTCTTCCTAAGTCAACTGAGAACGTATAGTATTAACTTAAAGATGTCTTCATGTTGAATGTGTGTTTGACTGACAAAAACATGGCAAGAAAGTACATTAAAATATCAATAAATAAATCTAAGGCATGTATTGTGTTCATTGTAGACTACTAGGAATGATAAAGCACTGACATATATTTTTTAGCTTGTTTTATGATTACATAAGATCATAAGAACATAAGAAAATGGGAGTCTGCAGAAAGCTGATTGGCCCAAACAAGGCAGATCCCTCTCACACCCAACCCCATTACAAGGCTCACTAACACCATTAGGACTGACCTCACCGAAACGGTCAGGTCAGAAAACGGGGGTCCGCAGAGCGCCGACTCGCCCACACCTGGCACATCCCCCTCACACCCAACCCATCTCGTCCATATGCCTATCTAATTTTATCTTAAAGCTCCCTATCGTTCTTGATCACACTATAGCACTTGGTAGTCTATTCCAACTATCTACAACTCTGTTACCAAACCAATATTTGCCTATATCTTTTCTGAAACGAAATGTATCTAATTTGAAACCATTTGTTCCAGTTCTTTCGCTATCACTGAGCTTTAGTACATTTTTCATGTCCCCCCTTTACTAATCCCACTAACCTACTTGAACACCTCTATCACATCCGCTCTAACTCTGCGTCTCTCTAACAAATGTAAGCCTAATTTCTTCAACCTTTCTTCATACGGAAAATTTCTAAGATTATGGAAATGTTTTGTCATTCTACGTTGTACTCTCTCCAATGAGTCTATGTCCATTCTGTAATAAGGACACCAAAATTGAACAGCATAATCCATATGGGTTCTCACTAATGACATAAAGTTTTAAGATAACATCAGCAGTTTTGTTACTCACACTCCTAAAGATGAACCCTAGAATCCTGTTTGCCTTGTTACGAACGCGTATACACTGCTTTCTAGGCTTCAAATCATTGCTAACAAACACACCTAGATCTTTCTCACAGTCTGAGTGTTCTAATTCCATATTAGCTAGTTTATATTTAACATTTGTATGCATCTTCCCTATCGTTAATACCTTGCATTTGTCAATGTTAAACTTCATCTGCCAATTTACTAACCATTCGTGTAAGGTATCTAGATCCCTTTGGAGGTACTCTATATCTCTATTTGAATCAATTTTTCTCCCCATTTTGGTATTGTCTGCAAATATACTTATCCTACTAGTTATGCCTAAATCAAGGTCATATATGTATATAACAAACAACAGAGAACCTAATACAGATCCCTGGGGGACACCACTTTTGACTGCTCCCCAATCTGACTTGGTACCATTTATGCTGACTCGCTGCATCCTACCAATTAGCCATGGCCTAATCCATCCCAACAACGCTCCACCTATTCCATGCGCCTCAACCTTTCTCATCAATCTTTCATGAGGGACTCTGTCGAAAGCTTTACTGAAATCTAAATATATAATATCATATGACTTGTCATTATCTACTGCTTCATATACCTCTGAGAAAAAGCTAAGCAAATTAGTAAGGCAAGAACGTCCCTGAGTGAATCCATGCTGAGAAGAATTGATTAAGTTAAATGTTTCTAAGTGGTTTCTAATTTTCTTAGCAATAATTGACTCTAGTAGCTTTCCTATGGTTGATATAAGACTAATGGGACGGTAATTGGATGCTATGGATTTATCACATTGTTTGAAGATCGGAACTACATTTGCAAGCTTCCAAGCTTCTGGAACTAAGCCTGTTTTTAATGACCTGTTAAATAGAAATGTTAATGGGTACCTTAACTCATCTCTGCATTCTTTTAATACCTCATCAGGACCAGGCGATTTATGAGGTTTCAGTCTGTCAATTTCCTTAAGCACATCATTTCTACTTATAGTAACCGTACTTAACCTAGTTTCTATACTATCAGCTGAAGTCAGGAAGAGACGTCAAACTTGGTAGATACATTTGATAATTTTATTAATTCAGTATTCAATGCTCAAAATAAATATATCCCCAAAAGAAAAGTTAGATCAACACAGAACCAACCAATATGGATGAATAATAAACTAATATATCTTCTAGGAAAAAAAAAAGGAATATATAGAAAACATTGAGGCGAAAATCACCTACTTGTTTATTATCAGACTCAATCAAGACAGGTAAAAAGGGAAATTAGGAAAGCAAAAAGAAATTATGAAATCAGGATAGCAAATGACTAAACAAATAACCCTAAAGCTTTTTACAAACTATATCAATCTAAAGTTAGAGATGTAATAGGCCCCCTTAAAACTTCGATAGGAGAAATGACAGAACATGATTTAGAAATGTGCAGTACATTAAATAGTTAATTTCTTTCCCGTTTTCACTAAAGAAAATTTGGCACAGATTCCAGAAGTCCGTAAGGTATATAAGAACATAAGAACATAAGAAAATGGGAGTCTGCAGAAAGCCGATTGGCCCACGAAGGCTGATCCCTGTCACACCCAACCCTAATTATAAGGCCTAATTATAAGCCCAGCTCACTAACACCATTAGGACTGCCCTCACCAAAACGGTCAGAGGTCAGAAAATGGGGGTCTGCAGAGCGCCGATTGGCCCACACCTGGCAGATCCCCCTCACACCCAACCCATCTCGTCCATATGCCTATCTAATTTTATTTTAAAGCTCCCTATCGTTCTTGATCCCACTATAGCACTTGGTAGGAATTTGGACACATGTGGAGTAGTGATAGGATATATGGAGAGGAATTATCTAACATATTTACATATTCCTTTGTTTTGAGTGACAGTGGAATGTTTTGAAAGGCTTTTTTTAGGCCATGGCTCATATGAGGACGCTCGCCCTCCTAGGGTTCAGACTCAAATGAGGACGCTCGCCGTTTATGGGTTAAGCTGACGGATACCCAAGAAGGGGTACACTCATTTGAACATCTGGTTCGACTTTAATTGTTTGACCATAGGGCCCGCTAATAGGGCACTTCTTAGCCCACCATAACCGGCTTTTCTGAAGTCAGGTATTAATGTCGTATTCTCTCTGGTGTTACCTTTCCATTGTATATTACAATACACAGAATTGTGGTTGCTATTTCCTAGGTGGTCACCAATCTATACATTATTTATAAAATGTTCATTGTTACTGAAAACTAAATCGAGAATATTATTACCTCTAGTCGGCGTATCTATGAATTGAAATAAAAAACTATCTTGAACTACCTCAATAAACTCTTCTGAATCGGAGTCACCTATTTGATGCTGCCAATCAATATTCGGAAAATTAAAATCCCCCATAATGCACACATTGCTAAACCTTGATGCCATTTTAATTTCCTCCCATAATGATGTTCCGTCATTTCTACCCATATTTGACGGTCTATACATATCTCCAATAACTATGGTCTCACTACCTTCGTTAACCTCTACCCCAACACTTTCATTATCATTATTTAGTCTAATACCTGATTTAATACAGCTTTGTAATGCATGTTGCGAATCAAAGTAAAACAAACCCGAAAGAATTCTATAGTTATATCAGAAAGAAAAAAGTAGTTACTTCAACTGTTGGACCGTTAGTCGATGAAAATGGAGAATACACCAAAGACGAAGTACAAATGAGTAATGCCCTCAATACATTCTTTGCATCAGTTTTTACAACGGAAGACCTCAGTGATATCCCTACACCATCGCCGATTCAGATTGATAATTCAGATGTTCTAAGCAATATCACCGTTACAGAGAGATAAGTATTGAATTGTTTAGATAAACTCAAGGTAAATAAAATGCCTGCACCTGATAAAATCTCACCTAGATTCCTAAAGGAAGCTAAGGATGAGCTCTCCAAACCATTGACATTGCTATTTAATAAATCCTTGCAGTCTGGAAATATGCCTGATCAGTGGAAGCTAGCCAACATAACACCGATATTCACAAAAGGCAGCAAATCCCTACCCAGTAACTATCGTCCAATTAGCTTAACCTCAGTTGTATGTAAAATGTTAAAAACACTCATAAGAGACAGACTCGTAAATCACTTAGAGGAAAATAACATACTTAAAGATACTCAACACGGCTTTCGTAAAAAACTTTCCTGTTTAACAAACCTCTTAGACTTCTTCCACGATATCCTCAACCTCTACGATGAGAGTAAAGCTGTAGATATTATATACCTTGATTTTCAAAAGGCCTTTGACAAAGTTCCCCACAAACATTTACTGCTAAAACTAAAAGCGCGTGGAATACAAGATGGTGTGTTGAAATGGATAGAAAATTGGCTCAGCGACAGAAAGCAAAGAGTAGTCATAAACGGTAAGGCATCTAAATGGACCAATGTAAGTAGCGGGGTACCCCAGGGGTCGGTACTAGGACCAATTCTCTTTCTAATTTACATCAATGACATAGATGAGGGTCTCACCTGTACAATCTCAAAATTTGCTGACGATACAAAAATTGCAAATAGCGTACTCTCAAAAGAACAAGTTGACGATATGCAACACAATCTAGATAAGTTGTCATGTTGGGCCCAAATTTGGCAAATTAGTTTCAATGCGGATAAATGTAAAGTACTACATATCGGATACCAAAATGAGAAAGCAAACTATTTGATGAATGGCACTCAGCTTAAGAATGTAAACAGAGAAACCGATCTGGGAGCAACAATATCGAGTAACCTAAAACCGAGTCAACAATGTTCAGAAGTTGTTAAGAAGGCAAACAAAATAATTGGCTTTATAGGCAGGTCATTTGAGCATAAATCCAAAGACGTTATCCTAACCCTTTACAATTCTTTAGTCCGCCCTCTTCTTGAATACTGCGTTCAATCCTGGTGCCCTTATTACCTAAAAGATATAGACAAGCTAGAACGAGTTCAACGTAGAGTTACCAAAATGATACCTAGCCTAAAGAACAAACCATACGAGGAGCGTCTTAGAGAATTAAATCTATTTCCTTTAACCCAGCGCAGATTAAGAGGCGACTTAATTCAAGTGTTCAAAATCATCAGAGGCATCGACAATATGAACTGTAGTAAGTACTTCACTATCGACCAATCTAATTACACGCGGGGAAACGGTTGCAAAATTATTGGTAAATCTTTTAACTCACACGAAGCTAAGAATTTCTTCTTCAATCGAGTTGTCAACTTATGGAAAGGGCTTCCCCGAGATGTCATAGACTGCAGCACCGTTGATTCATTTAAACTTCGCCTAGACAAATATCTCACATCAAACCCGCGACTGACTGCGTTTGTAAATTAATAACTTTATTTTATCCTCCCCTCAGTTACTAACCCCTCTGTCCCCTACTAACTTCCTAATCCTGCCACGGACATTAGATCCAGGGCAGTAGTTCCCATTCCAATGTTCCCTTACCCACTCTAAACCACTGTTTGGACACTCGATCCTCAGTGTTTTGGAGGACAAGCAGCCTAGAAGGGTCACTAGATCTGTTGTTGCTTGATTTCCTATGTACTCCTTTGTACTCCTTTGTACTCCCTTGTACTCCTGACAAACACTGCTATACCGCCGCCCCTCCTACTTGTTCGGTCATAATTAAACATACTATATCCTGGTATAAAAAATTCTGCTAAGAAATGCCTGGATTCTGTATTAACGCCTTAAGAGCGGGTGGTGTGTATTTTACACCGTACCGCACAGCGTTTTTTTTTAACCCTAAATAGGGTTGTTTCCGTGCTCATTTTCATGCATAAACAAGACCCAGAGCGTAAAACAAGTATCTATCACTGAAAGGGCGTAAACAGAGCTTTCCAATGACACCCGAACCATTCTTGTACGACCGCTGGTTCTCTTGCAACATGAGTGCAAAAACCCTAAAATAAGGTAATTTCCGTACATAATTCCCTGTGTAGCGAGTGAGAAAGGGGGGAGAAGGGTGGGATACAGTTCAGTAGGCCCACGGTGGTCGTGGGGAGTGGTCATAAGGTTACTACGCTCGTCCCACCGCTCAGCTCTCTCTCTCAGCAACATTACGTGCTGAAAATGGCACTCGACAGCTGTCGTGCACCGCCACATAGTCCAAATTTATATCACTCGACATACGTTGCGCGCCGCCAGTTAAGGGTTAATCCACGTTTCAGTTAGCGTTATTATGTCTATATTTTCTTTGCTAACAAGTGCTCTAAGTTCGTTCATTTTGTTACATAAACTTCTACAATTTGTATAATATACCCTCAACCGACTACTTTTATTTACAACTAATTCTCTATTATTTTTAACTAACTTATTATTTCCTGTTGAACTACTAGACCTAGACGGAAATTCTACTCTATCAGTATTCTCATCTTAACTATCAGTTACATGTGTTGTGTTATCGCTATTACTAATACACATCACTATATCCGCACTATCTTGACTGATTATTTTTATTGTACTCACTGGTTTCTTTAACAAAACTCCGCAACAATCCTATCTAGTGATCTAGCTAAAGTAGACACCTCTATACGAGAAAGGTGAACCCCATCCTGAGCATACAGCTGATTCTTACCATAGAAGAGGGACTAGTTGTCCAGGAATGGAATTTAATTTTCTTTGCAATATTTCTCCAGACGGCTATTGATACCAATAGCTCTGGCTGACCATTCCTTTATTACTCCTCTTCTAGGTAGAATGCCGTGTACAACAGGAATACCTCCCTTTTTCCTAACCTTATCTAACACTTCCCAGTACTGAATGAACAGCCCCTCAGTCCTACCTTTATATACATCATTACTCCCTGTACTGAGACAGATAATGGGGCTATCTCCAATATCTTTCATGATGTCATCCACTTTCTCTAACACCCTCCCAATCCCGGCACCAGGCAGACAGACAAGATTCCTAACATTACTACAGGTAGACCTACCTAGGTGTCCGACCATGGAATCGCCAACAATAGAAATAGACTTACCTTTTGTCGAAGATGTAGTGGCAGCAGAGGCAGAAGCGGGTCCTGAGGCAGTAGCAGCAGTGGTAGTGGTAGTGGTATCAGAGGCCACTTTGGGTGGGGAGCAGCCGCTGCCTCAGTAAGTCCTCTGTGGGGAGACTTACATTCTTTCCCCCTACTCTTCCCACCTTGGGAAACACTCCTTTCTTCACCATCACATTCATCAGGTAAGGTGATGAATTTGTTGCTGGTGATAACTGGTTGCCTTTGTAGCCTGCAGGTTGTTGCACTGGTAGACACCACTTTCCAGAGAGCATTACGATCCCTAGGAACACTAGTCTCACTCTTCTTATCAGTCAAAGCTAGCTTTAAGGCTAAATTTTAGTCTTTGAGAGACTGTACCTCTCTCTCCACATTATCCAGCCTTTCTTACAAAGCAAGACAAAGCTGGAGAATATGAGAGGAGGTAGCATTCTCGTCAACACCAGGCATTTTCAAAAAGCTATAACAATATCACCACACTAAGGGGTAATGATAAGCCACTGGGAGTCACTAGGGACATATCCTCTCTCAGCAAAGGTCAGGCAGGTAGTGACGTGCGTAATATTATATTCTAGCTATATTTAGACGATATTATGCAGCTTAGGAACGATCTGTAGTAGTTAAAAGAGTCGGTTGAGAAAGTTTGAAGCTTAATTATTGCTAGAGGTCCTTCCTAAGCTAAATAAAATCGCCTAATAGTTGCCAGAATACGATGAAAAAGATGTCACTGGTACTGTACGGGTTAAACATGTCTAAAGTTTGGCCATTATATTCAGCTAATTGATAAAGAGATAATGAAGGGTATTAACACTACTGCTCCGAGTAACTCCTTCAGTACAACGTTGTGAGTCCGATAAATTACTAATGATTAGTTCTCCGAGTATGGGTAGCTTATGGCAGCGTAAGATAATCAATTATATGCCTATCTATACAAAGTACAAATAAGTACACACTTTGAAAGCTAGAGAAACAAACAGGCAGACATACTTGTATATAAAATATGCATAGAAATAATGTTTTTCAGTCAGATAGACATAATTTCACAAAGCAGTTGCCATGCTACGAAATTAGATAGTTATAAACATACTGTATATTTAGCAAAACATCGTGAGGTATGATGCGGCTATTCCATCTGGATTATGTCACATATGAGAGGGGGATGATTATCATACAGCTGACAAAGGCATACCTAAGGCAAAGAAGCTGTTGTCTAATGAAGGAAATATAATTGCATTGCTAGTAATATACTGTATGTACCAGTGTATGTGTACTGTAATCTTCTGCAGAATAATACTATAATGTAATTAACACCTTAAGAGCGGGTGGAGGAGTATATTTGATGTGCCGCCCAGCGGGGGGTTTTACCGTAAACGAGCTTGTTTCCGTGCTCGTTTTCATGCATAAACAAGAGCCAGAGCGTAATACAAGTATGCATCCCTGAAAGGGCGTTAATTCAGATTTCCACTGACACCAGAACCATCCTTCTACGATCACTGGTTGTCTTGCAACGATTGTGCAACCGAAGGGCAAAATCGGTAAAATACCGTAATTTTCTTACATTATTACGTGTGAAACGAGTGAGAGAGGGTGGAGCACAAAGGAGTACAGCTCAGTAGCTCCACGGCCACCATGGTGAGCGGTCATGAGGTAACCTACGCTCCTCCCGCTGCTCCGCTCTCTCTCAGAGCACATTACGTGCTCAAAATTGCACTCGACAATAGCCGTGACCCGCCACATAGGCCACATTTATTTAACTCGACAATAGCCGGGTGCCGCCAGTTAAGGGTTAAGCCTTCTCATGAATTTATTATATCGTATTTATTGTAACTGTATAGCTATTAGGTCAGTCTTCAAGAGCCACTTCTTATATATTTCATGATAAGAAGAATTTCAAGTAAATCAGTCACATACAAAATTACAGAATATACCGATAATTGTTGTTGTTGTTGTTATTGGTGCACTCTCCTATCGAGGAGTTCGTTCTTTGAACGATGGCAGTTTATATATATATATATATATATATATATATATACATATATTTAATTCAGCCTCTTCTTAATACTTATTTCATGCTTTTCTCAAATTAGCGATAGTATCCCTCCTTTTCAAAACTGTTCTTATAGTCTCTGCTACCCCTTTCAAGTCATAGTGTTCAAATAATTCCTTTAAATGTCCCCTGCCTCTCAGATCATTGTATAGGTCTGCATATGATTCGCAGGTGAACAGGTGCATTTGATTTTCCTTTTCCTTTTGACATTTATATCACATGCAATAGGTTAGGTTCATATTTGTTTTTTAAGTTTTCTTTTACTTCTATCATTCTTGTCTTTGCAGTATAATCCTTGTCATGTAATTAAAGTACACACTACATTAAATGGTAATTCGTAATACATGCATAATAAACATATATTATACAATATTGTCATCAACAGATACATACTGCTACAATATACAATACATTAACCCATTAGCAGCGGGGAATGTTCTGAAACGCCATGGCAATTTACAGCAATTTACAGGCTCTTAACCCACTGAGCCCCAGCGACGCAGGGTTTGCGTCCACAATGTATGTAACGCTAAACCCCAGCGACGCATGGTTTGCATCCTGGCCGGTCCGGTCCCAATTACTCCGGTCCTATGGCACCTAGAGGGCTCAGATTTGTATGGGAACTGTGTAAGTATCCCACGCACCCATGCCGATGGTTGAACACTCTCAAAGTCCAACCGCGTGCACGTGAGCGCACAAAAACATATTTTTTGGGGGAAATTGCCTTCATTTTTTTACTCTTGTAAAATCCATTTTCGGGGCTCTGTAGGACTATTTTTTGAGCTTTTTGACCGGTTTTTCGTGGTTTTTCCTTCATTCCTAACCCATTCGCTATTGTTTCTGGAATACAAAAAAAAATCAGAATCAGCCGGTCCTGGGTGGTACATATATAAATATTTAGCTGGTACTCAGCGGGTTAAAGCCTGTGGAGACGAGTGCCAGTGAGCGGGAGCGTGGCAGGCCCCCGTCCGCTCTGCAGCCCGGCGGCCGGGGCACTGAGGGATATCAGCCATGTCTCGCTAGTGTGACGCTTCTGCATAGTAGCCACGTGCGGGCATGCGCGCGCGTCGGCTGCCCAGCCGTTTAGAAACCGGCTGGCGGCAGCCGGCCGGCAGGCTTTTCCTTAGTATATATACTACCACAACGGAACTAATGTCTGGGATATTCTTATGTTGTTTAATAGCTTGTAGCTGCCCTTATTCTAAACCAACGCATCTTAGTATATTTTATTCTCGATAGTTGATTGTCTCATTATAATATATAAGATGTAAGTCTAGTGAGGGCGGGAGGAGACGAGCGGGAGAGAGAGACCGGCTTGGGACGTTGCTTCGCTTGCCAGCTTGGGACGAGCCTGAAGCGTTGCCATATGTATTTGATTGCAACGTTAGGCTTAGTTTCGACTCACGCACAGGGTAGAGGGTTTTGACCAGGCAACAGTGTTGAGTGTTGCCAAGCCTGGGATGTATTTTGTATGCCTAGGGTGGGGTCCAGACAGATTCAAGACTCAGAGCTCACCTCACTGTCGTACCCTTCAGACCCCCTTGATATCTATCCCTCTCAACCCCACTTAGAAACTTTCTCTCTTACTTTGTATACCTTCCTTCCACTACTTCACCAATCTATTTAATTATCCCATCCCCTTTATAGACCTTATATCTATTATTGTATTAACGACGAGCTCTCAGATAACTAGATAGGATTTTGGGCCTTATGCAGAGATTTAATTGTTAATGAGACCTAGGAAGCTTTTTTGTTGTCTCATATTTGTTGGTTTCATGCTTGCTAGTGTGTTCTTGTGTCAGATTAGCAGGGGCTAGACCGGAGGGGAGGCTTTTTGCGGTCCTTTAAGTAAAGTCTGCTGGTGCGAGTCCTGTGGACCCGCACGACTTTACTAATATACCCGTGGTAGTCTGGGGGCATTTTCTTGTCTGTGTCCCTGTGTGTCTAGTGTTGTGTTGTGTGAGGGCCCTTGCCTAGTCCACTCAGCACTGCGCTAGCACGTCTTGCTTTTGTTTTAGGGTCGCCAGGAGAGAGTCAGATACTTGCGATCTGAGTCTCTCAAGAGAGCACCCTTTCAATTAGAGTAATTTGGCGCACAGACTTGGGAACGTCCCTAGGCTAGAGCTGGTGGCTCAGCCCGGGTATCCGAAGCCTATATCCTTCCGGCTAGACCTCTGCCACCTGGCAGATTAACAGCTAGTGGGTTATTATATCTGTATGCTTGTTATTGTGTAACGGGGGGGGGGGGGGATCTCTCTTTCTTCACTTCCCTTCTTCTGCGAACAAGAGAGAGAGGGGGTAAGACAGAAAAAGATAGATTAAGCTGCGAAGGTGGAAAATAGGTACTCAAGGATAGAAAGGAAGAGATGACAACAAACCCGTTATTGCATTCTAATTAACGAGAGGACAACCCTGTTTGGTTGACCCACATCGAACATCCTTCGAGGAAGGGGAAAGGCTGCAACTCCGACACGATGATAACACCAAAGAACCACAAAAACCCCACTGATACCTAGCATATTCTCTACTTTCTAGATATCACATAAGGATGTTTTTGGGAACGGTAATTCATTCAAATTATTTGATCGCCCTCCTTCAGGTGAACTGGCCGTCCCCATGGTTTTCTTATTCTTTATGCAATCGTGACTCATGCTCATTATTCAGGTACATTAGGACAGTAGGTTAAATCGGAGGCTAGCAAAGACCAATCAAGAACTTCACCTTCAATGTTGGCTGACAAGACTTTAACTCTCGGTTAGGCTACTGGTACTACTCTTAGACCAATTTAATACTGACAGCTCCGATTTACTATCCTGACAACACATTTAGATCCAAATAGGTACGGGAGGATAGATACAAACATATTGCAGTAATCTTAAGCTTGATATTAATATTTAAGGAACATTTTACCGTTTACAACTCTTAACATTGGTACCGTAGGGTCCGTATCTAATTATCTCTATACCATTAACCTGGGACCAATCCATTACCGTACTGGGACAGTCTCTTAACCTAGGAGTAGGACTCGAATATTGCTGTCTGGATCCACCCAATTCCTCTCAGTATTATACATCCCAATTCCGCTAGATACCGGTATCGGCCAGGCTTGCCTGTAGGTTTCTTCGGCCTACCGTATCCTGAGGTATAGGGGGTAATCATACGTCTTCCTGCGGTCCTTGAACTCTCGTACAGTACACGAGTTCAGCATCCTGCACTCAGCCAATGGGAGGGGTGAATCTCCGATTCTCCGCCATCAGCAATTCATTATCACATCGACTCCGTCCCAAACTGGTTCCCTGGTAATTCGAATACATTCTTAACCCACGGTTGACATATAGCTAACCTTAATAATGGGGTTAATCAATATCCTAATTACGGTACACAGTAATACTAAAACAAATACATATACAAAATATAGGCTAATATAAACATATAAAAATACATGGATTCCTATTAACGTATAAAAATAGATGAGCTAATATAAGTACAGAAATACAATGACAGATCAAATTATGACATACAGTACTGTACCGAAATAATCTCTTAAGGCATCCAAAGATCCTCTCATTAAGTACAGGTACATATGTTACTCAGCAGTACTCTACACACAATTGGGAATACAAAATTACACAGCATATCTATGGAGTCAAATCAATACAATAATGGTATAAATCAAAGGTAATTGTCATGGTCAAACTTAACAGGTTGGACTGCTCAATGCGGAGGGTGCTATACAAGGCTCAAACAAAGCTAAATGTTATTCCTACTGTAACTCGAGTAACTTATCCCCTGAAATCAGCTGCCCAGAATCTCACTACAGCGTTCCATCCCTTGCAAGGCAACTCTGTTCATTAGACCATGTCAAACATAATTATATCATAGCAATCAATATTCATAATACATTCTAAATGCACAATAATTAGTAATAGCCTACTGTACTTCCAATTAGGTGAAAGTTAGGTAGCCTAGGCTAATTAAAAATGTAAAATCATATAACCTACCATAATAATTCAGCAAGTACCCATACCTAAATGGCCTTTTCACTAGTTAACTTTAAGTAACAATAGGTAAGAACAAATAATCATCTGAAATAAACCCGACCCAATGGGGGTCCGAAATTTGACGGTACTGGGGTTGGGAAAAGAAGACCTCTAAATCAAGATAACAAGTAACTCTTTACACTATAACCCAGTAAAAACATTTAAAATGAACAATAACCAGGCCTAGGAGACGTTAGTTATAAATACTTATCTGAATAGGCCTAGGTGGGGAACGTCGGAGACACGAAATGTAAACAAAACTCAAGGACACGATCTCAAACGAATGTCCTTTCCTGATTTACACGTTAAAATACAATCATATTTACCAAAATGCATGGTTTTATAAACTCAAAGTAATGAACAAGTTCTAAACATACAATACAACTGCTACATTAGTAATTTACTCAACCTGGTCGTCTCTCCGAAATGCGAGATGGTCTAAATCCTAAAATGGCGGTCAAGCTTCAAAAGCATTTTAATCAACTTCGTCCTCAATTCTACTCTTAACTGGTGTTCTCGCACTACCTCAGGATTATGTAAAATGGTGAAAGACAAACTAGCAAATTAGGCTAGCCTAAGTTTGGTCGGGAATTATGGAAAAACACAAGAATTGGTAGGCCATCAAATGGCGTCCCTCTGACTGAAATTATTACACACGAAGTTAATTTGACGTTAATTTGGAATAACAAAGTCTAAAATATCAGAAAAACACTTAGCAAAGGTGCACAGACTAAGTCTTACTGAACACAATGATAATGGGGGAATTTGAATGGTTGTAGGCACTTAGCAGGTGAGGGGTGCCTGTCGACCAACCCGATGGTAGGCTCGAGTTCACGAATTTGTCAATCACAGTAATACCTCCTACATTACACACCTAGTACTTATTTAACTGAATAAGCAATACCTTATAACACTATAAACCTTAATTACGAACCTCTGAATGGAGGGAAAGGAAGCCTAAGTCCGGAGAAGAAGCGGGGAATGATGACAGAGACTGGGGGTTAGGTAGGTGTCTCTCTCGTAGGCCTGGGGTCACGACAGTGAGGGGCCTAGGGCCAGTGCCAGGGATCCCGCCAAAAAAGGGGAGGGTGACCACAAAGGGTGGCGTCGCTTGGGTAGGAATTGGCGGTCTTTTTACACAAGGGGGCATTACTCTAAATTAAAAAAGGAAGGATTTTTACAGGGAATAACAAAAGGGGGTAAAAGGATAAATTAGGCTTGAAAGTATTTTAGATAGATTTGAGAATATTAGTTCTCCTCCTGATCTAGGCTAATTCCCTCTTACATAGACAAGGGTTACTTAACCCTTCTTAAACGATACATTTCCCTTAAATATAGGGAAGAGTGAATGAAGGGGTAAAAGTCTTACAGTTAAGTCAAACCTTACAACATATTATACCAAAAGGGAAAGTACAATTTCTTCCCGTTACACAGCTCTACCTTTTCTTTGAAGACTTTTTACCTCATTCACTCTTTCATCAACATAAACATTATACCGTTACCAATTACTCCAGCCTTAACTTATTACAGCAGAATTTCTGATCCGCCTGGCATCTTACCATGCCCAGAGCTCGCAGTCTATACCCAACGTCTTAGAATCTGACACATTACTGTACTGTACTCTGCCTGTGGAGCGTCCCTTCCTTCCTCAACAAATCACTATACCACTCTATAAAGTGTCCCTCCTTTTCAGGAGAGTGCCAACCAGGCACTATCTTGTCCCCGTAGAGACAGCCTCTCTCCACCCCTTTATTGCTTGGAAAACCCCAGGAGACCAGACTAGAGAGCAGCGTGGACGCCCGTATCGTGGGAGTCCCTTCACACTCTGTGCGCTGGCTGGGCCTCGGGACGAAAGGAGTATAACCCCAGTCAACCATAAAGGTACTCAGAGCCAACAGCACGTCCTGATGGGAACGCCACCACCCTAGTCCCAATCACCTGTAGGACGTTGTACATAACCTAGGCACCTACGTCTCTTAAAGTTTCGCTGCACGGGGGTTTGACCGGAAAGATTAATTAACCATGCGGGGGCCACAGGGGAGTACACAACAAGACGACCACAACAGGGACTCTACTGTACACTCTAACAAGATTCTATATAACGCCGGGCCGGCTGACGGGCTCTGGGTGCTAAAATCTCAGGTTGATAGTCTTCCTCAACCGGCATTTCAACTTGCTCTACCTGCCAATACTCCTCACCCACGAATGGTTTCACTTTCTCAGCGGCCCTTTTCATAAACACACCCGTATAGGGATTTACTAGCTTATACGCAGCCCCGTCCCGGACTACTTCCGTGACTCTAAAGGGGCCCACCCACTTTGCGTTCAACTTTTGGCTAGTCCCGGGTAGTGGATTCTCGTTCCTGATCCATACCATGTCGTCCACATTGACCTTTTCATTCCGGTTCCGATTAGCCACGTCTCTAAACTTCCTGGCCATGGTCAGTAAGGTCTGTTCCAGGACCTCTTTCGCGACGGACATAGCCTCTTGGCGTTCCTCATTTTCTATTGATGGTAACACTGCACCTAATTGTCTGGGAGCGTAACGACCAAAGAATGCAAAATGAGGTTGTTCCCCTAGCGTCACATGCACTGCACAGTTCAAAACGCGCTGACACTCGCCTACATACTGGGGCCACCTTAAGGGGTGCCCTTTACACAAGGTTGCTAAGACCGTCTTTAATGTCCGATGCATCCGTTCGGTCACACTGTTCCCACGCGGGTGATAAGGAGTCACATATCCCAACTTAATATTAAATGAAGTGCATAAATCTCGGAACTGTTGCGAGGTAAACTCTCCACCATTATCAGAGAGGAGGGTCTGAGGCGACCCGAAATCGCATAAGTACTCTCGGAACTTCCCACAGACCTCTGCCGAGACCTTGGACCTTAACTTATAGAACCTTACAAATCTACTGTAGTGATCGGTTACTGTCAGAATGTAACGATACCCCTGGGCTCCTCCCGTCATATCCGTAAGATCAACACTGACTCTCTCCAAAGGTTGCTTAACGGGTGGTAATTCCTGCCAGCGCTGCTGGAGTCCTTGGGTGCCCTTATACTGCTGACAGACCGAACACTCCCTAACATAAGTACTTACATCACTACGTAAATTAGGCCAGTAAAACAGCGACTCGGCCTTCATGATACTCTTAAATCTACCCAGATGACCAGACTCTTGGTCATGTGCCAGATTCAACGCAGCTTTCTTCAGCTCACTCGGCACAACTAGAAGGTAATGCAGACTTGCGTCTGACTTAGCCACTACAAAATAAAGAACTCCTTGGTCCACTACAAACTGATCGAGCGTGGCTCGAGGATAGCGATGCTTAGGTAAGGCCCCACCTTCGAGGAAAACTATGAGATCCTTCCATCGGGCCTCCTGACACTGCAACTCCCTCATCTCGGCGCTGGTCTTACCTAACCATTTCTGATCCTGTTCCCACCTCACTGCTCTCACGGGTCGACTTAACTGGTCGGCAACATAATTCTTAGGACCCGGCTTGTAACTGATGTCAAACCTATACTCTCTCATCTCTAGACTCCACCGACTCATGCGAGCCGACTTAGTCTTCTTCGTAAAGGCTGACACCAATGGCTGATGATCCATCATGAGGTTGAAACGGACTCCCCACAAGTAGTGGTGAAACTGTCTACATGCTAATACTACGGCTAAAGCTTCACGATCAGTGGTGGAGTAGCGAGTTTCAGCGGGCTTCAACTTCTTACTAAAATACCCCACGGGCCGCAAGGTGCCGTCTGACTGAGGTTGCATCAACGCGGCGCCCACATGAGTATCGGAAGCATCTGTATGCAGAAGGAACTTGCGATGCATGTCCACCTTCACTAGAACTGGTGCACTAACTAACAAGGTCTTCAGCTTTTGGAACGCCTCTTCACACTCCGAGGACCATTCAAACTGGGCATACTTCTTGGTTAACTCAGTCAAGGGAGCTGCAAATTTGGCAAATTGAGGAATGCACTTCCTGTAAAAACCGGCCATACCCAACAATCGCCGTATTTCCTTGACGTTCGAGGGGGACTTCATGTTGATTACAGCTTCGACGTTCTCCGGATCTGGTCTACACCCTTGTTCGGAAATGAGGTGGCCCAGAAATTTTACCTCAGGGTGCGCAAATTGGCACTTAGTGAGATTCAATTTCAGGCCCATCTTGGCAAAGTGACTGAAAAGAGTAGATAGACGAGTCAGGAGTTCATCAAAACTAGATGCCCATAGTAGCACATCATCCAGATAGTTTCTGACCCAGCTTTCCTTTGCCAAGGGAGCCAGGACAGAACCCATCTGCCGTGTGAATATGGCCGGGCTACAACTGAGCCCAAAAGGTAGCCGCTTGAAACGATATAACGCTACTCCATCGCTGAAAGTCGTCAGATCTCGGCTCTCATCATCAAGGGGAATCTGGTAGTATGCGTCCTTGAGATCCAGCGTAGCATAATACTTGTGTCCAGTAGTCAATTCCACTAACTCATCTAACCTGGGCAGTGGCTGGATGTCGGCCTGTAGTCTCGTATTGACCTGACGATAATCCCAACACATGCGCTTGGTGCCATCAGGTTTAGCAACTAAGACTATAGGGCTCAACCAGGCCGCTGTTGAAGGCTCGATGATATCCTTCTTCAACATGTCGTTCAACATTTGTGTGAGTATCGGCTTTGCTTTCTCCGGGGTTCTATACAAAGGGCTTCTCGTAGGTGTAGGGTCTGAAACATGAATATGGGCCGGGGGAACATTCATAGTGCCTAATTCGTGTTCACTCAAGATGAAAACCGAATTATGCTCCTTGAGAACATGTCCCAGCTGACCCTTCTGACCATCCTCCAAGTGGTCCCATTGACACTTGTCAATCAAAGACTGTAACTTTTCCTCTCGGGTCCCCGAGGAGGAGGGCTGATCCATGTCAGGTAGCATAGCATTACTTACTTTGGTCTTCATGCACTGGGGTACATTGTGAATCTGACTCTCTGCCAGTTTCTCGTACGTGGCTAGGAGGGTGCCAGGCTTCAGGACCACTCCTCCACGGGAAGGATTTGCGAAAGGGAGAAAGACTTCGGCCTCACTAGTAACTCGCACACATATTGGAAGTTCTTGTTGAAGAGCAGGGTTCCGGAGCTGAATTTCAAGAATGCTATTTATGTCCTCACCAACAATAACAGGGAGCATAACAGTCTGGTGAGGACCTATCACCATTCGACGGGGGAGCCGAATGCAATTTTCTTCCTGGGGCTTCTCCTCAGTGAGTGTAGCCTGGACTCGGCGAACGGATCTCGCTTTTCTTTTCCCTGTAGTAACATGATGGATGTCGTAGGTAACATCCCCCCAACGTAGCGTCTGACGTGGATGATTCCATAACATAGGGTAGCGACCCAAAAGGTCGACCCCAAGAAGCAGGTCAGTGTCCATATAGTCGTCTGGGATCACCACCGCCAGGTGCTGTATTGTCTGGGACATTCCTACGCATACCGCCAGGGAGACCGTGCCCAAAATCCTTAAGGAGGTACCGGTAATTCCAAAGAGGGCTGGAATATTCTTGCTGAGAGAGATAGGAAGCCCTAACTCAATCACCAAGGACTGCTTAACGAGCGTGAGCTCACTACCGGTATCTACCATGGCGCGACACGATCTCTGGTTTACTACGAGGAAAATGGTTGGAGATTTGTTCGAGGTCCCGAGTCACCGTGTTGCTCTACTCTCTCGCCCTGGGCAGTCAGGTCTCCCACGTCTACAATTCTCTCTCAGGCAGTCGAAACATGCTAAACGTGGGGGACGGAGGGGACAATCCACCCTGTTATGCTCCTTCGTTCTACAGAAGGGCCATCCTGTATACTGAGGTCTTCGGGTTAATCTCTGGACATCCTGTGACAAGGCCGCCAGAGATTCCTGGAGGCGGATGAATCTATCGTCCACTCCCGTTGGTGGAAGAAGAGGGGTCGTCAGGGAAGGTTGGCTACTGCTGGGAGGCGGGTTAGTCACTGGGGCATGGTGTTTCATTACTTCACAAACCCGTCCTCCTGCGACCATCCGTTCCGCATGGTTCTGCAGCTGACGCTCATAGTTCAGGTGCCTCAGGAACTCCGTCAGGGGTATCTTAACAGGCATGTATCGATCCACCTGTTGCTTAACGGATAAGGGGAGGGTCGCATGGAGTCTTATTTTAAGCCACTGGTCGCGTGGAGGTAAAGTTTCCCCTGGGAACATTGAATCATACCATAGCTATACGTCATCTTCTGGACGTAATCATAAGGATCTTCTGAGAGGACGTACATGTTATGTTCTGCTTCTCGGAACGACTCGGACATCGTTGGCGTCTTATGAAAGAACTGCTTCAGGAACTGGATGAACTCTGCCCAAGTCTTTAACTTTCCCTGAGCTGTCTCTACTTGCACCAGAACAGCCAGGTCGGAATCCAACTTGAACTTGGCCAGGTTCAACCTTGCCTCGTCATGGGACATACAGGCTTCGATCCGCATCTGAAAGACCTCAATCTTAGTGGAAGCCATATAAGATCGTAACTCATCCATGTGAAGCATGGGTACATCTCGGGAACTAATCCCTTCACTACGTCGGTGGTAGGGCTGACGGAGGGGAGCTGGGGGGTGTGAAGAAGAATGGGAAAGTGAGGTTGGGGGATTACGGATCAAGGGTACTGGAGGGGAAGGAGTGGGAGGTGTTGGGGTTGCAGATTTGAGAGAGTCCGCAAAGGCAAGAGGCGGAGGCGGGGAAAGGTTCTTAATGCTGGGGGTTGGTTGTGGAGTACCAGTTGGGCTCTGGAACATCTCTCGGTCTCTCACTTCTCGCACCTGGTCTGCCAATGCTGACATTTCACCGACTAATCGTTCTAGTATGGCTTTCATCTGGTCCATTTCATTCTGGGAGTTGTCTTCACTCTGACCTTCCTCCCACTGGTCGACCGTGACAAACCGGGAACTGTCCGTATCCTCAAATGACACTTTACTTCCTTGTTCCTCATTCCTCCTGACTAAAGCATCTTGCACCTCGTGCCTTGGTTCTGGATCAGGATTCTCCATCTTGGACAGAAAAGAAGGATAATTGATAGACAACTAATAACCGGAAAACACTAACCACCGCTATCTCAACTTTGCGGTTCCTTCACAGTCACTGGGACTCTTGCTGGTATCTGCTGAACTTAAAGATTCCCTGAAATATTACACTAACCGTATTGAAATGTGGTAGCATGGCCAATACTGTTTGTGGTAACGATTTCACGGGTTGGTAGCGTGAAAAAGGACAACTGCAATGCACTGATTCTAAACACCCGAGCGAAAGTGTAAGAACCAGTACTGTACAGTCTCTTCTACGGGGGGTACAGGATTAATTCAGGAGCCCTGAACGGAACAGGAGCATGTCAAACCATGGACTCCTAAAGAAATCGCACCGCTGCAGACCACTGTAACGGGGGGGTTGGGGTAGTATCTCTCTTTCCTCACTTCCCTTCTTCTGCTGCGAACAAGAGAGAGAGAGGGAGGGAGAGAAAAAGATAGATTAAGCTGCGAAGGTGGAAAATAGGTACTCAAGGATAGAAAGGAAGAGATGACGACAAACCCGTTATTGCATTCTAATTAACGAGAGGACAACCCTGTTTGGTTGACCCACATCCAACATCCTTCGAGGAAGGGGAAAGGCTGCAACTCCGACACGATGATAACACCAAAGAACCACAAAAACCCCACTGAGACCTAGCATATTCTCTACTTTCTAGATTATCACATAAGGATGTTTTTGGGAACGGTAATTCATTCGAATTATTTGATCGCCCACCTTCAGGTGAACTGGCCGTCCCCATGGTTTTCTTGTTCTTTATGCAATCGTGACTCATGCTCATTATTCAGGTACATTAGGACAGTAGGTTAAATCGGAGGCTAGCAAAGACCAATCAAGAACTTCACCTTCAATGTTGGCTGACAAGACTTTAACTCTCGGTTAGGCTACTGGTACTACTCTTAGACCAATTTAATACCGACAGTTCCGATTTACTATCCTGACAACACATTTAGATCCAAATAGGTACGGGAGGATAGATTTTTTTTTTTTTTTTTTTAAAGAGACAATGAACGGAGGAAGGAAAAACACAGATAAAACAAAAAGGTCCATGTGCCTAAAGGCATCCTCCATTCATAAAATGTTTGTAACAACTGGATTTAAACATTTGTAGATTGTAAGTTTGTGGAAAGCAATTCGAGGAAAGTGAATTCCAAAGAGTAGTAGCTCTGGGGATAAATGAATTCTGATAAGCAGAAGTTCTGCATTGTGGAGGAGAAAGTGTAAATTCATGGGCGCTCTCAGCTGCCCTAGTTCTACGGGGAAAGATGTGGAGAGGCGGCACAATTGAAGCAAGTTCCTCGGAACAATTGCTGTGAAAATATCTGTAGAATAATGCAAGGGATGCAACGTTTCTTCGTATGGATAATGTAGGAAGGTCCTGTGTGATTGCAGGGTTATTGATTAATCTAATAGCTTTATTTTGAATTTTGTCCAACTGCCTCAATGCAACCACTCCACTTCCACCCCACAGAGGTGAACAGTAATCCATCTGAGAACGCACATGACTTTTATATATCACGGCCAACTGCTCGTCAGTGAAGAATTCTCGAACTCTGTACAGGAGTCCCAGTTTTTTAGAGGCATTCTTAGCAATGCTTCTAACATAATGTGTCCAGTTCAAGTTAGTAGTTAATGTTACACCGAGAATGTCAATACTAGGGGAAGTGGGAATATTTACATCATTAACAAATATATGGGAGTCAGTGAGATTCTGTCAGTTAGAAAATTGAATGTATTTGGTTTTCTGTGCATTAAAGGAAACTAGATTCTTTTGTCCCCATCCATTAATTCTAGAAAGGTCCTGGTTCAGAGAAATTGCAGTGTTTAATTTTGAATTTATAAGATCGGGTTGGGTGAAAGAATTGGTAAATGTGAAGGAACTGTGGAGTGTTGAGTCATCTGCGTAGGAATGTATTGGATTATGAGTGGTAGATATGAGATCATTGATATGAATGAGGAACAGAATTGGGGCCAAAACTGATCCCTGGGGAACACCAGCATTTATTGAGTGAAATTGAGAATAAAGGCCATCTACCATTACACGTATTTTTCTGTTATGAAGATAAGAAGAAATTAGTGGAACTAATGATGCAAGGCCGTAGTGTGACATCTTCAACAATAAGGATTGATGCCAGACTCTATCAAATGCCTTTGATATATCCAGTGCTATTGTATGTGTTTCACCATGTTGGTCTGTAGCTTGGTTGATTTGATGCGTAAGAAGGCAAAGCATGTCTGCAGTTGATCGACATCGTCTAAAACCATATTGCCTATCACTGATTAATTTATTATTCTCAAGATGCTTAATTATGTGATTATTTAATATAATTTCAAAGACTTTACCAAGAGTGGAAGTTATAGCTATTGGTCTGTAGTTTGATGGATCTGAAGAGGCACCTTTTTTAGGAACTGGATGGATGTTTGCTTCTTTCCAGGGCACTGGGAAGCATGAGGTATGAGTACACAGACGGAAATTTTTTGCCAATACAGGAGCGAGCACCAAGGAGCAATTCTTAAGTACTATTGGAGGAATTTCATCTGGACCAGGAGCCTTATCTACTGAGAGATTCTGCAAAATAGTTTTGACATGTCTGGTGTGGATCTTAAGTAAGGGAATTTCAGGCGAATTAAAATAAAGTACAGGGACATCTTGATTTATTTCATCTAATACAAACATATTGCAGTAATCTTAAGCTTGATATTAATATTTAAGGAACATTTTACCGTTTACAACTCTTAACATTGGTACCGTAGGGTCCGTATCTAATTATCTCTATACCATTAACCTGGGACCAATCCATTACCGTACTGGGACAGTCTCTTAACCTAGGAGTAGGACTCAAATATTGCTGTCTGTATCCACCCCATTCCTCTCAGTTTTATACATCCCAATTCCGCTAGATACCAGTATCGGCCAGGCTTGCCTGTAGGTTTCTTCGGCCTACCGTATCCTGAGGTATAGGGGGTAATCATACGTCTTCCTGCGGTCCTTGAACCCTCGTACAGTACACGAGTTCAGCATCCTGCACTCAGCCAATGGGAGGGGTGAATCTCCGATTCTCCGCCATCAGCAATTCAGCATCACATCGACTCCGTCCCAAACTGGTTCCCTGGTAATTCGAATACATTCTTAACCCACGGTTGACATATAGCTAACCTTAATAATGGGGTTAATCAATATCCTAATTACGGTACACAGTAATACTAAAACAAATACATATACAAAATATAGGCTAATATAAACATATAAAAATACATGGATTCCTATTAACGTATAAAAATAGATGAGCTAATATAAGTACAGAAATACAATGACAGATCAAATTATGACATTACAGTACTGTACCGAAATAATCTCTTAAGGCATCCAAAGATCCTCTCATTAAGTACAGGTACATATGTTACTCAGCAGTACTCTACACACAATTGGGAATACATAATTACACAGCATATCTATGGAGTCAAATCAATACAATAATGGTATAAATCAAAGGTAATTGTCATGATCAAACTTAACAGGTTGGACTGCTCAATGCGGAGGATGCTATACAAGGCTCAAACAAAGCTAAACGTTTTTCCTACTGTAACTCGAGTAACTTATCCCCTGAAATCAGCTGCCCAGAATCTCACTACAGCGTTCCATCCCTTGCAAGGCAACTCTGTTCATTAGACCATGTCAAACATAATTATATCATAGCAATCAATATTCATAATACATTCTAAATGCACAATAATTAATAATAGCCTACTGTACTTCCAATTAGGTGAAAGTTAGGTAGCCTAGGCTAATTAAAAATGTAAAATCATATAACCTACCATAATAATTCAGCAAGTACCCATACCTAAACGGCCTTTTCACTAGTTAACTTTAAGTAACAATAGGTAAGAACAAATAATCATCTGAAATAAACCCGACCCAATGGGGGTCCGAAATTTGACGGTACTGGGGTTGGGAAAAGAAGACCTCTAAATCAAGATAACAAGTAACTCTTTACACTATAACCCAGTAAAAACATTTAAAATGAGCAATAACCAGGCCTAGGAGACGTTAGTTATAAATACTTATCTGAATAGGCCTAGGTGGGGAACGTCGGAGACACGAAAGATAAACAAAACTCAAGGACACGATCTCAAACGAATGTCCTATCCTGATTTACACGTTAAAATACAATCATATTTACCAAAATGCATGGTTTTATAAACTCAAAGTAATGAACAAGTTCTAAACATACAATACAACTGCTACATTAGTAATTTACTCAACCTGGTCGTCTCTCCGAAATGCGAGATGGTCTAAATCCTAAAATGGCGGTCAAGCTTCAAAAGCATTTTAATCAACTTCGTCCTCAATTCTACTCTTAACTGGTGTTCTCGCACTACCTCAGGATTATGTAAAATGGTGAAAGACAAACTAGCAAATTAGGCTAACCTAAGTTTGGTCGGGAATTATGGAAAAACACAAGAATTGGTAGGCCATCAAATGGCGTCCCTCTGACTGAAATTATTACACACGAAGTTAATTTGACGTTAATTTGGAATAACAAAGTCTAAAATATCAGAAAAACACTTAGCAAAGGTGCACAGACTAAGTCTTACTGAACACAATGATAATGGGGGAATTTGAATGGTTGTAGGCACTTAGCAGGTGAGGGGTGCCTGTCGAACAACCCGATGGTAGGCTCGAGTTCACAAATTTGTCAATCACAGTAATACCTCCTACATTACACACCTAGTACTTATTTAACTGAATAAGCAATACCTTATAACACTATAAACCTTAATTACGAACCTCTGAATGGAGGAAAAGGAAGCCTAAGTCCGGAGAAGAAGCGGGGAATGATGACAGAGACTGGGGGTTAGGTAGGTGTCTCTCTCGTAGGCCTGGGGTCACGACAGTGAGGGGCCTAGGGCCAGTGCCAGGGATCCCGCCAAAAAAGGGGAGGGTGACCACAAAGGGTGGCGTCGCTTGGGTAGGAATTGGCGGTCTTTTTACACAAGGGGGCAATACTCTAAATTAAAAAAGGAAGGATTTTTACAGGGAATAACAAAAGGGGGTAAAAGGATAAATTAGGCTTGAAAGTATTTTAGATAGATTTGAGAATATTAGTTCTCCTCCTGATCTAGGCTAATTCCCTCTTTACATAGACAAGGGTTACTTAACCCTTCTTAAACGATACATTTCCCTTACATATAGGGAAGAGTGAATGAAGGGGAAAAAGTCTTACAGTTAAGTCAAACCTTACAACATATACCAAAAGGGAAAGTACAATTTCTCCCCGTTACAGTTGTGCCACAGTTTACCGTTTTTGTGAGCATTGTGAGTCAGGGTGTCGCTTAGAGACTCTGTCCGAGCAGGCTTGCCTGACTAAGAGTGAGAAGGACACCTGTATGTGGTTATGTTGCGAGTTGCTACCTTTATTTAATTATACCTATGCCATTATACACTGTATGGCCTATCACTAGTATTTATTCCTGCTTATGAGTTAAGAGTTCTCTAAATCCGTAACGTACTTTCTTTGCTAAGCATCAGATCCTACAGTAGCCGCATGCAGTTTAGAAACCCGCATCTTGTCTACCGGTACGATGTTTTGAGGACTGTTTGCTTTCACCTTCTTTCACGCAGGGGTGATTAGTTGTATTAATTAACGTAACGTTAAATGTACTTTCTTCTAGTTTGTTATTAAATTGTTTCTGCAATTTAATTCCGTTATCTATCTTTTCCTTGAAGCTTTAAGTCAACTTAATTGTGTGATCTTTTATATAGCCTGCTTGACTATCAGCAGTCTATAGTGCGTGCACCCTGTAACCGAGTCATAGGATACCTTGTTGTCCAGGCAGGACTCTTGACGGTTTAGGGTGGTTTGTTGCCTGGGTTTATAGATAAGGGTTGGATCTAGCGTTTTCCGTTGTTGCTTGTTGCCGCATACCTAGTCCAATAGAAAGAGCCCAGTGTTTATATATCCCAGGATGTAACAAATGGCGACCTTGCATAGGATTTACTGAACAGAGGAATATAGTGGTCATTTGTTTTGAGATTCCTTATGATTAGAGGAATACAGTGGACATAGATTTTTTTTTTTGGAGCAACCAATATAACACATTAAAGACTTTAAATAACATTAGTATATACATACTTGCATAGGAGATAAGGCACATTCTATAACCGTGATAATTACTGCAGTACACAAGCATGTCTAATACATCAGAACACAGTGATGGGTCAGGTCACGATACGGGCTCGGAGGGAGAAAGACCTGTGGAGTGGCTAGTCGATAGCGAGGAGGGTGCTAGAAGATTTTTAGAGGTGCCCCTTACCGCTGACAGGGTGTTGAAGCTGAATAAGTATGGCTTAAAGTGTGTGGCAGGTCTTCAGGGTCACCAGGGTTTAAGTGGCATGAGGAAAGATCAGCTGAGGACTTTGATATTGGGTTTAGAAGGGAGAGACCTGGGTGGAGAGGCGACTGGGGGCCCTGGTCCCCAGCCCCCCCTCCACTCTACCCCCGTATCAAACGTCAGGGTGCCTGAATTTAGTACATTTTTTTTTTTTTTTTTTTCTATGTGATTGAGGGAGGCAAAAGGCATAACTGCCTATAGCGAGTGCCTCCCCCATAGTTGAAAGAGTGACAGGGCCAAAATCAAGGGACGTTCGAGCCAAAATGCCTGGACACACGGAGTTTGAAGCAATTTAAGTCATAGGAAGAGGGAAAGACTGATTCTGGGAGAGAGTTCCAGAGCTCAGCTGTTGAGTAGAAGAAAGTTTGAGAGTAACGTTTCACTCCTGGGTTGGAGAGTTGCACAGAGTAGGGGTGGGATTGAGTTGCAAGACGGGTACCACGTGCCCTACGTAAAGGAGGTGGTATGCACTGGGATAGCTCTGAGGAACACTGATTATTATAGTAGCGATAGAATAGCGAGAGAGATGCAACATTGCGGCGGAGAGAGAGAGATTGCAGAGAGTTGGTGAGTGGACGGGAGTTAATGATACGAAAGGCCTTCCTTTCAACTTTGTCTAGGAGAGCAGTGTGAGAGGAACCTCCCCACACATGTGAACAATACTCAATACATGGGCGCACTATGCCCCTGTACAGAGCAAGAAGCTGTGCAGGGGAAAAGAACCCCCTAAGGCGGTTGAGCACACCCAGCTTCTGGGAGGCTGCCTTAGCAAGACTGGTAATATGGTCCTTCCAAATGAGAGCAGAAGAAAAAGAGACACCAAGAATATTGAGAGAAGATGAAGGGTTGATTTTTGTATTGTTGAAGAAAAAGGGATAGTCCGCTGGGAGATCCTGACGGGTAGATAGATGGAGAAATTGGGTTTTGGAAGCATTAAAGTTAACAAGGTTTTCTCTGCCCCAATTGGAAATAGTATTTAGATCAGAATTTAAGAGTTCTATGGCTTCATTACGTTTGTCGTTGAGGGATTGCTGGCTGGGGCGTTCTGAAAAACTAATGGAGTAGTGCAAGGCTGAGTCGTCTGTGTATGAATGAATGGGAATTAAGGTACAGTTAAGGAGATCATTTATAAAAATTAGAAAGAGAATAGGAGATAGGACAGAGCCCTGAGGAACACCGGAGTTTATAGGGTGAGGAAGTGAACAATGGCCGTCCACAACCGCGGCTATGGAACGGCCGGAAAGGAAATTAGAGACAAAGGCACAGATGGAGGGATAGAAACCGAAGGAGGGTAGTTTAGAAATTAAAGATTTATGCCAGACTCTATCGAACATACCCCCAAGTTGATGATAAATGGCAGCGTGGAATTCAATCACAGGGACCCTTCCCATTAAATGCACCTTCCCCTCCTAAAGGGTTGACTCCAGATTTGTTGTTTCGGCTTGAGATGGCCAAGGTTGAGGCCGCCGAAAGACAGGTTAGAGTTCAGGTTGAGGCTGCCGAGAGACAGGCTAGTGTGCAGGCTGAGGTTGCTATACGAGAGGCTGAACTGCAGGCAAAGTCTACTAGGTATCGGGCTGACAGGGAGCTGGAGAGATCTCGAGTGGAGGTAACAGGGCGAAATATTGGGGGAGGTAACAGACATCGGGACCAATCATTGTCGCACCTGCTTAAACTAGTTCCTGTGTTCGATGAATTATGTGTGGCTGAGTTTTTTATGCGATTTGAGAAGAAGTGTCAGGAACACCAGTGGCCTCAGGAAAAGTGGGCAGCATTAGTTTCATCAAGACTCCTAGGAAAGGGGCTAAAAGCATATGATGCACTACCTTTAGAGTCCTGTGTAGTTTATGATGAGCTAAAGAAGGCTGTGCTACGGGCCTATGAGTTACAACCAGAAACTTACCGCTTGAAGTTTCGGGGTGTTACTAAGGGCAAGGATAGTACCTTCCTAGAACACGCCCGGGACTTGTCTGATGCACTACGACATTGGCTGCGTTCCGAGAGGGCAGCTACTTTTGAGGAGTTGAGTGAGCTGGTTCTCTTGGAGCAGTTCTTTAACCCTTAATTAGCGGCGAGCAACATAAGTCGAGTTAAAAAAAGCTGGACTATGTGGCGGCGCTCGACATAGGTCGAGTGGCAATTTCAGCACGTAATGTGGCTGAGAGAGAGACAAGTGGTGGCAGGAGACTAGCGAGCGTATGACTGCTCCAGACCACCGCGGCGAACCTACTGACACAAATCTCAGCTCCCTCCTCCCTCTCTCACTCGCTACATACTCAATTATGTACCGAAAGTACCGAATTACCTGCTTTTTGCACTCGCGTTGCACGGTTATTGCAAGAAAACTATCCATCATACAAGGATCGTTATGGTGTCATTCGAAAGCTCTGTTTATGCCCTTTCAGGGATAGGTACTTGTTTTACGTTCTGGGTCTTATTTAGGCATGAAAATGATCACGTAAACAGCCCTATTTTGGCTAAAAACACCCCGCTGTGCGGTACATATAATAAACCGCATAGGCCGCTCGTAAGGTGTTAAGTGCACAGGCGGGGACTTAACATTAAATATAAAGGAAACAAATCCTAGAACTCTCCAGGAGGCAGCAGAAATGGCTGACCTCCGACTGTCATTAATTCGAGGGTGCGGAGCAGCAGCTAGGAGTGAGTCGGGTGCAAAGGATCGTATCCCTCCCCCTCCCAAGAATTTTGATACACATGAATACACAAAACCATCTAGCACTGACAATAAAATTGAACACAAACCAAATACCGTCCCGTATAAGAAGTCTAATGGTACCTCCCACTCCCAAGGGAAACCAAAGAGTAAAGAGTGCTTTGCATGTCACAAGGAGGGTCACTTTGCAAATGCTTGTCCGAACAAGCCACCAAACAAGGTTGTGTCATTGGTCCGCAGCATAGGGGTGTCGCCTATATCTTCTGAGTTTGCCAAGGGTAGTTCGTCAGAGGTTGGGACACAGCCTGTGTTCAAGAGTCCGGAAGGCTCGAACCCTGTCCGCGACGTCTTTGGGGGTCATAGAGGGCATGGTTTTGTGAGGTGGGCTGGCGAAAGGTGAGGAGTTAAGCTATTGCGTGATACGGGGGCTTCTCAGACCTTGTTAAAGAACTTTACTGGTAGGCCGATTAACGCTGCTCGGGTGGTGGTAGTTCAGGGGATCAATGCTACGAAGTCCTACCCGCTGGTGCGGATGGAGCTGGAGGTGGGTGGTGTGGCGAAGGAGCTGGATGTCGGAATTGTAGAGAACTTGCCTGTTGGGGGCGTCGACCTCCTCCTCGGCAACGACTTTGCGGTGCCTGCTTCTAAGGTTTCACCCTTGGTCGTTGCCGAGAAGGCGGCCGACGTTAGTAGGGAGGAACAGGAGTGGGTTGAGAAGTGTAGCGTACAAACCATGGCGTGTGTTGTGACGCGTTCTCAGAAATCCGGAGCCTTGCAGCCACCACCTCAGTCTATCAAACCGCGGAGGAAAGGTCACAAGAAAACGGGAAGTGTTGGTCAATTTGAGAGTTTTGAGCCGGCAGTGTTTCTTGGTGACTCATTATTGGCACCTATGTTAGAGTCTGGAGAGGCCCCGGGGCCTGTCACCGCTAGTGCAGGTGCAGGGCAGGAAGAGACTCTGCGACAGCATCGTTATGCGCAGCGTGAGGAAAGAATGGCTCAGCGGGACATTGGAGGTGGAAATAAATTATTTAAGATGAACTTGGATAATCTCGCACCTGCTGATATATGTTCCTTGCAGCTGGAAGACCCTGAAGTCAGGGCGTGTGGTAATGGTGCTGTCGAACTGGAGAGCGATGGGGATGCGCAGCCTGGTGATTTTTTCTTGTCCGAGGGGATCTTGTACCGGAGACATCAGGATCCCAAGAAAAAGTGGGATGGCGGGTCAGGATTAGTGGACCAGTTAGTAGTACCGAGGGTGTGCCGTGAGAGCTTATTGAGATTAGCTCATGATGTGCCTTTGACAGGGCACCTGGGGGCACGTAAGACGGAGGCAGCTCTGAGCAAGCTTTTCTGGTGGCCTGGGTTAAAGGCGAGTGTCGTGTCATGGGTGTCACAGTGTCACACTTGTCAAGTTGTTGGGAAACCCAATCAGGTCATCTCGAGAGCCCCGTTACAACCAATCCCTGTCATTGGGCCGCCCTTCAGCAAAGTAGTTATCGATATGGTTGGCCCATTGCCCCCCACTAGTGCCGGCAATAAATTTTTACTAACTGTAATGGATGTAGCAACACGGTATCCAGATGCTTACCCCATGCGCAACGGGATGGCTAAGACTGTTGTCAAAAACCTACTTGTCTATTTCTCTCGTTATGGCTACCCTCAGGAGATCCAGTCTTATCAGGGATCCAATTTTACTTCTGCTCTGTTTAAGCAGACCATGCAGCAACATGGGATAGTGTCTGTGGTGTCATCTGCCTACCATCCCGAGAGTCAGGGAGTTTTGGAAAGGTGGCACTCGACTCTCAAGAGTATGTTGCGGTGTTATTGCATGGAAAATGGGAAGGACTGGGATCTAGGTCTCCCATACGTTTTATTTGCTGCGAGAGAAGTACCTGGGGAGAGCTTGGGATTTAGCCCGAACGAGTTGGATTTTGGACACAGGGTCAGGGGGCCCCTCCACATAGTCAAGGAGATCTGGGAGGGAGTCACAAAGCCATGCTCGCTTCTAAAGTATGTAGTTGAAAGCCGTGAGAGAATGCTAAAGAGCTTGGAGGTAGCAGGTCGGAACCTTAAGAGTTCACAAGCTCAGATGAAGGACAGATACGACCAGAAGGTGAAGCTGAGGGAGTTTGAAGTAGATCAAGAGGTACTGATACTACTGCCTCTGGTGGGGCACCCCTTGTCTGCCAAGTATTCTGGTCCGTATCGGGTTGTAAGGAAGGTTTCTGATCTCGACTATTTAGTAGCTACTCCTGATCGTAAGAAAAAGAACCAACTTTGCCATGTAAATCTGATGAAAGAGTATGTGAGGCGCCCCTCCGAGCCTCTCACTGTCCCGGTGTTGATCTGCAGCGATCGTGGTGGAGAAGGAGGAAGGGACAGTCAAGCTGCGGGGGAGGATAATTGGGATTGTCATGTTTCCGCGGATCAGTGGACGGGGAATTCTAGACAAGTGGCTCACGAGTTGATATTGCACCTGCCTGAGCAACAGCGTGTAGCTGTGCAGCACTTGTTTGATTCAAACCCAGCTGTTTTCGAGGAGCATCCTGGCCTCACTACTCAAGCGGTGCATGATGTCGATGTTGGGGACCACCCGCCCTTTAAATCAGTGCCATACCGTGTTCCCCCTATTAAATTACCAGCACTTAGGGAAGAGCTGGATTATATGCTGAAATGTGGGCTGATTTCTGAGGGTGCAGCCCAAACCAGATGGCAAGGTGCGGTTTTGTATAGATTTCCGCAGGTTGAATGGTTTAACCCCCACAAATGCCTACCCTCTCCCTCGCGTGGACTAGAGTGTGGATAAGATAGGAAAAGCCAAGTTCCTCACTAAGATAGACCTTGTTAAGGGTTATTGGCAAGTGCCCTTGTCTGAGCAAGCACGAGAGGTGTGTGGGTTTGTGGTGGACGGTGCCATATATCTTTGCCATGTTATGCCATACGGGCTGAAAAATGCCCCTGCAACGTTTCAGAAATTAATGAACGACATTGTAGCCGACATTCCCAACTGTACGGTGTACCTAGATGATGTCATAATATACGACGATGATTTTAACAGTCACTGTGCTCACATCGGACAGCTTTTTAATAAACTGAATGAAGCAGGTTTGGTGGTAAACCTGGGTAAGTGCGATTTTGTCAAAGCCACAATTTTGTACCTGGGGTTCGAGGTGGGGATGGGTCAGGTGTGCCCTCCCCAGATAAAGATCAAAGCCATCGATCAGTTTCCCCAGCCTACGACTAAGAAACAAATCATGCGGTTTCTAGGTATGATAGGCTATTATCGTCGCTTCATCAAAGGCTATTCGACTGTACTTGCACCTTTAACTGACTTATTATCTAAGGACAAGAGGTTCCGTTGGGTTCCTGAGTGTGCAGAGGCGTTTTCCTTGGTGAAACACCTGTTATGTATCCACCCCATACTCAGGGCCCCGGACTTCAGCAGACCTTTTCAGCTGGCGACTGATGCCAGTGGCGTAGGGGCTGGGGCTGTCTTGTTACAGACAGATGATGAAGGTATCGAACATCCAGTGAGTTTTTACAGTAAAACATTCAATATTGCACAAAGGAATTACTCTGTAATTGAAAAAGAACTGGCGATAGTGCTGGCGCTCAGGCACTTCGATGTATATGTTCCTGCTTTCGGACCAGTCGTAGTGGTTTATACCGATCATCACCCTCTGAAATTCTTACATCAGTTTCATAACCGGAATATGAGGCTGACCAGGTGGTCACTCATGCTTCAGGAGTATAATCTGGACATACGCCATATTGCCGGTTCTGATAACGTGATAGCGGATTGTCTATCAAGGGTGGATGATGTTGGTTAGACTGCCACAGGATTGAGGGTTGAGTGTGGAGGAAAATAGGCTGTCACTGTAGTTCAGCCGAAAAAAACAAATTAAAAAAGCAAAAACCTTATAAAAACTCTTTATTTTTATAACGTGTAAAATTTTGTATAAGATGTTGTAGCAGTATCTAAGTTGAATGTTTTCGCTTATTGTCTCTAAGTTAGTTGAACTTGCTCGGTGGAGCGCAACAGTCTTTATTTTTTGTATATATAGTGCCTTGTGTCGCAACAGTGTGTGGTACTATGAGAAGCTTTCTGTTAGATATGAAGAACTTAGTCAAGGGTCTTATATCTTGGGGGAGGTGTGACGCTTCTGCATAGTAGCCACATGCGGGCATGCACGCGCGTCTGCTGCCCAGCCGTTTAGAAACCGGCTGGCGGCAGACGGCCGGCAGGCTTTTCCTTAGTATATATCCTACGACAACGAAACTAATGTCTGGGATATTTTTATGTTGTTTCATAGCTTGTAGCTGCCCTTATTCTTAACCAACGCATCTTAGTATATTTTATTCTCGATAGTTGATTGTCTCATTATAATATATAAGATGTAAGTCTAGTGAGGGCGGGAGGAGACGAGCGGGAGAGAGAGACCGGCTTGGGACGTTGCTTCGCTTGCCATTGGGACGAGCCTGAAGCGTTGCCATATGCATTTGATTGCAACGTTAGGCTTAGTTTCGACTCACGCACGGGGTAGAGGATTTTGACCAGGCAACAGTGTTGAGTGTTGCCAAGCCTGGAATGTATTTTGTATGCCTAGGGTGGGGTCCAGACAGATTCAAGACTCAGAGCTCACCTCACTGTCGTACCCTTCGGACCCCCTTGATATCTATCCCTCTCAACCCCACTTTGAAACTTTCTCTCTTACTTTGTATACCTTCCTTCCACTACTTCACCAATCTATTTAATTATCCCATCCCCTTTATAGACCTTATTTCAATTATTGTATTAACGACGAGCTCTCAGATAACTAGATAGGATGTTGGGCCTTATGCAGAGACGTAATTGTTAATGAGACCTAGGAAGCTTTTTTGTTGTCTCATATTTGGTGGTTTCATGCTTGCTAGTGTGTTCTTGTGTCAGGTTAGCAGGAGCTAGACCGGAGGGGAGGCTTTTTGCGATCCTTTAAGTAAAGTCTGCTGGTGCGAGTCCTGTGGACCCGCACGACTTTACTAGGATACCCGTGGTAGTCTGGGGGCATTTTCTGTCTGTGTCCCTGTGTGTCTAGTGTTGTGTTGTGTGAGGGCCCTTGCCTAGTCCACTCAGCACTGCGCTAGCACGTCTTGCTTTTGTTTTAGGGTCGCCAGGAGAGAGCCAGATACTTGCGATCTGAGTCTCTCAAGAGAGCACCCTTTCAATTAGAGTAATTTGGCGCACAGACTTGGGAACGTCCCTAGGCTAGAGCTGGTGGCTCAGCCCGGGTATCCGAAGCCTATATCCTTCCGGCTAGACCTCTGCCACCTGGCAGATTAACAGCTAGCGGTTTATTATATCTGTATGCTTGTTATTGTGCCACAGTTTACCGTTTTTTGAGCATTGTGAGTCAGGGTGTGGCTTAGAGACTCTGTCCGAGCAGGCTTGCCTGACTAAGAGTGAGAAGCACACCTGTATGTGGTTATGTTGCGAGTTGCTACCTTTATTTAATTATACCTATGCCATTATACACTGTATGGCCTATCACTAGTATTTATTCCTGCTTATGAGTTAAGAGTTCTCTAAATCCGTAACGTACTTTCTTTGCTAAGCATCAAATCCTACAGTAGCCGCATGCAGTTTAGAAACCCGCATCTTGTCTACCGGTACGATGTTTTGAGGACTGTTTTCTTTCACCTTCTTTCACGCAGGGGTGATTAGTTGTATTAATTAACGTAACATTAAATGTACTTTCTTCTAGTTTGTTATTAAATTGTTTCTGCAATTTAATTCCGTTATCTATCTTTTCCTTGAAGCTTTAACCCTTATTTAGCGGCGAGCAACATAAGTCGAGTTAAATAAAGCTGGACTATGTGGCGGCGCTCGACATAGGTCGAGTGGCAATTTCAGCACGTAATGTGGCTGAGAGAGAGAGAGACAAGTGGTGGCAGGAGACTAGCGAGCGTATGACTGCTCCAGACCACCGCGGCGAACCTACTGACACAAATCTCAGCTCCCTCCTCCCTCTCTCACTCGCTACATACTCAATTATGTACTGAAAGTACCGAATTACCTGCTTTTTGCACTCGCGTTGCACGGTTATTGCAAGAAAACTATCCATCATACAAGGATCGTTATGGTGTCATTCGAAAGCTCTGTTTATGCCCTTTCAGGGATAGGTACTTGTTTTACGTTCTGGGTCTTATTTAGGCATGAAAATGATCACGTAAACAGCCCTATTTTGGCTAAAAACACCCCGCTGTGCGGTACACATAAATAAACCGCATAGGCCGCTCGTAAGGTGTTAAGTCAACTTAATTGCGTGATCTTTTATATAGCCTGCTTGACTATCAGCAGTCCATAGTGCGTGCACCCTGTAACCGAGTCATAGGATACCTTGTTGTCCAGGCAGGACTCTTGATGGTTTAGGGTGGTTTGTTGCCTGGGTTTATAGATAAGGGTTGGATCTAGCGTTTTCCGTTGTTGCTTGTTGCCGCATACCTAGGTCCAATAGAAAGAGCCCAGTGTTTATATATCCCAGGACGTAACACTAGACATATGTAGCGCTGCCAATGGCAAATATAGTGCGATATTGTTCATTATTAGCGAATTTTTGCCGATGTCTCTGGTACTGCTGCGGATGAACCCCACACGCTACGAAGCTCGTTCTTGTGTCATTTGGAAGCTATATTCTTCTAGTTTTTGGCTGAATACATTTATTTTAATTCAGACACTTGCTTGATCATTCAGGAGTGCTTGAATAAGCCTTAATATAGCGGAAATATGCCAGCACCGTAAGTGTTAAACATACTGGTGAAAAACTATCATTTATCTACATCATTTGAATGCGATTCGAATTATCAGCGTACAGTACAGTACAGTACAATCATACATTGTTTTGTAATGCAAAATTAAGGATAAACCGCACAAGAAAAGAATATGACTAAAGAACAGATACCCCCCAAACTCCACACCAACTTAGTGGGAGTTATCTGCCACTTAACGACGAGCGAGGAGAAAAGAACCAGCCAGAAACTTCCAAAGACACTGCAGCATCAAATAGTGACCCCAGGGAAATCCCCATTTCCTCTACAAGACCTTGTCAGAAAGCGGACCAAAAAAAGACCTACCTACGTGGGTACCCAGGTAGGCGGATTAACACCTCAATGAAAAGAAACCAAATATCCTCCAGTAGCAGCCCAGACCAGCCCATCTTGCCCTCAACCGACCAGCCAGGAAGAACAAAACTTCTACTTACAGTTTTCCTGAACCAGACCACAGCAACTCATCTGGCACGCCAATTGCAACAGGTTATTTTTTTGGCGCAACCACTCCCCCACCCCTTGACAGTCACTTTCCCCCCTTTCCTTGACACACCTGTAGCAGCCAAGACAAGTGCCACGCCTGTAGCAGTCACTTTTCCCTCTTCTGGCATGCCTGTAGCAGCCAGTATATACACGCAGAGCATGCATGTAGCAGCCCCAACATTTTTTTTTTTTTTTTTTTTTTCTATGTGAGTGAGGGAGGCAAATGGCAGAACTGCCTATAGCGAGTGCCTCCCCCATAGTTGAAAGAGTGACTGGGCCAAAATCAAGGGACGTTCGAGCCAAAATGCCGGGACACACAGAATTTGAAGCAATTTAAGTCATAGGAAGAGGGAAAGACTGATTCTGGGAGAGAGTTCCAGAGCTCAGCTGTTGAATAGAAGAAAGTTTGAGAGCAACGTTTCACTCTTGAGTAGGAGAGTTGGAGAGTTGCACCTGGCATGCCTGTAGCAGCCCCAACACCTGGCACACCTGTAGTAGTCATGATACTCACCCAGGGCATGCCTGTAGCAGTCCCAAAACCTGGTACGCCTGTAGCAGCTTGTACACTGATACTTGGCACACCAGTGGCAGCCTGTATACATCCGTATCCCCGGAAGTCAAAGAATGAGAAGAAGAAGAGAAAGAAGAACAAAGATGAGTCTCCCAGGAAGAATAGAATAGATTCAACCCAACCGAAGGCCATAGCTACCACGCCCAAGAAAGAGAGAAATAATTGTCCATGTCACGAGACTCCTGTGAAACGTATTCCCTTTCCTTTTTGGACTTCAGGAAAATTGTTAACCTATTTACGGCGACATTACTCTCGGAATATTTTATTGGGCGAATGCGACCTTCCTTCTAGTATTTGAGATTTAAAACTCGTACCAAAATCGTGGGCGTAGGCCCAGGTGGCTACAAATTGGTTCAGGAATAGGCTTACATGTCGATACTAAACATCATAATACACTTACACCTCACAAACACATATTCTCACACACCTTTATTATCGTGGATAAGAACACAGGGTTCTAGGGCCATCCCTCAACCTCAGATATACCCCATGTATCCCATATACAAGATACGTAAAACAGTGACTCAGAAGGAAGGGCCCTGCCATGAGCGTAAGCTTGCAAAGACCGATCAATAACAAAGGGAGGGATGGAATAGGAATTCCACCCTCCCTCCCTCTTCTCTCTCACCCCCGACCCACTTATACCTGACCTGATAAATTTACATGTGCTATGCTTCCCCTACACCTAAATATGGGTCCTAATTCTTCACAATAATAATATTGCTTTATAAGGGAGATATGAGGGATATTACTCAATTCCTCCCATCCCTTCCCACCCATGCGCTAGACCAAAAATAATTGTGCGCGGGTGCCTATGCACGTCAACCATGCAACTCCCGACCATGCCCACAAAACATCCACATAATGTTTGTGTAAATAACCTTCGCAGTGGGATGTGTAGGTGTGATACCAACATGCTGATGTACATTACATTACAATTTGCGATGGTCGCCAATTTCGGCCATCTTTCGCACCATGGGCGGCTAGGTCAAACCTAGATAAGGCAGCTGCCAGATTAAGTCTTGTCTTTTGAGACCCTTCTAAATTATATAAATAACGACAATCTACAATGCATCATCTACCTTAAATATATATTAGACATAATAACCAGGAGCTTACGATACTCTTGCGGCTTTGTAAATTGTATCAGATTTAGGGTATTATCCGTCTTGCTGTGCTAAGTTAAAACATAGTCATACAGATTCTTAGAAGTAAGTTTTAGCTAGCTCTACACATGCTCCTTTTTATGTATAATGTTATTTAGGAATTCTATGTATATCTCCCATTTGTTCTCAGTTTTATAACTAGTCGTATCTTACCATTTTTGACGATGTTCAGTAACTTGCATTATTTTCACTTTGATATATTTGCTCATACTGTATATATTACTAGCTGAAGTACCCGGCACTGCCCAGGGGAAAATCGAAGTATGGGCTGTCTATCTTTGGGGGAGGGGGGGGGGGGGGGGGGCGCTCTGTCCCCCTCCAATAGAATATTTTTGCTGAACACCTATTCTGGCACCCACTTAGTATGCATGAAAAGTATGGGCTCTCTATCTTGAAAACTGAGGGAGTTGGGGGGGACTTCCCCCCCCCCCCTCCCCCGCTTAAAGCCTATTCTGGCACTCCCTTAGTATGCATGCCAAGCATGGGCTCTCCATCTTGAAAACTGAAGGAGTAGTTCACGAACAAACAGACAGACAGACTCACAGAATGCCCTTTATAATTATAGTAGATGAAGATCGTCAGTGTTTAGCTACATTGCAAATTGTGATTTATCCAGTCTGTGATTGTGTAGTTGTTCAGCCCTCAACACTTATAATTCCTTCCTTAATTATTTCTTATAATCAGCTTTCAGCCTTCTGTATTTTTTACTCTAAAACTCCTGATATTATCTTTACACATTATTATCTGATCTTGTATATTTGTTCAGCCTTCAACACCTTGGTATAATTACAGTGTTCAGCATTCATACTGTTTACCAGCTGCCATCTGTGTTAATTCTGTCATTCATCCTACTTTTGATTAATTATATTTGTGAGCCTTGTGTGGTTATAGTCTACGTGTTGGATGACCTAGCTATCGCTTCTTGTAAGTACCTCTCAACTAATTGTAGGACAGTATTTTATATTGTAAACTAGACACAAATATATGCAGATTACAAATATTCCTACATACAAAATTAGATAGAAAGATTATAAATCATGTACAGTTGGTCAAAGTTCCAGCTGACCCACCCTCGCTCTGGGGCTCGCAGAATTAGCTGGCAATACTGGTGTAGTAAAGAGGCGTGTCTTACAAGGATTGTGATTGGTAGATCTGATTTCGGCTATATCAGTGTCAGAACATGTATTAACCTAGGCAAAGGAAAGATATCAATGATAAAAATGCATATAGCTATCTATCTATATGCTCAGGCCCAATCCCCACTTTTCCTATTTTGTTTATTTTTATTTTCTATTTTATTCTATTTTATTATTTTTTTGTTTTAATTTTCTTGGGGGTGGCCGACTCAAGACAGAGCAAGAACAGGGAAAACACAAAACACAAGACAAAACCACGAAAAAACACAGACAAAACACAAAATTCACACACATCTAGGTCACCCAGGAGAATAACCAGAAACCAGGGTCACCAAGGTCGCTCCAGCACTTCCCCGGCCCCCGACCACCCGGAGAGGCTCCGATCTCGGCAGGCAGACATGCAGCGGAGCCAAAGCCACAAGCCCGCCCACCACATTTCCAGGCGCACCCTTCATATTAATCGTCCCCCCGGTCCATGGACTATTATCTAGTCCAACTTGCGCCCAACCCCTTCCCCCAAATGACCACATGTTCACTCATCTATTCACAAGCATTCTCCATTCATGTTGTTGTTGTTGTTCCCCAAGCTGCCTGGCCGAACAGCCCCAAGGCCCCGAGCAAGGCCAAGGCCATAACCGAGCACCCCAACAGAACCCTCCCTGCCGACCACAATAAAGCCTGGGTGACCGAAGCCACTCCATGGCGGGGAGCTGAGGAGGGTGCGGAAACGCCCGGGAAACCAAAGACCCACCCAGGGCCCTGTGCCCCTCAGCAATTATGAAGAGAAAGTTGAGGGGCAAAGGAAAAATGTGACGCTTTGGCTTCCAATCTTGGTAGATTGGGAGGTCAATCCACGGAAGAGACGCCGTCACTTGAGATCTAGAAAATATATAAGTAAAAGGATCAGTCAGAGTAAGCTATGGGTATGGCAGAGATCGCTCAGTTCTCACTCTGATAGACCAGCCCATCACCACTCTCCATTCATTCCTGTTTATTACAACTTCCTTTGCCTGATCTATAGTCATTCCTCTATCATCCAAAGCTTGTCTTACACAGTCTCTCCATCTCAATGGGGGTCTTCCTGCCCTTCTATCTCCCCTTGTATCTGACTCACATATTATCTTTGTAAGCCTTTCATCTCCCATTCGTTCAACATGACCATACCAGCTCAGCACCCTTCTGTCCACTCTGGCTGACAAATGTTCCTGCTGCCCCACTCTCCTACGTATCTCTTCATTCCTCAATCCGTCTCTACGAGTAACTCCACACATACTCCTCAAGCAGCTCATCTCCATCACATCTAGCTTTCTTCTCTCCTTTTTCTTCAGAGCCCATGTCTGAGCCCCATACATCACTGTTGGCACAACAATTCCTTGATACATTTCACTTTTTACTTTCATTCCGCGATTTCTCGTCTTCCACATACTTCCCATTGCTCCGAAAACTTTCCTTCCTTCACACACTCTGTTTTACCTCCATTTCCATACCTCCACTCCTGCTTATCGTTCCTCCTAGATATTTAAAACACTCTACTTGAATCAAGGATACCATCAGCCATTATTGTGTCAATTAATTAAGTAGATCTATGACATTTTGGAGATATTTCATGATTATAAATAGCGCTATATGCAATTTTACTATTGATATATTTCCTTTGCCTAGGTTAATATATGTTCTGACACTGATATAGCCGAAATCAGATCTACCAATCACAATCCTTGTAAGACACGCCTCTTTACTACACCAGTATTGCCAGCTAATTCTGCGAGCCCCAGAGCGAGGGTGGGTCAGCTGGAACTTTGACCAACTGTACATATATAAAGTTAGTTAGACAGATAATAGATACTTACCCAGTAAGTTGCAGATAAATATACAGACGAAAAACAAAACAACAAAAACAGGTAGTTAGCTACGAAGTTAAATAAGCACACAATTATAAGCCAGTTACCAAGCTATAAACGTCGTGAGGAATGATGAGAGCATTTATCTCTGGATTATGTCACGGATGAGAGGAGGAGAATCATTATTATATCTCTCTGGCACAACATTATGCCATATACCACTAACCTTAATACTTCAATGCAATCCATATCATGTTAACACACTGCACCTTATATGAAGATTATTAGTTGGTGTCTACCTACTGGTGTCTACAGTGGTGCTTTTCTGTCAGTAAGTACTTCTTGAAGATGTTGGTAATAATGCTGCCACCACTGATATCTCGGAGAGTATACCTTAAATCTAGGGGTATTTGAGATAAAGGATTTGTAGAGAGACGACCAGGTTTATTGATGAAGGAATTTGTAGGTCTGGAACACAGGAACGAATAGTTATACAGCTGACTTGTAGAGCTGGCTAAGTGTCTTGTAAAAGGGGTAGCATGATTTTAGATTTAATATAGAGAGGACCCTTGTATGTGTGGTGAGGTCCTAAGCTGATCTGATTAGTCAGAAGTCTTTCTGATCTATCAAAGCTAGTGAAATGCATGAGCTGCCATACATCTTTATAGTGTATACGTGATCCGTGCATAATGAATGGAGTTATCACTATGAGAGTGAGGGTTTTCTGTGAGTGTCAGTGCAAAGGCTGCTTGGGTTGACTTTAAAGGAACTACCCAACCAAGAAAAAGAAAAAAGAAACTGTTCTAGGCACATCTCCCCACTTTAGCTAATTATACATTCATATATTAGGATTGCAAATAGTTGTTATAGTAATTTTGTTTTAATGTGCTAGGATTTTGTTTTCTATATTTATTCTGTGTGAGTACATGTCACATGTATAAATTTGAAATGCATACCTAGTATTTATTTACATATAATTCTTCTTTAACATATAAATATCGATAACATAATTATGTAATGCACTAAATATAGCAAAAAAAAAAAAAAAAAAAAAAAAAAACACATATTGTAACCCTTAATGACATCCGACCCATCTACTGTATACATCCATCTATCTAAATGCACTATGCACACTAACTGCTAAATTGACATATACCAGATGCCTATTTACGAATTAAGTAAATACAAAGATTTACAGATATAACACCTATATCAAGCCACAAATGCCAAGAGGTATGATGGGATTATTTATCTCTGGATTATGTCACGGCTGGGGCGGGGGTGGCAGTGAGGTGGAGGGGGAGGTCAGGGTGAACAGGTCAGGGTGTAAGGGGTCAGGCTCCACATCCCCTCTCATCCCACACTACAGGAAGGGATGCTACCAAGGTCATCACAATTATTCTTCATCTTCCTTTCAGCTTCCCCCCCCCCCCTTTGATTGTCCTCGGTCCCTGTTTCCACTTCCTATTAATCTTTTTTTCCCATGTTTTATAAGTCAGGTGCTATTTATACCCAGTTCTGAGACTAGTTGGGTCTTAGGTGGATTACAAAAAAGAACAAAAAAGGTGATATGTAGTCGTGTACAGGTATATAAAAATAGCTAGAGTACCTCAACTACCTAAAGCTCCAGATTCACTAAATTAATAGAGTGATTGCAAAGTTTTAGATTGCATTGTGCAGGAGGCCATGTACCACAATAGTTGCCATGCTGTTTCAATATATAACTATAAATGCACTTTTTATACAATTTCTCTTCCTGCTAGACTCCATATTATCATCATCCTTTCAGCCTTCCTCCTCCACCTCTTGTATACCCACTTCTCAGCCCCTCCTCCATCCTCTGATAGTCCTTGGCACATGTGTTTTCCCCTTCCTCTTGATCCTTCCATATAGCCTTGAAACGGAACCATTCACAATTTAACTGTATTCCATTATTTCCACCGCGAATTTCATATGTATCGTGTAGAATTTCAGAGTTAACTAGATGGAGTTTAGTGAAGCAAAAAGTAGGTAGAGTCATTGAAGGTTCGGCTATGACAATATTCACCTGTTTAACCCAATTTATATTTATGAAAATGATTTTGTTTATCATCATGCATGACATCTATCTATCTATTGGAGCACGCTTTATTCCCCTTTATGAGGGTAGCCATACACAAAACGTCCCCAAGCGGACTTGTCCCCCATGAAGACAACCCGTGCCAGTTTATTCAGGATGGACCACTCATCTCAGGGTCCGCCCGACTCTGAGGCCCTCTATGCATCTTTGTACCACTATCTTTTCAACAGTGATGGTTGGCTCGCCCATCCACCAACCTGCTTTACCCTCAGATGATAAGTAAGTTTTTGTATAAGGTTTACTCCCCTAGACTGGTTGCCAACCAAGGGTGACTAGTCCCGTCCACCCGGAATATATATATTACCCGGGCGTGGTAAAACAATATTTTGGACCTAAAATCATAACTATTACATAAATTCAAAAACAAATTTTTGAATGACGTTCGCATTCACCCAACAAATGTTTGTGTGAAATTTGGTGAAAATCCGTCCAAAGGTCTAGGAGGAGTTTGGAGACAGACGGACGACAACTACGACAACGACAACGACAACGCCGACGACACATTTTATTCCGGTGGTACACACTATACGGGGGGGCGATACCAAACTCTGCTTACGCAGAGTTGATAAAGTAGACGTGCCGTTTTGCCCAAAATCAAAACGGCATACCCAACTCTGCGATGGGTTACCATCATCACTACTAATACCATCATCAATCACAATCACCATCATCACTACTAATGCCATCATCACTACAACTGCCAATCATCACGACTACTGTCATCATCACCATTACTATGATCATCACTACTACAATTACAATCATCACTACTATTCTCACCATCATCACTACTACTGTCACCAGTCACTACCATCTAAATCACTACTATATTGTAATCATTGATACTACACCCATCAACCATCATTACTACTATCATCACCACCATATTACAATCATCATTACTACAGTTAACATCATCACTACTACTATAACCATCATCATTACTACTGTCACAAGTATTACCATCATGTATCCTAATATCACCATATTACTGCCATTCTCACTACAACTGCACCATCATCACTACTACTGCCATCATCACTATTACTATGATCTTCATCATCACAACTATTGTCATCACCACTACAACTTTCACCATCATCCCTACTACTCACCATCATCACTAATACACACACCATCGTCACTACCATCATCACTACTGTCATCATTATCACTACAACTATCCTTTTTACTTATCACCATCATCACTACTATTATGACCATCATCACTACTACTAGTATTGTCACCATCATATCTACTACTGTCACCATCATATCTACTATTGTCATCATCATCACTATTGTCATCATCATCAATACAAATACAACCATCATCAATACTATTATCACCATCATAACTACATCACCATCAATCCCACTATTACTACCATCACTTCTAATGCCAACTAAACTAACTTAACCTAGCAAATGCAGAGTGAGATGTTTTCGCCCCCAGAACGAATGCGTGCTTAGTGTGTGACACACTTAGAACGCCATCATTGCTGGGTGGGGGAGGGAGGTGGTAGGGGGGGGGGGGGGGGGGGTAGGCTTGGTAAAACCATATTTTGGACCTAAAATCATAACAATTGCATAAATTCAAAAAATCTTTCTTGGCTGACGTTCGCATTCACGCAACAAATGTTTGTGTGAAATTTGGTGAAAATCCGTCCAACGGTCTAGGAGGAGTTTCGAGACAGACGGACAACAACAACGACGACAGATTTTTTTTTCCAGTGGTACCCACTATACTGGGGGGGGGGGGGGGGGGGGGCGATACCAAACTCTGCTTACGCAGAGTTGATAATTACAGTAGTGATGATGGTAGTGACGATGGTGTGAGTATTAGTGATTATGGTGAATAGTAGTGAGGATGGTGAAACTTGTAGTGATGATGACAATAGTTGTGATGATGAAGATCATAGTAATGGTGATGATGGCAGTAGTAGTGATGATGGTGACAGTAGGATACATGATACCTTTGGATACCTTACCTTTGGATGTGTTCGCCGCTCCTCTTGCGGCACCAAGGAGCGCGACGCCCCTCGTTATGGGTGGTGATTTGGTGCAGTAGACTGTTTGAAGCGACAGCTCGCTCCCTTGCGAGGATGGGCTCGTCTGGCACTTTTTGCAGTTCGACATCTAGGGCTCTCTTGAAGTTGTCTAACGAGATGTCCCTCATGTCTCTTACTCGCCGTGGGAGTTTGTTGAAGAGACGTGGGCCTCTGTGTGATAACCAGCCCTCTCGCAGAGAGCCCATAGCACCCCTGTTATTCATCCGGGGGATTTCGCATTCCCAGCCTCTCCTATCGCTGAATTTCATGACTATCGGAGTATGTAGGTTTGGTACTAAACCCTCTGCGATTTTCCATGTGTATATTATTAGGTAACGTTCTCTTCTACGTTCCAGTGAGTACAGATTCAGTGCTCTTAAACGCTCCCAATAGTGTAGATGTTTTATCGAACTTATATGCGAAGTGAAATTTCTTTGTACACTCTCTACATAATTTATTTCACCTGCTTTGTATGGGGATGTTAATACGCTACAGTATTCAAGCCGCGGTAGCACTAGAGATTTGAAGAGCGTTATCATAGGCAATTCACCGCATGTTTTAAAAGTACGCAGAATCCAACCCGTTAGACGTTTCGCAGCCGCCACTTTGACCTGGTTATGTACTTTGAAACCCATATTTTCAGACATTAATACCCCAAGGTCTTTCACACTGTCTTTCCGTTCTATTATGTGGTTAGATTCTGTTAAGTAATTTGTAATTTCTTTAACACCATTATTATCTCCGTACCGTATTAATTGGAATTTTTCCTCATTGAATTGCATGTTGTTTTCCCTGGTCCACTGGAACACTACATTCATGTCTTCCTGCAGTCGGCCCGTGTCCTCTTGTGTGTTTACTATCTTGCTTAATTTTGTGTCATCAGCAAAAGACGACACCGTACTGTGTCTGGTGTTGGTATCTATGTCGCAAATTAGTATGAGGAACAGAAGGGGCGCTAGCACTGTTCCTTGGGGCACTGGGCTTTTGACATCCGAAGGCTCAGAAGTGACTTGGTTTACTGCTACCGATTGTTTTCGGTTTACGAGGAAATTGTATATCCACCGTCCGATTTTCCCAGTTATACCTTTTGCTTTCAGTTTGTGGGCTATTATACCATGGTCACATTTATCAAATGCCTTAGCAAAATCGGTGTAAATGGCATCCACATTTTTCTTTTCTTCTAGCGCTTTAAGAATTTTGTCATAGTGTTCCAAAAGTTGTGAGAGACATGATCTTCCCGCTCTGAACCCATGTTGACCGGTGTTGTGTAGTTCATTTGCCTCCATGAATGTTGAAATTTTGCTTCGCAGGACTCGCTCGAAAACTTTAATGATGTGAGAGGTTAGAGCTACCGGGCGGTAGTTTTTTGGTAGTGCTTTACTCCCTCCTTTATGCAGTGGGGCAATTATTGCGTTTTTCAAGCTATCTGGTATGTCCCCAGTGTCTAGACTCCTTCTCCACATTATAGCCAGGGGTTTTGAGAGGTTTTCCTTACATTTTTTCATTAGGATCGAATTCCATGAGTCCGGGCTGGTGCCGAGTGGGATGGCATGTTGGAAAAATTGCCTCTTCTATGTCTTTTGGACCGAAATCAATATCCAGCATCTGAGGGGTTTCCGTGGGGGAGGTTTCCATGAAAAATATATTTTGGTCTCTGATGACTTTTGTTTCATCAGGCTCACTGAATGCCATTTCATACTGCCTGCTTAAGAGTTCGCTCATTTCCTTTTTGTCCCCTGTGAAAGAGCCGTCCCCTTTGCTCAGTGGGCCGATGATTGATGTTGTTTTAGCCGTTTGTTTGGCGTATGAAAAGAAGTATTTGGAATTTTCCTTTATACCTGCAATAGCTTTCCTCTCCTCTTCCATTATGTTGTAGTTCATATGATATTCTTAGCCTCTGTTCAATTTCCACAATTTCTCTATCTATTTCGACCTTTTGCCTATCCTGTAGATTTTGATGTGTGCGTAATGATGGTAATACTTGTGACAGTAGTAATGATGATGGTTATAGTAGTAGTAATGATGTTTACAGTAGTAATGATGATTGTAAGATGGTGGTGATGATAGTAGTAATGATGGTTGATAGTTGTAGTATCAATGATGATAGTAGTGATTTAGATGGTAGTGATAATGGTGACAGTAGTAGTGATGATGGTGAGAGTAGTAGCGATGATTGTAATTATAGTAGTGATGATCATAACATAGATGACAGAAGTCGTGATGATTGTGGCAGTTGTAGTGATGATGGCAGTAGTAGTGATGATGGTATTAGTAGTGAAGATGGTAACCCATCGCAGAGTTGGGTATGCCGTTTTGATTTTGGGCAAAACGGCACGTCTACTCCTAGACCGTTGGACGGATTTTCACCAAACGCATTCACTAAGAACGCATTCGTTCTGGGGGCGAAAACATCTCGCTCTGCAATTGCTACTTTAAGTTAGTTTAGTTGGCATTAGAAGTGATGGTAGTAATAGTGGGATTGATGGTGATAGTAGTGATGATGGTGATAATAGTAGTGATGATTACAGTAGTGATGATGATGACAGTAGTAGATATGATGGTGACAGTAGTAGATATGATGGTGACAATACTAGTAGTAGTGATGATGGTCATAATAGTAGTGATGATGGTGATAAGTAATTATGATAGTTGTAGTGGTAATGGTGACAGTAGTGATGATGGTAATGGATGGTGTGAGTATTAGTGATGATGGTGAGTAGTAGTGATGGTGAAAGTTGTAGTGATGATGCCAATAGTTGTGATAATGAAGATCATAGTAATGGTGATGATGGCAGTAGTAGTGATGATGGTGATAGTAGGATACATGATTGTAATACTTGTGACAGTAGTAATGATGATGGTTATAGTAGTAGTGATGATGTTAACTGTAGTAATGATGATTGTAAAATGGTGGTGATGATAGTAGTAATGATGGTTGATAGGTGTAGTATCAATGATGATAGTGATTAAGATGGTAGTGACAGTAGTAGTGATGATGGTGAGAGTAGTAGTGATGATTGTAATTGTAGTAGTGATGATCATATTGATGGTGATGATGACAGTAGTCGTGATGATTGTGGCAGTTGTAGTGATGATGGTGATTGTGATTGATGATGGTATTAGTTGTGATGATGGTAACCCATCGCAGAGTTGGGTATGCAGTTTTGATATTGGGCAAAACGGCACGTCTATTTTATTTAATAAATAGAAAACCCAAAAGAAAGAAATTTTGAAGAAAAAGGAACTGGAAGCAGAAGACTAGCTGTCTATTCATCTTACAATCTCTCTGGCAAATCCCTGTACATTGAATACAGTTATAAATTAATGCTCTTGCAGATTTTGAAGGATAACATTGAAAGGAGAGAGATAATGTGTATGTGTGGGAGAGAAAGTAAAGGAGAGAATGTGTATGTGTGGGAGAGAGATTAAATGAGAGAGCGAATGTGTATGTGTGGGAGAGAGATAATGTGTATGTGTGGGAGAGAAAGTAAAGAGAGAGAGAATGTGTATGTGTGGGAGAGAGATTAAATGAGAGAGCGAATGTGTATGTGTGGGAGAGAAAGTAAAGAGAGAGAGAATGTGTATGTGTGGGAGAAAGATTAAATGAGAGAGCGAATGTGTATGTGTGGGAGAGAGAGAATGTGTATGTGTGGGAGAGAAAGCAAAAAAAACCGAAGAGGGAGAGAAAGAGAAAACAGCGAGGTGGGCTCAATGTTTACGTTACGGCTTAGCCTAATTGAGCCCACCTCGCTGTTTTCTCTTTCTCTCCCTCCTCGTTTTTTTTTCTTTCTCTCCCTCTCTCTTTGCCTATAATCCGTTCGGCCCTGTTCAGCCTACTGTTTTAAGACGTTTACCCCCATCCAGGTTTCAATATTTTCCTGGTGAGCGGTAGCGAGCCAACATATATATTTTTGTTTTTGGGTCGTTTTTCTGGTCCCCTTTCTTCCTCAGGGTTAACCCCATTAGTTTTCATATTTGGGGGATTGTGGGGGGAAGGTAGAAGGGTAATTGACTCGTGTTACAAATATGAAGCCGATTGGTGAGGTAGTTTCGCCACCACGGATTTTCCTTTTTTTCCTTTTCTTCGTACGGATACGCTGGAAGTGGGTGGTGGGAGGGAGGTGGGGGTTTGGTGGGGGGACGACAGAAGGGTAGGGGACTTGTTACACAAATATGGAACCGATTGGTTCAGTCGTTTCGCCGCCACATATTTTCCTTTTTTTTCTTTGTGAGGCGACCGATAGTCAGCGAGTGGGTGGGGAAAGGGAGTTGTTTTGGTGGTGGCAAGAAGCCAGAAGAGTAAGGTACATGTGGTAGAAATATGAAAGCCATAGGTGCAGTCGTTTCGCTGCTACGATTTTTTTTCGGCGAGTCCGTATATATACGGACTTGGCACTGGGCGTTACAAGACCCTAGTCCGTATATATACGGACCTGGCACTCTGGGGGTTTTAAGACGTTTACCCCCATCCAGGTTTCAATACGCCGAACCATCGCTTGAATCGCCGAAGACGTCGCAGAACATACGGCGAGTTTTCTTTCATCCTCGCATGATTTCGCAAGATATTTTTGAAAATGTGACATGCCTCGCAGAGGTCATCGGCGAAACATCGCTCACTTCGCCGATAACGTCGTCGCAGAAGGTCGGCGATTGCGTCGCCGACATCGGCGACATCTTCGCTGAGTATAATTTGTCATCTGTTTATAACGGTCAAAATCGTGAACGTCGCAAGTATTCTTGCGAATTTGACAAAACTAAGTCATCGGCGATGAAAATCGTGACTTGTCTCACCAGTGGGAAAGGGTCATAAAGGAGAGAGAGAATGTGTATGTGTGGGAGAGAGAGAATGTGTATGTGCGGGAGAGAGTGTGAAAGTGTTATTAAATACGCATGAATCACATTACCATCTTCACCTGTTCCTACATATGTTCAGTAATATATTACATAAGAACATAAGAACATAAGAAAATGGGAGTCTGCAGAAAGCCGATTGGCCTACACAAGGCAGATCCCTGTCACACCCAACCCCAATCATAAGCCCAGCTTACTAACACCATTAGGGCTGACCTCACCGAAACGGTCAGAGATAAAAATAAAACGGGGGTCTGCAGAGCGCCGATTGGCCCACACCTGATAGATACCCCTCACACCCAACCCATCTCGTCCATATGCCGATCTAATTTTATCTTAAAGCTCCCTATCGTTCTTGATCCCACTATAGCACTTGGTAGCCTATTCCAACTATCTACAACTCTGTTACCAAACCAATATTTGCCTATATCTTTCTTGAAACAAAATTTATCTAATTTGAAACCATTTGTACGAGTTCTTTCGCAATCACTGAGCTGTAGTACATTTTTCATGTCCTCTTTATTAATCCCACTAACACACTTGAATACCTCTATCATATCCCCTCTAACTCTGCGTCTCTCTAACGAATGTAAGCCTAATTTGTTCAACCTTTCTTCATACGGAAGATTTCTAATATTCTGGATAATGTTTGTCATTCTACGTTGTACTCTCTCCAATGAATCTATGTCCATTCTGTAATAAGGACACCAAAATTGAACAGCATAATCCATATGGGGTCTCACTAATGACATATAAAGTTTTAAGATGACATCAGCAGTTCTGTTACTCACACTCCTAGAGATGAACCCTAGAATCCTGTTTGCCTTGTTACGAACGCTTATATATTGTTTTCTAGACTTCAAATCATTGCTAACAAACACACCTAGATCTTTCTCAGAGTCTGAGCTTTCAAATTCCATATTAGCTAGTTTATATTGTACTCTAAATATTGATTATGTACATTCAGCTGACGGTGAATTACCATGTCCCCATCTTGATTACCCAGCTAGTACAAAGACTGTGATAATACAGTAATATGCAGAGCTATAGTACTTTCCTATAATTTCATTAAGTATCAACATGCCAGATGATCAGGGACTCAATACTCCACCCGGTGTAAACAAATAAAAAATAAAATTGTTCCTGTTGTTCGTTACTTGAAATAGTTCCTTCTGATATTTTTGACAAAATAATCGCCTTTTCTTCTTGATGCATCTCAGCCATTACCTTTATTCTATGTTTGTGTTTTGTTTTGTTTTTACTTTCCCGTTTCTGTCTTACTGTCCCCTTTCTTCCTCTCCCTCTTTAACCTCCCTTCCACCATTTCTTCCTTTCCTTCTTGTCTGCTTCATCCACTTATCATATTTTTATTCCTATCAACCCATTTGATTCCTCTCCTCCTCCTCCTCACTTCTTCCTCTGACAAAGCTGAACTCTTCGCCCAAACTTTCGATAGAAACTCCACCTTGGATGATTCTGGTGCTATTCCTCCCTCTCCACCTTATGCCTAATATCCTAATCTCTTCTAAAGATGTACTTTCTACTCTCTCTGGGCTTAATACTAAGAAGGCGTACAGTCCGGATGGTGTTCCTCTTGTTGTACTAAGAAACTGTGCTTCTGTGCTGACTCCCTGCCTTGGCAAACTCTTTCGTCTCTGTCTCTCCTCTAACGTCTTCCCTTCTTGCTGGAATTTTGCTCTCATTCAACCTGTCCTAAAGAAAGGTGACCACTCTCAACCCTCCAACTATCGTCCAATTGCTCTCATCTCTTGCATCTCCAAAGTTTTTGAAACTATTCTTACTTCAAAATTTCTTAAGCATTTATCTTCTCATAATCTATTCTCAGATCATCAGTATGGATTCCTTAAGGGTCGCTCTACTGAGGATCTCCTTTCATATCTTACTAACTCTTGGTCATCCTCCTTTCGGGACTTCAGTGAGACCTTTTCTATTGCGCTAGACATATCAAAGGCCTTTGATAGAGTCTGGCACAAATCTCTAATTTCTAAACTACCCTCCTTCGGTTTCTGTCCCTCTATCTGTGCCTTTATCTCGAATTTCCTTTCTGGCCGTTTCATAGCTGCGGTTGTGGACGGCCATCATTCACTTCCTCAATTTATCAACTCCGGTGTTCCTCAGGGTTCTGTCTTATCTCCAATTCTCTTTCTAATATTCACTAATGATCTTCTCAACTGTACCTTCAGTCCTATCCATTCATATGCTGATGACTCTACCTTACACTATTCAACTAGTTTTCCAGAAACCCCCAACAAGCAAGCACTCAAAAAATCATGCGAAGATGCCATAAAACACTTAAATTCTGACCTATCAACCATTTCCATTTGGGGCAGAGAAAATCTTGTTACTTTCAATGCTTCCAAAACTCAATTTCTCCATTTATCTACCCGTAAAGAACTCCCACAGGACTATCCCTTATGTTTCAACAATTCACAAATCAATCCTTCATCTTCTCTCAGTATTCTAGGAATCTCTTTCTCTCCTGATCTCACTTGGAAAGACCATATTACCACCCTTGCTAAAACAGCTTCCCAGAAGCTGGGTGTGCTCAACTGCCTCCGGGGGTTCTTTACCCCTGCATAGCTTCTTGCTCTGTACAAGGGCACAGTGCGTCCATGTATCAAGTATTGTTCGCATGTGTGGGGAGGATCATCTCACACCGCACTCCTAGACAAAGTAGAAAGGAAAGCCTTTCGTATAATTAACTCCCGCCCACTCACCAACTCTATGCAATCTCTCTCTCTCTTCAACGCAATGTTGCATCTCTCTCGCTATTCTACCGCTATTACAATAATCAATGTTCCTCAGAGCTCTCTCAGTGTATACCACCTCCTCTACGTAGAGTACGTAGCACCCGTCTTGCAACACAATCCCATCCCCTACCCTGTGCAACTCTCCAATCCAAGAGTGAAATGATGCTCTAAAATCTTCTTCTATTCAACAGCAAAGCTCTGGAACTCTCTCCCTGAATCCATCTTCCACTCATCCTATGACTTAAATTGCTTCAAACTCCGTGTGTCCAGGCATTTTGGCTCGAACTTTCCTTGATTTTGGCCCTGTTACTCTTTCAACTGTCTCTCTCATCAACATAGACAACAATTGTTTTTATCTATCTATCTATCTATCTATCTCTCTCTCTCTCTCAAATACGAACTGAAAATTCAGACAATGCACAATCAGTAACATCCAACTCTAATACTCTTAAGGTGTTTTATGTAAATGCTCGTAGCAGCATACGCAATAAATTTTCAGATCTAGAGGAAATCGTGTTTACAGAACATTATGATATAATCGGCATTACAGAATCTTGGTTAAATACGGAAGACAGAGACTTTTTAGCCGAATATAGCTTCCTGGTTATACAATGTTTGAGAAAAGTCGGATCAATAGAAATGGAGGAGGAGTTCTGTTTTTTATAAAGGAAAGTCTTAATCCCGTTTTAATGTCAAAACCTCAAATTGCGAATATAGACATATCTTACGTACTATTAAATAATAAACGAGGAACTAAAATAACACTAGCTTTATTATACAGACCCCCAGCTCAATCAGTGCAAACTGACAGTGAAATTTATGAACAAATTGCAGAAATATCTAACATACAAGATACCGTAATTCTTGGCGATTTCAACTTACCCGTGACTAAATGGGGCAATATTCTTACTTCACACTCTGGACACAACCTCTATGCTAACTTGCAAGAGAGTTCACTTTTTCAATTTGTACAATCTCCGACCCGTGGTAATAATGTGCTTGACCATGTACTCGCAACAAAAGAAGAATTAATAGAGAATTTAAATGTTGGTGATCAATTCAGTAACAGCGACCATCGTACGATAACTTTCACTTTAAAGTTTACTAGTAACAAATCAAATAGCAGCATTGAGAAAGTCCCTAATTTCAAGAAAGCAAATTTTCATAAACTTAAATCAAAGCTTAAAGAAACTGACTGGAGCTTTCTGACTAACAATAACGACATAAATACATCTTAGGAGTGTTTCACAACCACTTACCTTAAGGCAGTGCAAGACTGCATACCATCGAAAATACGGCATCCAGGCCATAATGATAAGCCCAAATGGTGGAATAAAGATATTTCAGACTGTCTGCTTGCTAAAAAAATTGCTAATGATAGATTAAAATCCTCACAAAATGACGAAGAACGGGTGAAATTTGTAGAGCTACGACGCAAAGCCAAAAAGTTAATTCAGCAAAGTAAAAAGACCCTGGAGTTACATGTTGCGAATCAAAGTAAAACAAACCCGAAATAATTCTATAGTTATATCAGAAAGAAAAAAGTAGTTACTTCAACTGTTGGACCGTTAGTCGATGAAAATGGAGAATACACCAAAGACGAAGTACAAATGAGTAATGCCCTCAATACATTCTTTGCATCAGTTTTTACAACAGAAGACCTCAGTGATATCCCTACACCATCGCCGATTCAGATTGATAATTCAGATGTTCTAAGCAATATCACCGTTACAGAGAGAGAAGTATTGAATTGTTTACTCAAGGTAAATAAAACGCCTGGACCTGATACAATCTCGCCTAGAGTTCTAAAGGAAGCTAAGGATGAGCTCTCCAAACCACTGACATTGCTATTCAATGAATCCTTGCAGTCTGGGACTATGCCTGATCAGTGGAAGCTAGCCAACGTAACACCGATATTCAACAAAGGCAGCAAATCCCTACCCAGTAGCTATCGTCCAATTAGCTTAACCTCAATTGAATGTAAAATGTTAGAAGCGGTCATAAGAGACAGACTCGTAAATCACTTGGAGGCAAATAACTTACTTAAAGATACTCAACACGGCATTCGTAAAAAACGTTCCTTTTTAACCCTTGTCTACCGGGGGGTTTTGGGCATATTTGGGCATATTCAGGCCCTCCCGCAGGATAAATCAAGTATCTGCATGAAAAAAAAATTATTTAGCAAAAAACTAGGCACTACAAGCTTCAAAATGAGACCAGAACGAGCTACGTAGCACTCGTGGTTCTCATACAGTGATACCAGTAACATGGGAGTTTAGCGTATAGCGGCATATTTTTCCCAGCTATGCTCACTACTGGCTACACTGCCGGCCTCTCGAGAACACAGGGAACATGAGTTAATGGGCGGCGGTAAGCCCTGGGAGTCGGCTGTCTGGCCCGCTGCGCTCCCGACCATTTGCACTCTATTTTAACCCTTTAAAAGCCTTAATAATGCTCCTAACTTGCTGCAAATTGGAACCGGACTTAAGTCCGACCCCGATCTTTAAGGGTTAACAAACCTCTTAGACTTCTTCCACGATATCCTCAACCTCTACGATGAGAGTAAAGCTGTAGATATTATATACCTTGATTTTCAAAAGGCCTTTGACAAAGTTCCCCACAAACGTTTACTGCTAAAATTAAAAGCGCATGGCATACAAGACGGTGTGTTGAAATGGATAGAAAATTGGCTCAGCGACAGAAAGCAAAGAGTAGTCATAAACGGTAAGGCATCTAAATGGACCAATGTAAGTAGCGGGGTACCCCAGGGATCGGTACTAGGACCAATTCTCTTTCTAATTTACATCAACGACATAGATGAGGGTCTCACCTGTACAATCTCAAAATTTGCTGACGATACAAAAATTGCAAATAGCGTACTCTCAAAAGAACAAGTTGACGATATGCAACACAATCTAGATAAATTGTCATGTTGGGCCCAAATTAGGCAAATGCGTTTCAATGCGGATAAATGTAAAGTACTACATATCGGATACCTAAATGAGAAAGCAAACTATTCGATGAATGGCACTCGGCTTAAGAATGTAAACAGAGAAACCGATCTGGGAGTATCATTATCGAGTAACCTAAAACCGAGTCAACAATGTTCAGAAGTTGTTAAGAAGGCAAACAAAATAATTGGCTTTATAGGCAGGTCATTTGAGCATAAATCCAAAGAAGTTATCCTAACCCTTTACAATTCCTTAGTCCGCCCTCTTCTTGAATACTGCATTCAATCCTGGTGCCCTTATTACCAAAAAGATATAAACAAGCTAGAACGAGTTCAACGTAGAGTTACCAAAATGATACCTAGCCTAAAGAACAAACCATACGAAGAGCGTCTTAGAGAATTAAATCTATTTCCTATAACCCAGCGCAGATTAAGAGGTGACTTAATTCAAGTGTTCAAAATCATCAAAGGCATCGACAATATGAACTGTAGTAAGTACTTCACTATCTACCAATCTAATTACACGCGGGGAAACGGTTGCAAAATTATTGGTAAATCTTTTAACTCACACGAATCTAAGAATTTCTTCTTCAATCGAGTTGCCAACTTGTGGAATGGGCTTCCCCGAAACTTTATAGACTGCAGCACCGTTGATTCATTTAAACTCCGCTTAGACAAATATCTCGCATCAAACCCGCGACTGACTGCGTTTGTAAATGAATAACTGTATTTTATCCCCCCCTCAGTTACTAACCCATCTGTCCCCAACTAACTTCCTAATCCTGCCACGGACATTAGTTCCAGGGCAGTAGTTCCCTTTCCAATGTTCCCTTACCCACTCTAAACCACTGTTTGGACACTTGATCCTCAGTGTTTTGGAGGACAAGCAGCCTAGAAGGGTCACTAGATCTGTTGTTGCTTGATTTCCTTTATACTCCTTTGTACTATATATATATATATACAGTATATATATGTATATATATATATATATATATATATATATATATATATATATATATATATATATATATATATATATATATATATATATATATATATATATATATATATATATACAGGGTGTCCCGTGAGTTTTGTCAGATACTTCCAAAAATTAATGATTGATTAATCAATTCTAAGTAAAAACAATTCTATAAACATAGGCTTTTTGGAGCATCTTTTTGCAGTTATGGCCCCTTAGAGTAATCTTTTGGGCGTTTTTTGTAATGTTCAACCCTGTTTATCTTCAATAAGATGGGGATAAGAAATATAAATATGCAGTGTATAATGAAGCTTGATATTAATACTACAAACTGACTCCAAAAACTTCATTATAACTTTCTTCATATTCCCTTGGCAATGATTTGAACAATACATGAAACCCACAAAACCGTATATACATCGCATCATCGCAGGAAGAAGAAAAGAGCTATATAGGATTTATTGGTGATTTCATGAAATATTGGTACCAAGCACTATCATACAGCATTTAGCATTTACGCTATTCATTTTCTTTACCTGGAAAGTGGGTTAAAACTACCGAAAAACATACAAATTCCTTCCTTATCGCCTGGTAGTTTTACAAGTATTGCCATGTTTACCCCTTTGTGTCCTCTAAATAAAAGAAATGGATACAAAACTGAGTAATGTATGAAGAATTATAGTATAAATACTTTAAAGAGTCAAAACACACTCTTCTGTAGCCTTCTTCACCTGCCCGTGGCGGTGCGTTGAGTATGCAAAATTGTGTTGTATTAAGTAATATTCAAATAACTTTCATGGTAAAATGAAGAAATCCTACAAAGGATTTGTTGGTGTTCCAATGAACAATGGATATGTTCCTATATCATAAAAACATATTTTCTTCTCTATACATTTTCATTAGAGGCGGCTATATTTACCGACAATGACCTTCATTCCATGCTCTTTTTCATGCATCAGCAAGAGCCAGAGCGTATTACAAATATATATCCGTGAAAGTGCATAGATAGAGCTTTCCAATGAGACTTGAATCATCCCTGTACAATATCTGGTTATCTTGCAACGATCGTGCAACCGAAGGGCAATTTCAATAAATTATTGGCAATGTTGTGGTTTATCGGGTGTGAGGAAGGGTGTGTATGAGAGAGAGTCTGTGTGGGGCCTCATTATACGCCGCGGAGCCGTGGCGAGCGGTTCAAGGCCGACTATCGTCCCTCCAACGCCCGGTCTCTCTCTCATCATTCATAATAGCCTCAAAATGGCACCTGTCATATGACAGGTGCTGCAGGATAGGCCAATTTTTCCTCTCCCGTCATATGACGGTCGCCGCGAATTGAGAATTAAAAATAATGAGAGAAATGAAAAATGTCGACTTTAATGGACCATTGTTTTGTTGTTTTTTTCTATGTGAATGAGGGAGACAAAAGGCATATCTGCCTGCAGCGAGTGCCTCCACCAGATTTCAAAGAGTGACAGGGCCGAAATCAAGGGACGTTCGAGCTAAAATTCCTGGACACACGGAGTTTGAAGCAATTTAAGTCATAGGAAGAGGGAAAGACTGATTCTGGGAGAGAGTTCCAGAGCTCAGCAGTTGAATAGAAGAAAGTCTGAGAATAGCGTTTCACCGATCTTGGGTTGGAGAGTTGCACAGAGTAGGGGTGGGATTGTGTTGCAAGGCGGATACTACGTACCCTACGTAGAGGAGGTGGTATACAGTACACTGGGAAAGCTCCGAGGAACACTGATTATTGTAGTAGCGATAGAATAGTTGCAAAAATATGCCCCACAAAGCCTATATGTATACAATTTTGTTTACTCAGAATTACATAACCTTTCTGAAATGACAGGGCTGAATAACCCAAAACCATTCCCATCAACGGCAGGACCCACAAATCACCACTATCGAATCGCGTCCATAACCCGCTGGAAGAAAGACCAGAAACAGCCTCCCCGGGACAGCAACAACAAGATACCACAGTCGCCCATAGCACCACACCAGGAGAGGTGCGCGGCTTACCCTACGTATAATATACGCGGGGGAGGACATCCACCACAGTTTGTTGGTTTATGCCCCCGGGCGCCAGGTGAACAAAGGCCATCCGCACCTGAGCCAGACCTGGACTATACGGAGGAGGACTCTATGGTAATTAGACACCAACATCCTTTATTCCTCTTCAACCACCCTGGCGTTTCAATGCACCACTTCCACAGCTAGACGAGGCTGTGTTTGGAACGCCATAGAACAAGAAGATAAGGAGGCCATTCCATACAAGCCTCTAAATAGAGAGAGGCCTCCAACCATGTAAATTATTTATCACATGTACCATTATACATTAAGCTTCTACCTTTTATTATTAATAAATAAAGCACAAATTTCCCCATCTATTCATGTATGCATTATATTTTTAAGGCTTTAGACAACAAAGCAATAAATCAAAAACGATATTTACCATGCCTCTTATGTTCAGGAAACTGCCGACTTGTCACTCTCCGTAAAATCAAATAGTACCTGGCCGAAATCAGGTTTGAGTTAGGCAAGTCGAGGCACTGTGTCCCATGGAATTTCTTTGGGAGAGTATACGTGATCAACTCGACCGGATAGCACCATCCGAATTAGGCTACCCAAAATCCTCTAAATCGTGCTTGCAGGCCAGACGAGAGTGTGCGTGTGGAGGCCGTCCCGGAAGTGACCCACGTTAGTGCTACCTGTGTGGAGGTACCCCTGGACCTTCCCCCTTTGGCAACCAGGTCAAGATGCACCCCGCACTTGGTCGCCCCACGTGTGTCAGATCTCTACAAGGCTAACCTCTGCTATACTCCTACCTGAAATTAAGTGCTTTCTGTTTTACTTATCGTGTTTCGTGATTATTGCAAGGTTGTGTAGGATATGTTATGTGTTCCATTAACGTAAAAAACAGAGATCTTTTATTCTCTCCTTAGTCCCTTTTATTACTCATGTCGTGAGTACAGTACAAACGCTATCCTGGGATTGATCTATATATATACTTCGTAATATATATTCATGTATTACCATTAAGTTTATATATATATCCGTTCGGCCCGATTACCCGCACATTACACCCAAATACTGTGAACACCCATGACAGATCTGACTTTAAGCTAATTAGGAACATCAGGGTACGCGTGCGTATCAGTTATAAATTTTCACAGAGAGTGTTAACTGTCGTGTCTCTAAGTAAACCCCCTTTTATTTATGTTTCCTGGCTTCACACTTAGTTTAAACGTTTAACTTGAATTCATAGTAATTCCATTTTGCCTATATCGCGTTAATGTTTCCATGCCGAGGGCTTTGACATTTTCTATAAGACGAATCTTAGTTTGCTTAGTTCCCTGAACTGCGATTATTAAATATAACGTTATACATTAGTAGAGAATTAAAACCTCTCTCCTTATTCAAAACTCATTAGTTATTTGTCTTTCAATTGATATTGATATTTCATATATTCGGTCTATTTGAGATGTGACCTCAGTATTTTGACCCTACACCGCGTCACCTTTTACCAAGCGTTAACTTTGACCTGTAGGATATCAGTTGTCCTTTGAGACTAACCGCTCTGTTAGCATGAATGCGATATTTATATATTCATTACCTGTTACTCAATTGTGATTTATCTATTATCAGTGTTAATTGATTATACATTGTCCATACTTCAAGAATATTATAATTCCTTCTTGAAGCAGGTTAGAGAGTATTTTTCCCAATAAATACCACTCAACCGAGTACCCATTCACGTTCTATGCCAAGTGCCCTGATCCAAAGTGAAATAAAAACTTGTGAAACCCAACCGTGTATTCTGTATCATTGGTAGAGAGTGAGGAGATTTATAATTGTATATCTGGAGTCAGCTGTGTTCCTGCTGAGTGTTATAGATCTTACAAGCTTTCCTAGAGTGAAAAGAGAGAACTGAAGTACACGGGCAAATATTATTGCCCGACATAACACTTTCATTTCTGGAAGTATTAAACAAAACTCACGAGACATCCTGTACTGTATAATTATAATATATCAAGTATATCTCACAAATACACTTGTACGAGTGTCCAAGCTTTTAATCCACTACAGCACCGTGGTGTAGTGGATTAAAAGCTTGGAGTGGATTAAAAGCTTGGACAATCATTCAGAATGTTTCAGGTTCGAGTCCGTCTGGGAGTATATCAAGATATATACTATATATATATATATATATATATATATATATATATATATATATATATATATATATATATATATATACACTGTATATAATATATAATATCAGTCTTACTCCTTCCTCCCCTGCATATTCCAACTTGAATGTCAAATTTTACTGATGCGCTTTCTTTTCATATCTATCTGCTCTAATTATTGTTTTCAGTTTTTGTTTTAATTTATATATAATATACAAAAAGTGACAATAATATTTAAAAAGTAGGATGCTTCAGTTCGAAATCAGAGAACAATAATGATCATGAATAAGTTCATGACGGTTTCGAGTTCAAACAGTAGAAAAAATAGCAAAGGCAAATAATATGATAAATAATTATTTAATCAAGTAAGATTAATAAAAGATGTACACGTCAGTTTTTTATAATGTATTTTCCTTATTAAAAATTTCCACGGCAACTATTGCTGAAATAATGGAGGAGTGTGGATTATACATCCATATTATATACAGTACTACTTCATTATACATCCATATTATATACAGTACTACTTCATTATACATCCATATTATATACAGTACTACTTCATTATACATCCATATTATATACAGTACTACTTCATTATACATCCATATTATATACAGTACTACTTCATTATACATCCATATTATATACAGTACTACTTCATTATACATCCATATTATATACAGTACTACTTCATTATACATCCATATTATATACAGTACTACTTCATTATACATCCATATTATATACAGTACTACTTCATTATACATCCATATTATATACAGTACTACTTCATTATACATCCATATTATATACAGTACTACTTCATTATACATCCATATTATATACAGTACTACTTCATTATACATCCATATTATATACAGTACTACTTCATTATACATCCATATTATATACAGTACTACTTCATTATACATCCATATTATATACAGTACTACTTCATTATACATCCATATTATATACAGTACTACTTCATTATACATCCATATTATATACAGTACTACTTCATTATACATCCATATTATATACAGTACTACTTCATTATACATCCATATTATATACAGTACTACTTCATTATACATCCATATTAATCATATACAGTACTACTTCATTATACATCCATATTATATACAGTACTACTTCATTATACATCCATATTATATACAGTACTACTTCATTATACATCCATATTATATACAGTACTACTTCATTCTCTAATACACAAAAGTATAGGTAGGCAGCAACAAGTTTCCTAACGATATACAGTATATTGGAAGTTGTTTGTTTTGCAACTTACTCGCCTCTACTCTCTCTAGACCCCCCCCCCCCCTCCTCTCTCTCTCTCTCTCCCTGATAAACAAATGTCGGACATGCGGTTTCTGTGAAGGCGCTTATTCCCCCATCTCTCCTCTTCCCTCCTTTCCTTTTAATTTTAATTCCTCAATAATGTTTACCATATCTCCTCCTTCCTTACTGCCTTTCTACCAGTGTTTGCCTTCTTGGCGTTCTCAATATATTTGTTATAATTTATTCCGCTATATTCTTCCCTTCCTTTCCACTCACTTTTCATAATTCTTGTACACTATTCCCTTCCCTTTCTCCCCATCTTGTTAGTCGACAATTCTGCCACCTCTCCCCCTTCGTTCTCCATAGATTATTATTGTGCAATTATCAAACAGCGGGGTCATATTCACTTTTTGTTCTGGTAGAATTTTGATCTAAATATCAAACTATATATCTTGTACTATATTATTCATATTTGTTTTCACCAAATGTGTATTATGAATATGGGCATAATATCTGTGTATACAAAAAGCGAAATGAAAGCATATTCAATAGAGGATGCAAACCCTGCGTGGTTCTAACACTTTCACGTAGGCTACATCCAGAATATATGATTTTGTTTTCTTCTTAGGGCGAAGGAAAGAAAGTGGGAATGTGAGACGTGGTCGTCATCCAGTGTTAACGAAAAGTTAATTGTAACCATTTGGATACCAACTGAGGAAACTGACTATGTTTTGCTGAAATGCATTACCGGGATATTGTGTGCACAGACAGACAGACACGTATACAGACAGGCACACTGAAAGTATTGATTACAAAAGTTATTGAGGCATACATAATAAACCAAGTAATATAGGAACCAATAATTGTGGCATTCCAATCAATAATACTGGAAATAATGCAATGTTAATATATGGGGTTCAAGGCCAATCACAAGGTAAGGGCACCCTTCTGAGTACATAATGAAGGGACTGACCAAGTCTTGTCGAAATACATTCATTCCTTCTCAAGATATTATGGGAACAGACACACCCACACAGATACACAGGGGTGAAAACAATACCTTGCGCTTCACGCCGTACGGCGTCGCACAGTGTAATACTACCAGTGGCAGAGGTTGGCATATCTGTGTTACTATAGGGTGTTTCTTCCCTCCCCGCCAGCCTTCCTTCCCACCCCGACCAAGAGTGCGGATGCTGGTGATTTGAGGAAGAAGGAGGGAGGGCAGGCAGATAAAAAAAAGCTAAGACTTCCTGTGGTGTCCCCCCTGCTCCCCCTTCATCACCTCTCCCTCACCTGTGCTGCCCCAGACTCACCTCACGCCCTCACCTTAAAGGGGAAGTCACACAATCTCATTTCCAGCAAATTTCTATCGGCAACTAACTGTCTCCGAGGTGTAAGCTATGTAGCTCCATAATTGTAGTTAGGCCAAATGGTCACCTGTCCTCTAACCCAATCAAACAATAACGAAAGTATCGCCGACAACAACAATAATAACACAGATTTACCTTTGTGTTATTATTGTTGTTGTCGGCGATACTTTCGTTATTGTTTGATTGGGTTAGACTGTTAGAGGATATACTATAGGGAGATAGCCTATAATGTCTCCAATGTTTTAACAGCCGGCTATAAATAAATAATAGGTTGTGCTATTCAACTGCTCGACTATATACGATCTCTCAATAAATAATAGGTTGTGCTATTCAACTGCTCGACTATATACGATCTCTCAATAAATAATAGGTTGTGCTATTCAACTGCTCGACTATATACGATCTCTCAATAAATAATAGGTTGTGCTATTCAACTGCTCGACTATATACGATCTCTCAATAAATAATAGGTTGTGCTATTCAACTGCTCGACTATATACGATCTCTCAATAAATAATAGGTTGTGCTATTCAACTGCTCGACTATATACGATCTCTCAATAAATAATAGGTTGTGCTATTCAACTGCTCGACTATATACGATCTCTCAATAAATAATAGGTTGTGCTATTCAACTGCTCGACTATATACGATCTCTCAATAAATAATAGGTTGTGCTATTCAACTGCTCGACTATATACGATCTCTCAATAAATAATAGGTTGTGCTATTCAACTGCTCGACTATATACGATCTCTCAATAAATAATAGGTTGTGCTATTCAACTGCTCGACTATATACGATCTCTCAATAATTGAATGAACGAAATTTGACAGGTTGGCAACATTCATCTACCCGGTGGTCAGGACGTCAACATTCAAGCAGTCGTTGAAATTTGTCACGATTCGATTTGCCAAGGGACTTTTAT